>JAQJVL010000664.1:0-355521 GCA_035578905.1 Stictocephala bisonia | reverse complement strand
TAATCAGTTTTCCCTGTTTCTGAAATGACAAAGGAATCAGAAGGCATGAAAAAAAAAAAAAAATTGCGTAAACCCAAATTTTTCCAGAACGAACCCCACTTGGCTGTTTTTTATGACAGGAATGAGAATAAGATGCTGACAGTTGGTTTGTTATACTTTTATTAGCCCAAAATATTAAATTTAAAACACAAGCATTTTTTTTGAAAAACAAAGTTATAAGTTATTGTTAGCCCAATAACTCACTAAAAGGGGTAACTCAAAAGTTTGATAAAAAAACACAGACAAAAACAGTGTTTTAAAATAAAGCACCATCTTGACCCAAAAAAAAATTTCTTTCACAAATATTTTTTAATCTGATTAGAACAAGAAATCGTTAAAAACATTAGAAAAATTAAATCAAAGTTAAGAAGTACAAAATTTCTTTTTATAAGTAGTGCATCAGAAAAAAATATCATTAATGAAAAAGTTACATCACAACAATCTTAAAATCTGGACGGGGCGTACTAAACATAAATTTATTTCATGCTTTGGAACCTTTCCAAAACTCCAAAGGTAGCAAAAAAAGAAAAAATAGATGTGGCTGAAAAAAAAGCACCTAATTCATGTTTCATAATACTGTGATAAACAGAACCATACAAAACATGATCCGTATCTCGACTTTAAGTTTTATGTTTTGATCAGGCGAGTATTTAATTCAGTCCCGGTGAAATAGCATTCGTTGTTTTGATGATAAAAAAAAAGTATGATATCAATACACAAACATTACCAACACATTAAAAACCCCATATTAACGCATTTTAACTACAAATTCAACAAATAAGTAAACAAAGAGATTATTCGCCACATACTTTTCATCGATCTCAAATGTATTATTCTGAAGCCCAAATTTATCGACCCTTTTTTTTCTTCATCACAAAAAGTACTCCTTAAGGGGATTTCAATTACTATCTGCAGCCAAAAAATCATGTCAAATGTTCTAACATTTTATCTCTTAAAAAACAGGTTTTGTCACTGTTGGGGGCAAGATACATGTCATTGTTGGGAACATCATTTACGTCATTCAAAACAGGTTTTCATTATCGTGCAGCCCAAGATATCGTGTTTTTTTACTATCAAGTTACGTACGTTCATAACGGGGACTTGTCACATCGTGCACCCAAATCGTGTAAAAATTTTACTATCATCAGTTACGTACTTCAAACAGATGGTACATCTGCAGCCAAAAAACGTGTCATATGATACGATCGTACGTATTATATCAGGCTTGTCCACTTTTGTGCGGCGAAGATACGGTCATTCTATCGCCCAAACATACGTTCGTAAGGGGACTTAGTTACTATTGTGGCCAAAGGTATCGTGTCGTTTTGTTTCTATTGTATTTAAAGGGAATTTGTCTACCTGCGGCCAAGGTACCGCGTCGTCATGTTTCCATTGTCAGAAAATACGAACATTTTTAAAATTTCGGCACCCAAAGGTTCGTGTCTTTATTTTTCTATTGCATTATAAAGGGAAAATTCGTTACATCCTGGGGCCAAGGTACCGTGTCGGCATTTTCCTTTGTCAGTAATAAGGGAACTACTTTAATATGGGGGGCCAGGTACGTGTCTTTTATGTTTTATTGTCTTATATAAGGGAATTTCGTTACACCTGGGGCCCAAAGGTACCGTGTCGTCATTTTCCAATTGTATATTAACGGAACTACTTTAAATACGGGGCGGCCGAGTATCGTGTCATTAACCCTGCCAAACTGGACCACAATGTGGGATCGCCACCCCAACTGACCTGTGAGATGATTTACCTTATGTTCCCGGCGCCCCGGCGTGGGCTCAAAAAGGGGCCCCGGGCCACCAACAACCACCTCCATCTCACAATTTTGGCCCAAACCCCACCTGGTCTAGGGCCCAGGGGGCCCCCTGACAAAATACGGGTACAACTGCTTTTTTTTGCAACATAAATTTAACTTTTAAAATGCAAAAAAATGTTTGGAATTAAAACATTGGTGAGCACGGTATTGCGTTTTTTTCACGTTTTACACAACATGTAATAATCATTGTTTTAAATTTAAACGTTATAATTATAGGAAAAAGGGTTAAAATATATGCAAAATATACCATTTTGTCTCAAGAATAGTGCAATAAGCATTTATAAGTGGTTAACAATAAAATATAAAAAAATCGAGCTGAAGTAAAACAGAAAGAAATTTAAAATAAATTTGAAATATCTCATAAAATAAAATTTATTGTTTGAATTTTGAAAAATTGAAATAAATAACACAGGAAAGACAAGGAAATCAAAAGTAGACGATTTCCTCAGGTCGTGGGTGGGTGTAGATGTTTTGATCCGGATTTTAGGCACAACCGTCATAAAAGTCTAAACCTAAGTGGGGGCAAGACTACAGATTTCTATCTGAGCCCTTTTTGGGGGGTGGCTCCTCTAGGGGGGTTTTTAAAAATCGCGAGAAGGAGAAAGTGAGACTCCCAAACAAGGGGGGAAGGCAGAAATTTGGGAAAAATTTTAGGGTAAAAACCCGGGGGGTTACATCCCGGTCACTGGGTAGAAACTATTTAAAACATTTTTTTTAAAGTATGAATAATACAATTAAAGGGGGTCGTGGAAAAGGTGGTATGTTAAAAAAACAATTTTTTGGATTTTTGGCTTTAAAAGTTTTTCCCGCTGGAACTTTTCAAAAAAAAATTTTTAAAAATCAGTATCCCCCGGTTTTTAAGTTTTGGTGAAAAAATTGTGCCCTATTAGTTGTTTTTCCATTATTTTTATATTTTGATGTTTTTTTTTTAAAAAACTGTACATACCCCTTTTTCCACTAGGTTTAAAATCTAATTGTTGTACAATAATGAATGAGAGATTTAAATACATCATGTCAAGAAAAATGCCACATGTTTATTGAAATGTTATTTTTTAAAAACAATAAAATACTACAAGTTAAGCCTGATAGCCGCAATTACTGCTGGTACCACCACCGTGGTTTTTTGGCCAAACTTTAGTTGTTCTTGAATTTCAACCTTTTCTCTTTCAGACTTCCAAAGGTCTAAAAAACCGGGGGAAAGGTCAAGGGTCCTTCAAGCGTTGATTTTTTGGCGGGATCAAAAATATCCCCCTTTCATGAAGGGTGTGTACTCGTCTAGCAAGGTTTATTAAATACGACCCTTTTTCTAACACGTATCCTTTTTACATTGTTTTGAGCTCCAGTGGATTTTTCACGACATCAACTTTCCTGTTGAAAAAAGCTTCATCTTTTTAGGCAGGTCTTCGATTTCTCAAAAAGCCCCTTCAATCCAAAACTTGGTTTTTTTTTAGATTTAGCAATGACGGCTGTATCGTCGGGAGAGTAGAATTCTGATGCTTGCGAAAATTCTTCTCTACCCGACCAAAGTCTCTGCCCCGGAGTCCAAGTAGGTATGACTACTTCGGGAAATTTGGATCAATACTTTGAATTGGGCCCTTTTGTGTATTAAGATGTACAAATGATCATCAGAAAATTTTTTTTTGGGCCCAGCCACGAGTCTGCCATAAAACAGATGGTCTATTTTTTTAAAGACTCC
Organism: Stictocephala bisonia; assembly: GCA_035578905.1. NCBI lineage: Eukaryota > Metazoa > Arthropoda > Insecta > Hemiptera > Membracidae > Stictocephala > Stictocephala bisonia. The sequence goes on along the minus strand of JAQJVL010000664.1, from coordinate 351,961 downwards.
ACTTTCAAGGGCGTAAGCAGAGACCTGGTTACCCTTTGCTTCCTCTAACCCTGGTCTTCTTAAACACACAGAACGGGGTACTTTTAAATTTAGTCAAAATTGGATGCCAAAGGGTTAAAAAAAACCAAAGGTCAAAAGGTAAATCCTTCGATGTACTCGGCGAGGCAGAGGCATTGTCTGTTGCAAATCTATGCTTAGATAAGCGATTTACAAATTTTTTACATTCTCTCTTTCAGCTTTGAGAAACCCCAAATGGTGATAGGACTTTTTAAAATATATGACACCCGAGTAAGGGGACCTTCAGCGGGAAAAACTGAATAGTGCTGAATAACTCCTTTACTTCATCGGGAGTTCATAGGTCTGCTATCGTTCTTCCCCTTTTTTCAGGACTAGGACAGATAAACCTTTTTTATAGTTTTTAATTAAATCTATCTTTTTTCCCAATTTAAATTCAGCGAAGCAAGAGCGGTTTTTACTTAAAAAGGTTTTTTTCCTGAAACCTTACGACATATTTAAAAGGGTAGCCAACTTGTGATTTGTTGCCCTTTCTTGGCCTTTGAATAGGAAAAACTTTTCATTGACCCAAACATTTCTTATATTAACCCAAAATACCTCTTAAAAACACGACAAAGAGCAGCTGACAGAAAGGTGACGCATGATGAAAAATCAGTCACCATTATTCCCCTTTAAGTAGTGGATGAAGGAGGTTTTTAACCAAAATTTTGTACAATCTCAAAGGGATGAAAAAAGGTAGGGTTTTTTTTAGTGTTACATACCACCTTTTTCCTTAATGTTTAAAATTTATAGTGACAACACCCTTCATCACCAGAATATTCGTTAGTAGTGTTTTAGATGCGGAGGTACCAAAATTGCATTGTAACTACCACCTTCATCCCGTGAAAAACCTCAAAATTAAAAAAATGTTACATACCCCCTTTTTTCCCGCCCCCTTCAATTAATAGGGCTATGATAATAAAATTTTTGTCGATTAATGACATGAAACGCTTTAAATTTAATTTTGAATTTGTAATCTTCAATTGCTTATTTATTAATAATCATAATCGCCCTCATAGGCTTTTTTTTTAAAACCCCTACGAGTTTGCAATGAAATTTTAGAAAGAAAAACATAATTATCTTTCAATAAATCTATAATTTATTAAAAAATTAAAATTAAAAATAAATCCCGGTAGCAATTTTTTTAAAAGTAAGGGAGGGGAAAAGGGTTTAAAAGTTTAGGAAAACAAAAACCTACGTCTGTATTTTAATAATAAATAAAACTATTATACTTAAAGGTGAAAAAAATAAAGGCCCAAATTTGGGAAATTCACTCAAAAAAAAAGAGAAACTCCCAACCTACGTCTAAATTTTTTTGAGCTTCATTAAATTAAATTCGTTTTTTTAATTAGTTTACAATAAAAACCCAAACTATATTTAAAAAACCAAATTTTTTTTTAAATAATTTGACTCCCTTAAGGCCTAATATAAAAATAAAATCTTTATTGCATCAAAAATCAAATGGGGTTTAAATATATAATAAATATAATAAAAGTTAGCATAAAATTACAGTTGAATTTTAAAGAAGCTTCAATTTGTATAAACATTCTTCAATAAAGCTGAAAATTTTTTTACATTGTTTAACTATTTTTTTAAAATTAAGGCAATTTATTATATAATTTAATCCCGTAGTTCATGATTTTTTGTTGTTGAGTACAAAATTAAAATTTTTTAAAATTTTTCATTCAAGATAATAATACTTAAGATAATGACAAGAGCCTGCCAATTTTTCCCAGGGGTTCACCAAGAAAACACAAAAGGTTGCCCAATTTTTACCAGGGGTTCTACTCAAGAAAATCACAAAAAGGTTGGCCAAGTTACCGGGGGTTTCAACAAAAAAAAATCATAAGAGGCTGCTAAATTTTTACCGGGGTTTTTTCTAAAGATAATCTAAGGGGCTCCCCAAAGGGTTTACAGGGGTTTACTCAAGGTAATCACGGGTACTACCTAAGTTGACGATGGGTCTATTAAAGGGTTTTTCTGTTACTCCTTGGTGGCTACAGAAGTTGACCACAATTGATACCCAAAGAATCAATGCTGTGGGACCCCCGTGAAAACTTTCAATAGCATGCTTCGTCATCTTTGGGGCCACCGATCACTTTGGGAACGTGATTATTTTGGTTGACTTTTATGATAAAATTTGATAGCCACTGACAGTAACAGATAGTTTCGTGATAAATTCAAAAACCCAAACCACCAAAGATCTACTTTGGTACCCCTGACTTAGTGATAAATTTTTTGTCAACTTGATAGTTAGACCAAATTTTTAGTACCCCCGGCCATCTGGGATACCAATTTCTTTAAAAAACTTTCCAACCAACCGATCCTTCTTTAAATCCCACGGGGTTTTGGGGCCTCAAAAAGATTAATTTGGGGTAGCATTTTTTCCCCCCCTGCCCTAAAGTGGCTTTCCCTCCTCAAAATAGACAGAGTATTGAAACAACCACTATTACCACGAAATTATTTCCCACCCACCCACCAAAAACCTACAAAACCAACCATTTACTATAGTACATTTCCTTTTCACCCACTCATTTACGAAAATTGGAATTGATAGGGGTATTGGCAACCCTTCCCACCCAAAACCGAAAAAATTTTGACCTACCAACCAACCCATAACTACAGTATATGTCCAATTCACCCCCATATAGTATTGGGGAAATTTAATAGGGTTTTGGCAACCCCCCCCACCCATACAAAAACGTTGGTTCTGATTCATCACTCCGCAATGCATTCCGGTCGATGGACTGATTTCCAGTAATGATTTTATTAGTTGGGAATCCTCATCACTGCACATGTAGGGGTGGTGGGAGGCATCCCCTCACTGTAAATGTACTGGTGGGGGGGTTTGAGAAACGGGAAAACAATTGTTCTTAGTGTGGGGGGCCATTTCCCTTCCTACATTTATGGGGGGCTGGGCCAAATACCAACGTGTTTGTACGTAAAGGGGATGATTGGGAAAACCCTCCAACGTGTTTTTGGAGATAGGTGGATCAACCCCCAATCCCACTGACATAATGGGCGGGGTTTTAGGAAAAACCACCGTTCGTGTAGGGTAGGGGGGCCAATATCAGGGTACGTGTTCGGTGGGGGGGTATAAAAATACTTTAAATACGTGTGAAGATGTAGACGATTAATACAACCACACATAACAGGGGGCGGGGTGAGCTCATATAAATGCACTGTATGGAGGTTGGACGGGTGACCATCAATGTAATAGAAGCACGGGAGAAGTTGACCCCCCTTTTTCGACCAATAGGACACCGGGGGGGGGGATTTTGTGGTCTCGCGCGCGACTCAAGCTTTTTGCCAAATTAAACAAGGAGGAATAAGAGTAAAAGGGGCTGCGCGAAGAAAAATGGGCGAAAAAGGGAAATAAAAGTACGTCAGTATTCCGCACAAAACGTGTCAACAGATCTCGCAGTAAATTTTCAAAAATTTTTTCCCAGACCCTGTGGGCCCAGTGCGCCCAATTTTTTACGAACTCACTTCAAGTCCGTGACTCATGCGATGACGCATCCACCCCTCACGAACTTTCCCGACCGATTCGCAGTAAATTTTCAGAAATTGTGCCAGAGCTGTCGGCCAGCGCGCTATTTTTTTACTGGATCACTTCATAGTCACTGACGTCATCGATGACGCTTTCGCCTGATGAATGTGCCCCCGACCGACTCGCAGTAGTTTTCAAAAAATTTTGCCACAGCCTTGGGCCAGCCGTCGTTATTTTTTTGGGTTTTAGTACATTTTTTACGAATCCTTATAAATTTTTCCGGGCGGAATACACAAATTAAGGGGAAAGATCTTACACGCTCATTCTACAACAAAAGTTTCGCTGACAAATTCCAAAAAACTTCGGCGAGCCCGACTTATCTCGCAAAAAATTCGCAAAAAATGTTTTTCCCAGCCCCGTCGGACGGTGCGTTTTTCTTTACTGTTTTTAGTACAAGTTACGTCGGGGTTTCTTGCACAAGTGTCGACAGATCTCGCAAGAAATGTCAGAAATTTTTGCCACCCTGTCAGCAAGTGGGGACTTTGTGGGGGGGTTTGTACAGCTTTCACGATCCTAAAAAAACGTTCAAGGGAGAATCCACAAATAACGGTTCTTGCAGTAAAGTTTAGAAAATTTTTCCGGCCCGTCAACTTTTTACGGTTAGACACAGTGACCCCATGTGTCCTGCACAACGTGTCCGCCAGATCCCTAAGTTTCCGAAATTTTTACTGGGCTTGCCGGCAGTGCGCTACTTTTTTATTTCTTTAATACAGTTTATTCCAAAGTCTTAAAAATGTTCGGGTGAGAACCCCAAAAAATCGAAGTAGAAGTCTTACTAGTTAGTTCATTGTCAACTAAGAGCACGGTGCGTTCGACATATCTCGCGAAAATTTCAGAAAATTCCATGCCCCCGTTGTACACAGTTACTATTTTCAGATTTCATCAGTAGCTCCAGAAATTTTTATGCCGTACATGGCAAATGAGTGCGACCAGAGATTGCCCACAGTGGAAAAGGGTTTTGAAAAAGGGAAGTCAAGCGAGCGTTGGTTGTAAAAACTATTTTTTCCATCGGCCCAACAGCATGTTACATTTTGGATACGACGAAACAAGACCAAAACACACAGCCCCCCCCCCTTTGTGACACTGGGTAAAGGGAAATAACAGTATCGAAATAGAAATGAATAATACTTTATTAGTAACATCTTATTCTTACTAAAAACATTTTCCCCCTTTTCCCCTTTCCCAATCAGTTGTGACTTCTTTTTCTTCCGTTTTCCACTAAATCATCGGGTCTACGGGCAAATTATGTACCCTGGTGGAGGCTCCCCTAAGTGTCGGTGGTATGGCCTCGATTTTCCCTGTGTTGGGGTTGAAAGGGCACGGGATTAGGTCCTGCAATGAAAAAAAAGAAAAAGAAATTAGGGGAAAAAAAGACTGATTTGAAAACATTTTTTAAAAAGCGTGGGTTTACAAAAACTTGTGAAGTCAAAAATTTTGTTTATTTTTTTCTAATGTGAAAAGGTTAACGGAAAGTATTTAAATTTCGAATTTTTTCCCATGTCCGGAAGCTGCCAATAAACAGTGATGGAATGAAACTGAATGTGCCAAAAAAAGCACTCCTTTATATTTCCGTGAAGAAAAGGAACAGATCGGACTCTGGCCCAAATTATTTTTTTTGTTTACCTAGAGCCGGTCGGTAGCCCCATAGCTGTGAATCAATGAATCGGGGAAACCGCCGGTGGCAAATCGAATTAAAAAAACCCGGCTTCCGACGAGAACGGGTAGTGAAAAAAAAAACTATAAACCCCTGAACAGCATTGTACGATCAGTCATTTTTCAAAAGCTACATGGAAAGCGCTACAAACCGTCCAGCGTTCAGATTGATGACGGCACTAAAGAAACGACAGTCTCGGGGGTTTCGACTCCTATTGCATCAGATTCGCCTTTGAAAGACGATCGAGGATTGACGCCTTGGTAAATGGGTCACAAGGGGACGGAGAGTCGAGCCGTTTTTTAATCTCTTACAAGCGGGGGGTTAACGAGCCGAGTACGAAGATTTTGTAGTTCGACAGAGATGCCACCGTTGGACACAGGAAACAACGTTCGACTGTGTCGACGGCGAGCTCTGATTTTCCAGCTCTGGCAAGAGTGTTTGTGCTACGGACATGGCAAACGATGTGTCTCACGTGAGATTGGCCACAGAGGAAGGAGTTTGTCAAAAAAAGGGCAAGCCTTTGGGCAAGTGTCGGGGGACCCGTTTCACAAAAGACGTCATGAAAGGTGGCGAAACCCCGTTTTGAAAATATCCAATCATAAGGACGAGTCCAAAAAGATTTCCACCAGTCGAACATTCGATTTTGTTTTTTGGACACTGCAACGGCGTGCCGGCTAAGTGCACAAATATACAATTTATGGGCAGACGACGGAGGGGAAAGTTTCATGGGCTACATCGCCTACTGAAATTTGCCCGGGTCCAACGCTGCTGTTTAAGAGGGACTGTGGCCAAATGGGGTCGCCGTAACACGATGCACCGGATCACCGAAAGGTATGTGAACTCACTCTTGCTTTGAAGCGGCAAGGGTTGAAAAATTAAAAAACTTTGAATGTATAGAATTTTTTACCCTTTTAGTGCAAACTGTTTTTCCAGGTTCTACCGTGCGAAGCACGGCGGGAACTTGGGCGACCGATAAGTACTTCGTACAAAACCCCTACCGTTTTTCCCCACGGCACATTTGAATAAATTCGTTCCCCGCGATGGAAACTGTGAAGTGTACGGGCCCGAGGGGGGGGATATACAACCCTCCCGTCCCCCCGATGCCACTGCCCAAGAAATGGACCCTCTTTTTTAAGAAGTACCATCCACGTGTTTGAAAACAACACGGGCCCTTTGGAGAGGTACTCGAGAAGCTACCAACGTTTTGACTGCGGAGGAACCCAAAATCGCCCAAACAGGCATTATCGGCGTCGACTGGGGAACTCAACACCCGTCTTTTTAAACTTTCTTGAAAAAAACAGGGAAGAACAGACCGTAATTTCATTTTGGCAAAAAGGGCCCTCTCATGAGGATTTTAAAAATCACAGTTGGCCACGCTTTGAAATAGAATTTGAAAAAAAAAAATGATTATACTTTAAAACTAACTCTATTTCCTTCCCCGGGTTACTGTATAATTGACAACGTACACCCAACAAAATGTCCAGCGACTGCTAAAACTTATTAGAAGTTGACATTCTTCATGAACCAACCCCAAAAACTTGTGAAGTCCCTACTGGGGATCTGGGCCCACGACTGGAAAAGTACCCCCCCTCCATTTCCACGGATTTTTCAGCACTCTCTTTGGGTTTTTCCCGGGGGATAGCACAGATTCTACCCCCCCCACACCTTTCGACCAATGGGCACCGGAGGTGGGGATTTTTTGTGGGTTTTTCCATATATACAGCATCGGCCGCGCGCGACCATTACTTCTTGTCCATTAAATAAGGAGGAGATAGAGTAAGAAGGGGTGACGCGAAGCTAATGGCGAAAAAAGGAAATATAATATGATATATTCCTGCATGAACGGTCAGACAGAGCTCGCAGTAAATTTCAGAAAATTTTTTTCAGGGCCCCCGGGCCCCGCGTTACTTTTTACTGGGTCCTTTAATCACGTGACGTCCCCCGAGACTCATCCGCCTTCACGAACATTTCCCACGATCTCGCAGTAGATTTTCAGAAAATTTTTTTCAGAGCTCGTCGGCCACGCGTCTGCTTTTTACCAGATTTATTTTACAGGGGCCCTGACGTAAAGTCAATCTTTCCCCGCACCAACATATCAAGAGGGCTCGCAGTAGGGGTTTTTAGGAACTTAAAACCGGGCCCAACCCGGTAACGCGTCTCATTTTACCTGGTTTGTTCAGGAAGTTCTTTTAAGATTTTTTCTAGTGTTACAGTATATTGTGAAAAATCCCATTTGAAATGAAAATTACGTCAGGGGGTACTGATCACCACCTGGGTTTTACCCTGCATCGTTTTTATTTCTGGTTTTTATGGTTTACTTTTATACAAAATAACAAAAGCGTGGAGAAAAAAAGGATTCCCCTACAAAAGTATACATCGTGTCAGCGAAGCTGCTGAACCGCACTGACTGGATTGAGTTCCATATTTTCTAAAGTTTATCAGTGCCGCTCAGATGCATAAGGGGGGGAGGGAAAGGGGAAGATTGGGGTATTTAAATATACCCTTCCCGTTAAACGTTTGAAAAAAGAAAAACGTTTTTTATAGTACAAAAAACGTTTTTAGAAGATCGTATGCTCACCAGGTCTTTTTCCTCCCCCTTGGCGTCCCCGGGACAAAAAAATTTGGTGGGCACCAAAATAAAAGTATTTTTTAAAAAAGGTTGTTGAATGGGGCCCAAAACTTTTTTGTGTTTAAAAAAGTAATTTACAACCTTTTGTAAAGTCGGTGGTTCGAAAAAAAACCAAAACCCCCCTTTTCCAGTTTCCCCGGGGAAAAACCCTTTTTCTGGACACCTGGTCGGTTTAGGGGGTTTGCGTACAATTTGTAGATACGCGAAATTTGCAAAACCCCGTCTCTGGTTGCAAATGGGGACGTCACCGAAAATTTTACGAGACACCTAAAAACCTGTAAAGACTGGAGTATTTGTCGGTCGTGGGGGATACAAGACACCGGAAGGGTTGTACACGTTTGCCTCGAATTCTTGGGGTTGTGAAAGATGGGAATCCCCCCTTTATGATAAAATGAACGCACATCTGTCAAAACGGAAAGACAGGATTTTGTCACTGGTTTTGTTTTGGGGAAGAACACCGGGTGGTATCCGACCCCTCGTAAATCTCCGGCTTTGGGTTGCTTTGAAAACAAATTTCCCTTTTCATTTGCAGTATGCCCGATAGGTTGTCTTGACACGACGAACAATTGTTTTCATCACCAAAATTTAATGGGAACTTTTTACGAAGCGGTTTTTTGTTGATCGAAATACGGACGCAGGTCTTTTTTTCAACGCCAAACCTTTTTGTCCAAAACTATTTACTACCTTCACACCGTCGTACTTGTCGGGCTTCCCACGTACTCCACGTCTATTAAAACCCCACGTTCTTTTCCCCATTCAAATTGGAAAGGGTGACGTTGTTTTATAGGACCATACGCGCAAGGGTTCACTTGGGCTTACGACAAAGCTGTACGAGTCTTCCGTCACAGCACGGCATTTTAAGGTTTGGGGGTTCCCATCGGGGCCCCCCCTTTTCCTCTCACCTGACAGAGACCCAAAACACAGCGTCATTTCCATAAAAATACACGTGGGATTTCCTTCTTTATCCGTAGACGGAGAAAAACGAAAGGTGGGAAAAGGGTACGTATCTCCAAGAGGTGACAATACGATTTTTTTGCTCGAAGCGTCGTTTCATTTAATTTCACGCATCACCCTTTTCATTCACCATCCCTGTCTGGCAATTTTTCGTAAAATTTCAGCCACGCGGTTTCACTTTTTCTTTGCCGTTTTTTTTTTATTATGTGAGACCCGAACAAAAACGTGTACGATTTTCCCTTTACGTCCCCCAAAAACAACACTGCCGCTTCCGCGGTGGTGGGAAAGATTAGTCAAGCCCCCCATTTTGTTTTATCGACGAAGGGAGTGAGAAGCGTAGCGATAAGCGAGGCTAAGGCTACGGGCTGCCAGCCGTTTTGCATCTTTTAAAAGTTTAACCACACACGGAAATATGGTGCGAAGCTGTAGAAAATTGGGCCCCCGAATAGTCTGTGTTGTCTTGTGTTGAGGACAGTTTGTTAGTTCGCGCGGAGTCTGAATAAAGTCCCTACTTACCCATTTTTGGTAATCCAAACGCTCAGCCACTTGTTCCCGTCGCATCTTGTACTCGTTGGGTTCACGAAAAATTTAATCCCCGTATCAATTCACACTGTGGGAAAAGACGTTGATCAGGGTGATTTCCTGCATTCACAGAAAAAACTCCTTTTCGCTGGGGGCAGTTGTCATGACTGATCGATGTTTTTTCGCCCAAAAAGAAGATTATCATTGTTCGTAGTTGCCGTTTTTGCATGGTTTCGTAAACACATTTTATAGAATGGTTCTGGCTATAAGTATTTTTTTTTCCCCAAACCCGGAACAGACACAACAATTCGGGGGGTGACGTTATCAGTTGCTGCCACAATTTTTAATCGTCTCTGCGAATACAAGCAAACTACTCAGCCAAATTTTTAGCAACGGGAAGCCGACCGAAACTCTGAGGGTGTCGAACACGCTCTTCGCAGTGGTAACGAAAAAACGGCACACCTTTTGTAGTATATATGCACAATATTTCCCACCCAAATTTTACCAAGCAAAACGGGACAAGTGTCTTAGAAATATAAGGAATCCCAGAAAATTTTTTTCGTGCGCTTCCACGTTGTGACGGCGTTGTTGATAACTAAGTGCATCCATTCGTTGTGACGACATTTAAAAACTGTCGTCGTCATTGCGACACACGTTAACTCGGTAAACTTGATTCCTTCTCTCGGGTCTCGATTCCCCACTTCCCCCGCCTCCACAAATTTTTTGCACAGACCGTACGAGACTGTAACTGTTTCCCTAAACAAAATATTTTTGCCCGCGGTTTTATAATTTCCCCTATACTTTATACAGATGAAACCTGAAGCGTCACGTGGAAAAATTTTTTGAAGATTCCGCGTGGCGGTTCCACCTGAATTTTCGTAGGGTTTTAGACAGCACGTGAATCGTGGAAGTAGGATACGGGGTACTTGGTTTGAAGGGATGGACCTTTTTTTGTTCTCCCTGTTCCCGTTTTTTTCCCTTAGACCCTACGGCTTTTACTCTTTGTTTCCATTCGTGTGGCTGGGCTTATCCACAATGGCTTTTTCGAATGTTGCACGCCCCGAACAGTGGGGATCAGACCGATTTTTATCGTTTCCTTGGATCCAGTATTTCTTGACCTGTTTTTGACGTTTCCTCTTTTTTACACGATCCTCTTCGGTTTGTTTCCCCTAACACGTCACGTGAACTCCTGAATTCCGTCGCTTCGGTCTTAGGACACGAAACGGGTTTTCATGAGCCTTATTTAATGCGGTTTGATTCTTTACGTTCTTACGTCCCTTTTTGGGTTTTACAAATACCCAGTAACATCCCAACGGGGCACATTTTAACTTTTTCTCGTTTTTGCTTTTTGTCTCCGATTTCGATTCGGATAGCTAAGTCGCGTGAAATGCCGAAGTTTATCTTACCTACCATTAGTGGCTGTTCCAAAGGGATTACTCATTGCTTCCTATGGGTTTGTCAAGAAACTTTAAGTCCTATGCTGTAATTTTGTTTTAGTTTTTGTTTTTGAAATTTTCAATCCCCCAATCCTTGATTCTTTTCAGACGCAAAAAAATCTTTTTTCATTCATGTCAATGTGTAGCACTCCCGTTTTTCATACTTTCCTTTACAACGGGAAGCATCACTTTGGGGCGTGACTTCTATACTTCGTTTTTCCCCTCGGTCGTTCACTCTCATTGTCCACATCGCCTAAAAAATTTCACACCTCTGTTACAAGCGTTGTGTGAAATATGCAACGGGCCGTTTCCCCTGTACTTTCCTACTGTTATGCAGATCTTTTTTGTTATTTGACTCGCGAAACCTGAGTAGAAAAAAAGTTCCATTCACCAGAACGATCCGGAATATACCTTTTTAAAGATATTTTGGGGTCGTAAATTCCCAAAGTGCTTTTCCTTAGCAGATAAGTTTTTCCCATTTCTTTTTGCTCCAACTGCGAACCAATCATTATTTGATCGCTTACACCCGTGATCGCATTTTTCTACAGCGGTGACTGGGGATCCAAAACCCTCGCCTGGCGCGTTGGTCTTTTTTGTAAGGAACATACAACAGGGGTTGAGCCCGGGAATCCGGTGTCACCGGACACGTTGTCAAAAGTATTCCAACCACCCTCAAAAAGTCCATTGTTTGAATCGTTTCCTTATTTTCCTTCCTCGGGTTTTAGTTGACGAACTTTTGGCGCTTTTTTGTGTTCCTCGCTGCCCATACCATACGTCGGAGACATGGTTGTTTTTAAAATTCCATATTACAGTATCATCGAATTTTTTTTTGAGGCTCGTGAAAAAAATAGTAACGAAAAGTCGAGACTTCATTCCCAAGCCACGACTGCGATTTAAGAAAAATCTTTTTCCCGTGAACAGCGCACACGTCATAATGGCCTCGATGAATGTTTTCCCGTTTATGTTTCAAGTCCTTCCGACGATTGTTCTGTTTGAAATAGACCCGGTAGTATGCGTCGGGTGAATCACCGGGTTTTCTTCGAGGACTTTTTAGATTATAGAACCGCGATAAAAAACAAAAGGGCTTTAAAATACGCCTATGGCAGCCACTATTCGGGCAATTTTATTGAGAAACCATTTTATAACAGAAAGAACAAAGTACTACGCACATTTCGATAAAGGGGCAATGTACAAACAAAGTAACCCTCGACCTCCCCCGTCTTAAGTGCAACACCAAAAAAGCAAATCACTAAACCCCGTTTTTTCGGGGTCTTCAACGGAAGAAAAAATTGAAAAAATTAAAAAAAGAGACCCCTTCAAGACAACACAGGGTTTTTTCAAACCCTTTTGTCACGGGATTGTTGTTATGACGCCTGCCAATCCCTTCTTGCGTCTAGAAACGGTTGGTGATTTTCAAAGCTCTTTCAACAAATCTACTCCTTATGGAGGTCGGCGTGGGTGCCTCATGGGGCTCACTTTTCCCATGGTTTAAGGTAACCGCGCACTTTAAATTGTTGGCATCTAACGCCCCAAAAAACCCCCGATGTGTATGCAATCAACCGCTCAAACTGCAGCACGTACAATTCAGATTACTAGAACCCCTATTTCCCCACTGTTCCAAGATGGGTAAAACGAACGGTCAAGACATCGAGAACTGCAGCGAACGGTGGGGCTGAACCGTCAAAAGAAAAAAACGTCCTGGGAGCCGCAAACACACTACAGAGATTTGAAAAACAATTTCTGCGTCATTGACGGGAACCCCCCGACGTGAACAGGTTGTTTTGGGTGGATGCGCATCTAACGCCCGTGCAGCGATTAGAATTCCATATTCGTTTAGTACTGCCACGTCCAAAAAATACGTCGGCCACAGAAAAAACAAATTCAAACTACCTGCGGGGGAACTGTGCAACCTGACTGACGGCCCCAAAACCGCTCCGAACAAAACGGCAACGGGGGTCGACACAAGACAAACAACTGACAACGTCAATATTAAAAAAAAAAGAGGGCGAGTGTGGACCACTCACGTACACGCGGGCCCTCCGTTTCTTCTCATGTTGAACGCCAAAAAGCCTGTCACGACCTCCTGGATCAACCGAAAACTGCCCCTTGTCGGATTATGTGAGCAACACTTCTGTCCATCGCGTGGTGTGACCCACCGTAAAGGACAAGCCCAACCGTTTTTTGCACGGTACTATTGCTGGATAAAGTGCCAGAGTTTCGCAAATGTTTGCTACCCTTACAACGCAACAGTAAAAACAATCACGTCTTGGTCGCTGTTTCACAACCGTGTTTAGAAAACATCGAGGCTCGCCTCAGATGCTTGAGGATCTGAAAAAAGTCATATGGAAAGATAACATGAACACCTATGTTCGAACTAGCAATTAACGAAGCGTACGATGAGGACCTCTTGGCTCGCAATTTCTACGAACCTCTGGTGTTTTCGTGGCCGACGTCATGCCGCCGACTTAGAAACAGAAATCAAGTGTTCTCTCAAATCATCCGAAGGTTTTGGGTCCACAGATATGTTTCGAAATTCGATTTCACTCGACTGTGCCAGGTTATGCAACGATCTAGACTCGACCGTATGTAAGTTCGCACGAGCATATCACTGTTTACTGAACGACTCGTCCTTGACCTGTAATGGGTCCATCGCATAGACCACCAGTCGATCAAAGGAAATGCAGAACTGAAACAAAACGCCCTCAGGTTGATGGAACACAGACAGAACCTGTGCGCCGGTCTAGTTTTCAACTTTCGTTCAGAGCGTATATTAGACATCGCCTCCAGCATGGCCAGCGAACTGCGTCTCGGTCGCTGGACGTTTTCGCCTAAGATACACCGACCCCCCCCGGAGGCGTTCAGGCCACACGCGTGCGTCCAAAGCCTCAAACGATGACCTGGTGTTCGATTCTCTAAGAGCTTCAAATTACGTATTCATTGAAACACTGATCGACTTGTCACTGTACTTTGGCGGTGCCCGTGGGTCCGTATCCAATGAGCTTTTTCAGAGAATAGAAATGACTTCTTTTAAAAGGAGTTAATAATGAATCAATTACTAACTCTTCAAAAGAATTTAACGCCTGAGAGATATTTTTTCAGCAGAAGAACTTAAGTATTTGTTACGACTTTACATGTTTATTGAACAGGTTTTTAACTACTAAATGGGCGATTAATTATTAGACGGGCCATTAATTATCTAACGGGCCATTAAATGTTTGACAGGTTATTAATTATTAAACGGGCAATTAATTATTGGACGGGCAATTAACTATTACATGGGCCATTTATTATTGAACGGGCCATTTATTACTAAACGGGCAGTTAATTATTGGACGGGCTATTAATTTTTTTATGGGTTATTAATTATTAAACAGGCAATTTATTATTATGCGGGCCATTTTGAATTAGACAGACAAATTGTTATGGAACGGGTTATTAATAATTAAACAGGCCATTTATTATTTAACGGGCCATTAATTAACTACGTGATGATATATAAAAACGTCGAAAACTCTGGCGTTTTAAATTAAATGTTCTTAATTTATTTATTTAGAAATGACATGTAATCTGTGTGTACTCAATTTCAGCTATAAATTACCCAGAACACATTTCTGTCATGAGTCATTGGCAATTACCCCTAAGTAAGCATAGACTATTTGATTAACTAAACATTTTCGAGGCTATAGAAGAGGTGCCTGTATTATTGCCAACATCAGTAGGAAAATTTTTCCCCCCACCAGAAAATCCAACAATAAGCCTTTTAGGGAAGTACAATAAAATCACTTTTAAAATTTTTTTGGTTCTTATTCAAACAAACCCTGGGCCCTTTAAAATTTTTATTTTAAAAAAATTCCGTTCTATTGTGCAAAAATTTTTTTTTTAAAAGGACTTTTCCCCACAAATTCTTTTTAAAAGGATTTTAAATTTTCACAAAAAATCAAATTTCCCTTTTAGAAATTCACTGATGGTAGTACAACCTAGAAATTAATTTTTTTTAAAAATTTAACTATTTTTAGAAAGTACTTTTTTAAAAAAAAAATTCAAAAGTTTTCGTGAATGTAAATTTGAAATAACTAGTTGAATTTATAAACTCTCAGTTAATAAAGGGGGGAAATAATTCAGGGTTAAATTAAGTTTTGTGTGATTTATTATATTCACCATTTTTTAGAGTTTTTTTCTGGGGGAGAAAACTTTTAAAGGTGTCCAATTTTGATTTGGGTTAGAATCCCCATAAAAAAAATTAAACATTCTATGCTCCATTTTCCCTAAAACATTACATACTTCCCAAACTGCGGCAGCAGAGTTGTTACAATATTACTTTATAACCATAAAGAAAAATTTTTAAATGCACAGCAGCACGGGTGGTTTAGTGATTTGTGGGAAAATTATAATTTTTTTAGGGTTGTTTCGTAAGAGCATACATGTAAGAGGTTTTTTTAAAAACTTTTGAAATTGGGTGAATAGAAAAAATTTTGAATTTTCCCAATTTGGTTCTGTCGAAAGTAAAAATAAAGATAAGTGAGCTTTTAAATTATTGATAACTTTTAATTTTTAAACCAATTTTTTAAAAAAGGGCCCGGGACCATGAAAACTCATACCTACTTGGGGAAAGGGGGGCCCAAATATTGGGGCCTGAAATTTGGTCCGTGTTTTTGTTTTGGCCCCGTGCTGCTCCTTGGCCCACCGGGTTTTTAAAAGGGGGGGCCCACCATTGTTAAAACTCATCCCCTTTACTTTTTATTACAGGGGGGCCTTTAAATAGGGACCGTGGGGCTGCTTTGGCTATGATGTCCTCAAATCAAATTACTCTACACAACCCTAAAGGGTTTTAAACGAGGGAACTCATTTCTTTTTCTTGGTACAGGAAAACCCGGGGGCCTGGGGTTGGCCTGAATTGTTTTCTGGCCGTCGGGGCCCCCCCCTAGCAATCTCCCATTCACCACAACCTCGGGGTAGCTAAATTCCTTCCCTTTTGTTGATACAAACCGGGACCCTGGTGGCTGTTGGTGGCCGCGTTTGTGCCCGGGCGCCTTTTTTACCCCCAAAAGGGGGCACCTGCCAGAAACAGCCAGACGACCCCTAGGGGGGAAAGGACCCCGGTAAGGGGGTTGGGACATGTCATTCCGTGCGGGTTTCTTTAAGTTAACCGCCCCGTAATATCCCCAAAAAGGGCCAATTTTTCCCCATAGCTTAAAAAAAAAAAAACCTCCTTTCCTCGTTTTTAAATTTTTTAAAACCATCCTCACTATTTATAATATGTGTTTTAAGAAGTTGAATGGTTATTTTATGAAAAAACATTCAAATTCAAAGAAAAACCCCCTATTGTGTTTTAGTCCATTTTTTCCCGTTATTTCCTAGAAGTATTCTTTAAAGGTTTTAGAGTTAGTGCCTTTTAAAGGGTTTTTTTAAAATTGCTAAAAAATTTGTAATTTTTTTTTGGTCTAGTTTAAAATATAGACCAAACTAATAAAATTTTCCAAAGAAAGGGGGTTTTTAAATTTAAAAGGGAAATTTAAGATCATTTTTTAACATTTGGTTAAATAACCTGAAAATGGTAGGACCGGAAAATATCCCAAAAATTTATTATTCGGGGTTTTTAGAAAAATTCCCAAAAATTTTTTTTAAAATTATACAATCTTTTAAAATAGATAGATACACCCCTTTTGTATACCATATTCCTGAAACAACCCAACATTTTTTGGGGGTTTTTTTTTAAAAATTTTTTTGAAGGATTTTTAAATTTTTAGAAAAAAACCAAAAATTTATTTTTTCATTTGGGAAACCCTAAGTTAAAAAAGACAGTTTCCGACAAGAAAACTTGACTATTAAAGGGAATCTTCTATGGCAAAGGTTTTATGTGAAATATCTCCCTTGGGCTTTTTCCTAGTAGATTTTACCCTTCAAATCGGAGTAATCGGTTGGATATTACTATATTTAAGGGGTGTCCAGGGGAAAGGGGGCCCTCAAACGGTTTAAAAGGGGGAATCAACCCCCTAAAGCATCAATGAAAGATTTCCTTTCAAAACCACACAACCGGAAAAAAATTATTTTTTTAAAAAAATTTTCGTTTTTTTCTTATTTTTGAAGGCTTTAAAAAACCCAGCAAAAGGGCGGGTTTCTAACTTACAAAATGTTTAAATTTAAACCCAAAGAAAACCTTTTTCACACACCCCCTTTAAAAGGAATTAAACCCGAGATTTTTGGCACAAATTGATTTTAAAAGGTCCGTTTAAAATTTTGCGGCCAAAAAAAATAAAAAATAATTTTTTTTTTGAAATCCTAAATCCCAGATCGTACTGATCTTTAAAACAAAAACAATCCAAAGTTTAAATTTAAGTTTCCCCTTAAAAATGTTATCCCCGGTATGGCCCCATTTTTTACTATTTTTTTCATTTGGAATTTAAATTTAGGGATCTTGAAAAAAAAAAAAAAAAAAAATTTTAAATACCGGGTACCCAAAAAAGGGGGCCCGGAATCAAATAAAGTAAAAAACCCAGAGGGAAAAAGGGGTTTACAATAAAACCTTGGTATTTTTGTATAATAAATATAAGGGGGTTAAAAAAATCTTTAAAAATTTGTTTGTTTGTAAAAAAATTCCACCCTTAAATTTCTCAAAATTTGGGCCTTTTTTACTTAGCCCTAGAGTCCAAAAAAATTTAAATTAATGAAATTGAAAATTTTAAAAATTATTTGTTTTCCTCTTTATTATTTAATGATTTAAAATAAATAATAAATCAGGCAAGACACCATAAAATGTATTTATAAAAAGATTTTTTTAATAAAAGGGCTTTTATTTTAAATTTTTTATTTTTAAAAAACTTTTTTAAAAACCGCCTGGATGTTTTAAAAAAATCCAGCCCACTTAATTTTTAATTAAAACCTTTTATTTAAGGGAATCCCTCCCACATGTTGTTTTTGGGGGTAAAACTGTATGGCAATGGCCTGTGGGTTTTAAAAAATTTCCCCCAAACAAGGCAAATTCAAAACCCCTTAAGGGTAAGAACCCCCCTTTATTAAAAAGAGTTCCCCAAATAAAAATTTGAGTTTTTATTAATAATTTTATTTTAGTGCCCCAATATAAATAGCAAATTTAAAAATCTCAATCTTTTGAAAAATCACGTAAAAGAGTTAACCCATTTTTTAAATTTTTACCACATGCCCTTACTAAGTACGTACAGTGAAAAAGGGGTGTTATCGCTTCCCAAAAACCTTGAACACTAAGACTTAAAATTCAAATTTTCTAACCATATTGTTAAATTTGGAAGTAACATTTGTTTTGGGGCAGATTATAAAGAACAAGGGGTTTTATTTTAAAAACTTAACGGGCCCAAAAAGGAAGGATAATTTTTTAATATAAACTAGACACTTACCAGCTAAAAAACCCCCAGAAATTAAGGTTCCCTAAACGGGGAAGATTAAGAATAAAACATTCACCAAACCAAAATTAATTTTAAAAAAAATTTAATAAGGGGTTAGTTACAAAATGTAACCGCTCTTCTTTAAAATTTGAATTTATTACCTTGAGGCCCCAATTTAAATGGACCCATCAAAAACCTTTTACTTTTTTAAATTTGGCAAAACGGGAAAAAAATTTCAACAATAAAAGACACTTTAAATTATTTTCATTGAAACCCCCTTCTGGTCTTTTTACTAAACCCCCCCTTAGTGGTTATTTGGAAATTTTTATCATCGAATTTTTTTATTGGTTAAAATTGTTTTGTGTACTTTTTTTTTTGATTAGAACTGTGACCGGAAGGAGGGCAATCACTCCCCGGCCGACAATCTTTTTACATTTTGACAACAAATTTTTGAGGTAAGTGGATAGAAAACGTACAATATTTTGTTTTGAAAAAGTGTTTTAAAGAATACTTAAATTCTTTTAAAAAAATTTCCCTCCTTTTTTCCTTTTTGTCTATACATTAAAATTTGGGAGACCCAAACCCCTTCTTGCGATCACCGCCATCTATCCTTTTTAAAAGTTGTCTGTGCCCGGGGTTCCTAATTTCTTAAATATTCCTCAAATATTTCCCATCTTCTTTATTTTAAATGTTCCAAATCAATCGAATCCACCTAAGATTTTTTAAAATGGAACGGGAATAGCCAAACTTTTCAAAAAAGAAAATTTTGAAAAACCCAAAACTTTCCCCCTTTTAAGAAAAAATAATTTTTTATCATGGATAACTGAAGGGCTTTTCCAAATAAAATATAATAAATATTTTTTAACTATTTTTCACTTTGGGCTGTTCCTTTTTTTAAAAATTTAAATTACCGTTTTTCCCCACACTGTAACGAATCAACTTTCTGAAGTTTTTTAAAAAACCAAACTTCCTGGCTGTCATTTGAACTTTTTAAAAGTTACGAACCAGGAGCCCCAAATTTTTCCCAATTTTTAATTGATGTCTTATATCTGTTTTCCCTTAAATCCCCATGGGAAAACTTTTTTTATTTCATAGAAAAAAATAAAATAAAAACCCCTTTTAAACTTTTCTCATTATAAGAATTTGTCTGCATAAATTAAGGGAAAACTAAATATAAATATAATTTTTAAAAAACCAGATTTTGATGAACATCCCCCAAATAGTTTCTTACTTAACTACCTACATGTCCAAACAAATCCCAAAAATACAAGATAAACCACTTATTTTCCACGATAAATAATTTGGGTGTGTTATACATTTATTAGAAAGGGTTTGGAAAATTTTATTTTTTATATTTTAAAAATATACATAAATTTTTAATATGTAAAAACATCTAACTGTATTACAAAAAAAAATACAAAAAAAAAATCCCATAGTTTTTTTGTAATAGCAAAAAAATTTTTAAAACCAACACTTTTTTATCATAAACCAACATTAAAAAATTTAAATTTAATGTAACTTTCAAAAATATTTTGTAAACCAAAAACTTTTATGTAGAGAAAAAAAAAGGGGAAAATTTTGTCCTTTTTTATGTTTCCAATGAAGGTGGTTTGTCTCGGGGAGCAGGTAAAAAATGTGGATTTTTTCCTTTATTTTTAAGCCCAAAAATTTTCATTTTTTTTGATTTTTAGTTGATCAAAACCCTTTGTTTATTTACGGGGAACACCCCACCACGCTTTAAACGGGCCCCCCCCCAATTGCACTCGTTGATTCACATGGGCCTGCACCCTTTGCCTGGGAACTCAAACCTTAAGCCCCTTTGAGAAACCCCGGCGAGGGCCCCCGTAGGAGCTGGGTTCCTACACCTCCCCAAAAGATTTTCGCTAGGGGGCCTTTTAAGGGAAACTCGAGGGGGGAAAAGCCCGTTCGGGGCCCTCACCAAAACCTCTCCCTACAGCCCTTTTTCCTAGATATCGGCATGTCGCATTATGAGAAAAATCGGGCCCAAAAAACCATTACGTGTAGGGGTGGGTGAGGGGGGCCCAAATCCCACTGAAACGTGAAAAGGGTGGGGGACGGTTTTGTGGTCAATTAATCCACTGTACGTGTGGGGGTTGGCCGGTTGGTTCAATACTACTGTACGTGTATGGGGTGGCGATTTGGGTAAAATACCCCTTTTAACGTAATGGGTACGGGTGAGCCCAAAAACCACTGAACATGAAAGGGGGGACGGGTGAGTCAATTTTTACATTAAAACCCTTAACCATCCAAAATTATAAAACCCCTCAATTCGACAAGGTTTTTAAGGAAAAATTTTAAAAAAAAGGGTTCTGATACCCTTATTACAATAGAATCACCTATTAAAAAGGGTATTTTTTACACGGGGGGGGGACTAGGTCTAGGAAGGGGGAGCGTGGTTCACCAAAATTTTGGTTGGAAGGGGAGTTGGTTCAACCCCAAAAACCCTTCAGTGCTAATGGCTCTGTTCAACCCCCAATTTCAAGAAAAACCCTTTTTAAAAGATCATTTTATAACTCCCCCGGCCCTGTTCATTTGTCCTTTGGGCTATTAATTAATAGCCCAATGACAAATGTAGACAGTCCGGCTGGATGTATGTGTATTCCTCCAGGATTTTTAACTATTATTACCATAAATTTTGGGGTTTTTGGGGAGTGGAGCCCTTTTCATATTTTTTCCCAAAATCTGAAGGTAAATTTTTTGGGTTTAAAAAAGTAGAATATTTCCCCCTTATTTTTGATACCCCCCAAATTTGGGGTATTAGTTAAAAACTTTCTTTAATTTTTGTTTTTTGGGGCTTTTTTTTGTAGGGGGGGCAGACTCCACAAACGTTGTCTCTTCCAAGATGTAACGGTAAAATAACAAATTTAAAGAAAAATTGCATTTAAAAGATAAATAAATAACTTCCCAAAAACTTAAATTTTTTAATGTAAATTTTTGTGTATGGGGAGTTTAAAAATGCTTTAAAAATTTTTTTTAAAAAAAACCTTTTTTAGTTTAAACCTTTTTGTTAGTTTTTTTGGGGAAAACTAAGAGGTTTTTTTTTTGTGAAACTTTTAAATTTGTGTACCAATAAAAATCAACTGGGACCTTTTTTCTTATAAAAACACAGGGATAAAAATTTTCCCATATTATAAAACCCCAAAGGGGTTAATAGTTTATGTAAAATCCAAAGTAAAATTTAACTATTTCGTAAAAAAGTTATTTTTTTTTCCCTTCCCGAAATTGGAAAAGGGATGGGAAAAGGCTCCAGGGTTTCCGGGGTTTAGGCCCTGGCTTTAGCCCCCTCCCCTCCCCCATCCAAAATTCCTAAAGTAGGCCCCACTTGCCACTAACCTTTATATTCCTTGGGTTTGTTTTCAAAGATTATATAATTTAAAAAATTTGCACAAAATATCTTTTTTTCGAAAATGGAATTTTCCAAAAAATTTTTTTTTTTAAAAATATACAATTTTAGTTTTTAAAAGTATATTACGTGGTAAAAAAAATAGTGACATAAAGATTATAAATACCCAAAAAAAAATTTTAGAATACAAAAAAAAGGTAATTGTAAAACTAAAGAATTTAAAAAAAAAAGTGTCTGAATAATTTTTATTTTAAAGAATATAAATCTTTGAAATACTCCCTCAAGTTAAAACCTCACGATTTTATTATTTATTTTTAAATGAGCTTTAAAATTTAAAAATTTCAAGTTTTTAATGGGCCCCTTGAAAAATAATATTCCATTAAAACAAAAGTATCTTCAATCGACGTTTCTGTTTTAGTTTTGACTTAATATCTTACATACTTTTAATACTTGTAGTATCCTACAAAACTAAAAATAAATGTATAAACCTAAAAATTTAACTTAAAATACAGTAGTATCCTACTATACTTTAAATAAAAGTAGTATCCTACCAAAATACTTTAATACTGGGAGTATCCACAATACTTTTAAATACTGTAGTAAACACCCACAAAATTTCTTAATTTCAAATATATCTTAAATATACTTAAGTAATTGATTTTCCCGCATAACTTTAATATTATTATTTTTATTTACAGGAATTGCAAAAAAAGTCCCTAAGGGGAATATTTCCCTTTAAAAATTTCCCTTTTTAAATTTTAAATTGATTAATTTTGCAACAGGTCTTCCCATATCAAAAATTTATATCAACCCTTTTCATCTATCTTAATGGGAATTTGTTTGAAAATAAAAAAATGTTTTTTAAATGGATTTAAAATTTATATTTTCGTAATTTTTTTAGTACCTCAGCTGCATTTCCCCCATCAAAAAGTGCATTGGTATTTGTATGTGTGTTTTAAACATTTTGTTCAAAACGTTTTTTATTTTTTGTAAAGGTTTTTTCGGGTTTGTTGGGGTAACAGGGTTTTATGTTTTTTTCTCTAATTTGCCCACCCCAAAATGAGTGATATCGGAAAGTTTTCTTGTTTATTTACGTTTTTTCGTCCTCATTAAAATATATTTTTTGTAATTTCGTAAACGTGAACTCACTATTAGTGTTTATTTTTTACAAATGGTTAATTAAAACAAAAAAAAAGGAAATTTGTAGTCCCGGGCTTTCAAGAAAAGGAAAGGGTTTTTGGGCCCAAACCCCAAAAGGGGCTTAAAAAAACGATCTACAGAACAAGAAATAACACCTAAAACCCCAAATTCTACATTCTTTCTTCTTTTAAAACTTTTAAACAAAGTAGGTGGAAGGTAATTTTTTAAAATTATTTTCAGGAAAAAATTAAGCTTTTAGAAAAATGAACCCAAAATTGACTTGGACTTTTTTGTTTTGGAAAACTCTTCTTGAAGTTTTTTTGTTTGCAAAACCCGCCTTAAACCCTAACTTTAATTAAAAAAATCACAAAATTTAAGGACAGCCAAAACCCCCAACTATTTATTGCAATGTAACAGGGTTTAAAACAGTTTTGAAAATGTCCCCCAATTTAAAAAACACACAGGGAAATAAAAAAAGATAAAAATTAAAATGGGCATAAAATTGAAAGGGCAGTTCATGGCCTTCCCGGGCATTTGGGGAAAGGGTATTTTCTGGGTGGTCCCAAAACATGTAAATAACGACCTCAATTCCCTTTGTGATGGAAAAAACCCAAATTTTTTAAATCCAAATTTCTCGCTTTGGGGGGGTTCTTTGTTAGGTTCCAGATTGACACCTTTGCGCAGGGCCTTTTTTTCTGTCCACGGTTTTATCCGAGACCCTTTTTACTTTCTTTGGCATATTTTCAGACTAAAGGGACTTTTCCGGGAAAAAACGGAAAGGGAAAAGTCTCTTCTTTACCGATCGTTCCCTTCTGCGGAAACAGGGCCCCTTTTGAAAGGCCCTTTTCCCCAGTGCGGCCCGAAAAGGGGGGTTTTGAGTATTTTTCACCCCGGAGGCTCCAAAACCCTTTTTATTCCAGCTAGATTACGGGGAACACTTAACTTTCAAAAAATTTTAAAAGACCTCACACATGGGGAGAATTTTGCACCTTTTTTTTGGTTTATTTTGGGGGGTGATTCGGGGGCTTTCGGGGTAACCTAGTTTTGTAAAACCTTGACGGGGCCCCAAATTTCCCCAAAAAAAATTCCCGCCTGTTTTTTTTCCCGCCCCCGTTTGCCCCCGAGAAACCCAAGATCAAAAACCATTTTACGGTGTTTGGGGGCTCAATCTGTATTTTTAAAAAAAGTAGGGTTTTTTCCTATAAAATTTTTCCCACTAAACCCGTTAAGTAATTTTGTCTTCTATTTCTTTGCCAAATTTTGCTCGCACAATCAACGGGAGCAACCCCACTATAAGTAGGTGAGTTAGTGGCTTACGTCACCTTGGGCCCAGCAGTGCTGCAAAATTACTAGAACTTTTGGTTTTTACAGTATTTTCCCCAAAAGTTTTTAAAATCATTTTGGTTTTTTCCAAGGGGCCCCCCCAGACCCCCCCACTTCAAGAAATGGGCAAATTTCCCTTAAACCCACAATAAAAGGGATTTAAAAAACCGTAAAAAGATTACATTTTTTAAATGGAAATTTAAAATCAAAAAACCCCAAAAACAAATTTACTTTTATAAATTTTAAAAAGTGTTTGACTTGGTCAAAACAGAAATTCTTTTCAAAAAAAAAAGAGCAGAGGAGTGGCTTTAAAAAGGTTTAAAAGCTTCATCCCCAGAAAGGGAAAAAAACAAGAAAAAAAATTTAAAAACCTCCCGAGACAAACACAACGTAGAGGGGTCCAGTTCTCTGATAGGCTGTGGGGGGTCCGTTAAAAAGATTCCGTCCCAGTTTGCCCGCGGAACAAATGGATTCCCCATGTTTGTTTTTGCTGTGGGAAATTTGGGGGACAAATCCAACGCCTCTATAGAAAGAACCTTCCCGAGGGAGCCACAAAACGGGAAGAGAAGGGCGTGCTTCCCATACAACTTCCCCCTTAAATTTCTCGTTTGCATGTTGCCCTGAAAGGGAAAGGGCCCCCACAGGGCCCAAACCCCCTCTATCGGGGTGTACAAAGTAATCGACTAGAACAAAATCAAATAATTTAAAATTTTGTAGCCCCCACGAAGAAAGTAGGTAGTCCCCCTTTTGTTTAACTTTGATTAGAACTCCCTCATCGACTGAGGTTTGCTCTTGTGATCATGTAGGTTTTTCCCCGGATTTAAATTGGAAACTGTGATTAAAATTGATCGACTCCTGATCAAAAAATTTTAGGGTTTCTCTGATTTCATCACGGACCACCATGAAGCCAGGCAAACCCCTTTAAGGAACCAGGACAGTGCTTTTTTAAAGTAAGGGTTTTTGTATTTGAGAGGACTGTCTAGTTACAAAAACCCCGTCTTTATAAAATAAAAACCTTTTTCCTTTCATTTTTTTTTCGATTCATTTTACGGGAAAAAATGTGTCCCTTTCCCCCTTTATTAATAAATTTGGTTTTGAAACCCAAAACTACTTGGGTTTAAAAAAGATATCAAATTAAACTACCAACCGTGTTTCAAATTTTATAGCATTTGGGGATCAATTTTTTGGACAGAAATCAGCTTGGGTTGACATCTGGGATCCTCTTGGGTAGCCCTTTATGCTTACCCGAAAGGGGGAAATTGGGGGGAATGGGCCCCAAAAAAGATAAAAATGATTTCCACCCTAATGCCTTTTAAGGCCCAAATTTTTTTACACAATTATTAAATTTTAAAAAAATAAAAAACCACCAAATTTAAACCCAAAAATAAAAACCCAAAATGGAATATACTTTGATGATTGAATAAAAATACGGGTTTTTTTAAAAGGAGTTTAAAAAATGAATCAATTTTCCCAACTCTTCAAAAATTTTTAAACGCCTGAGAGATATTTTTTTCCCTTTTAAATTTAACATATTTTTTAAAGGGAGGCTTTGAGGATTTTCTTAAAAAATTTTGGAAATTAACTGCTTTTATACTAAACAGTTAAAAACCCTTTTTTTCCAAAACCCCCAAACAACAACATTAAAATTATTTCTTTGGAAAATCCTCCCTGAAAACAAAGTTGAGGGCCCCGTTGGGGGATGTCACCGTACAACTTAAAGAAAATTCGGTAGTAAACGAATTTGATAAACCCCTTTTTTTACAAAAGGGTTTTTTAAATTGGGCCCAGGTAAATTTTATTTTTTTGTAATAAATAAAAATTTTTTTTATTTAAAAATTTTTCGTAATAAAAAACATAAAGTTTTTGATCCTCAATTTTTCATTTTAACACCCCAAACCCTCAACACACATAAATACGGACGAAATATATTGCTCCCCTTCACCTACAGTTTTTTAGGGGGAAAATGACAACCCAACCATCCCACCCCCCCCCCCCAACGGGAAACTTTTTTACAGACATTTCACCAACCCATAGTTTCCCTAAAAAACAAAAAATTGGGAAAAAACCCCCAAACCCCCCAAACCACCTACAGAAGTTAAAGGATAATATACATCCCCCCCACCCACCCACATCTTGGGACGGTTTTGAACAGCCCCACAAACCAAACCCCCAACTGGACGTAAAATTTTTTCCCCCCCATCCACCCCCCATAATACTGGCCAATCTGGTTCCTCACAAAAGTTTTTAAAGTGCTAAAAACACCCCCCCAAACGCACAAAACAATTTGAACAACCATCCTGGGCCCCCCCACATTCAAAAGGACTTTTTGGGCGCCCCCCCGCATCCCCCCTCAGTCGTACGTATAATTTTACAGCCATCCCCCCAAAAACCCCAAAAACATAAAAAGGACAATTTGGGGTGCCCAACCTCATCCACCCCCAGTCATATTAAAAAAATGGATAGGCCCCCACTAAACCAAAAACCTACGTCCAATTTGGGCGGGGCCCAAAACCCCCCCCACATTCGGACCTTTGCATTTTTGGCCTTTTGAAACCATACACTGTCTACGTTTTTTTTGAGGGGGATGTCAATTGGGGCCCCCTTTTTGGGCTTTTTTTTTTTTTTTTTTTTATTTTTATTTTTTTTTAATTTTTTTTTTGAAAACCCCAAAGGGTATGCCTTTTAAAAAAAAGATAAAAAAACATGCAGAAATAAATGTTGTAAAACTAAAAATAAATTTTGAATTAAAAAATCTTAAAAAAATACCAAAAAAAAAAAAAAAAATAAAAAACTAAAAATGGAAAAAAATAAAAAATTTAACACGAACTAAATAAATTAAAAATAATAAAAATTTTCAAAATTTTAACAAAGAAAAGCTAAAGCTAACTAGACTAAACAAATGATAACAATAAACCAAAACTTAAGCAAATAACAAAATAACCAGTTTTTTAAAAGAAAAGTGTTGGGAAGTTTAATGAAAACGGATGAAGTGTGTAGGGTTGGGTTGTGTGTGTGGGATATTTTGTGTAAAAGGTTGGGGGGGAGGGGGGGGGGGGGGGGGGGGTTAGTATTTATTTGGTCAGTAGAAGGGAAGGGAAAGTTAGGAAGGGGGCGAAATGAAAAAGGGTTTTCAGACAAGATAATCCATCATTTTTTTGCCTCTTCTTTAAAAGCGGATGCTGTCAAAATGGGAAATCAACCTGACCAAGGGTAGCAAATTTTCCCAAGCTCCAAATTTTGGGGAGGGAGTGGGCGTTTTTTTCCCGATAATTTTTTGCTTGGCTCTTTTTTATGAACGGGTCAAAAAATCTATTTGGTTTTCCCGGAACAAAAAACTCGCTAGCTGCAGAAGTTTTGGGCCCGTCAAAAATTTTCCCCGAATCAACTTGAAAGGAACACGCATTCTGCAACAGCTCCGATGCTCCAAAGGCCCCAGGTTGAAATTCAAAAAGCCCAGTTTGATCAACCCGGGACATCCCCCAAAAGATACCCAGCGAGAACCTATCATTCTAATGAAGCGACGCTGAATTCCCCCGAAAGTTGGGGATGTGAATGTCTAGGGAAGGTCCACCCTAAATACGCCCCGGGATTCTAAGGGCTTGGGAAATACAAAGGAACCCTTAAAACAAAAGACCCAGGAATGCCTGAAAGACCATCTTCGCCACTCGGCAATAAGACCGTGAAATCGTCTAGCTTTTGTGCAGATTCATCAAAAAGTTTCCACAAGATAAAGGGGGATTAGATGGGAAACCCAAAGGTTTTCTTATGTCCCTAAAAACGTTCCAGGGTTTCTCTATCGCAGTGTAGTTTTTTGACAACAATGTTTTTTCCCCTTCAAATTAAATAATTACTTTTTCAAATTTTTCCCCCACATTAAAACATCTGGTCTCACCACACCAATGAATAACATGATTAAGGGGCCTCTGCACAAAACCCCAGTCCTTCTCTAGTCTTGATCGGGGGTTAAAAAAACAGCTTAAATACATCAGCCCAAAATAGAAACTTACAATACTTTTCGGGGAATATCATTTTATGAGACATTAAAAAAATAAGGTCCCCAAACGGGAAACCCCGAGGAACCCGGATTTCACTGAAAGGGGTCAGACATACCGAGGCTATATTTCACTACTGAAAAATCCCAACACTCAAATAGCAAATTTAAACCAAGGTAAAAAAAGGGTCGCAACCCAAATCCTTTCCCCGTTTTTTGAATTTAACAAATTGTGGGCCCCCCTTGTCGGGAAAACCTTACTAAAATCTAGGTAAAATTTGGGGTCAACCCAACAGGCCCAGAGAAACCCAAAATTTTAAATAAAATTTCTAAACACCAGAGTTGGAAAAAGGGAAACGGCCGGGGTGAAGCCTTTTGCCAACCCCAATTTATTGTTTTCTAAAACAGGTTTCAAACCTATCTAAACAATGGCCCTTTAAAATTTTTGACAATGGGTGACTGAATCGTTAAAGGCCAAAGAAATTTCGAAAGCCTTCTATCAAACCCGCCATGAAGATGGGTGTAACTACTTGTTTTTTAAAACCCCGGGCGAAAGACCCGCAAGGAGACTACTAAATTTTAAAAAAACAAAGGCCCGGCCGCACTCAATAAATCAAACCACAGAACGCAACACAAAGAGGGGAATACAATCAGGACCACAGCCCTTGGACACATCCAGAGAATCAATAAGTCTTTTAACTTCAGAGGGTGACGTCGTAATTTTGGAGATTGTGTAGGTTATTTTCCTTATCGGGAAAGTCTGGAATGCAAGCACTACAGTCATTGAAAACATTAGAGAAATGCTTGGCAAACAGATTGGCCATCTCATCAGGATGGTTAGCCTCATCAGGCCCAAGTCTAACAGAGGAAGAACAATTTGCTGTGCGCCTAATATTCTTAACATGGGACCAAAAAATCTTCGGGTTCCTGGGTAAGATGTCATCAATGTGAGAAATATACGACTGATAGCATTGAAAGGACCTTATCCTGCATGTGTTCCGGGCTTGGGAAAATTTGAGATAATCACTTTCTAGGCCAGATTTCTTGTAATTCTTGTGAAGTACCATCTTCATAATCACCTGCTCCCTTAACTGCTTATCAAACCACGTTGGAAAGGAAGATTTGTTAACCCTCTTCAGAGGTGTGTGCGACTTGATAATATTGCTCAAAGAAGTGAGGTAACTATTAAAAGTGGTTTCTACACTCGAGTGAAGTGAGGCAACATCAATATGTAATTTGGATAAATCCGATCTTATCTGTTGTAAGTCGCATTTGAAGTAGTTGGGGGCATACGATGACTTCCCATTAATGGAAAGTTCGGATTCCATAGCAAGGTCAAATTCGATGGCTGGATGATGCAAATCCTCACAAGCGAGCAAATCCTGAGCTACCAACAGCGAATATTGGTATTCGCAAAAATCAAATCCAGTTTGTTTCCTTTATCATTCAATATGTCATTATATTGCTCAAGATCATGACTGCACAAAACATCGTACAGGAGATTTTCAGACGCTTCAGGTGAGACAGAATTTCTTAGATTAAAATCCCCTAGAACTATGATGAAATCATATTGAGAAGTTGCCAAGATAAAGTCGTCGAATGCATCACAGAATGACTGGAATTTAGATAAGGATGATCCGGGAGGAATGTAGGTGACACATAATAAAAGATTCTTTTGAAGTTCCAGCCCGACTTCAAGAAACAGTGCTTCAAATCTCAAAGCAGGATAATTGTGAACTTTAACATCTGAAAAAGCGGGAACGGCCACAATACACCCCACCACCAACCTTATCACTAGTATCCGAAGACCTGTCGCATCTAAATATCTTGTGAGGACCCCCACCAAACTCTCCATCGCAAACAGAGGCATCCAACTTAGTTTCCGTGAGGATGACAAGATCATAGGGCGAAGAGTTGAAGTTTCTGAGTAAAGTTTGGTAACTTGAGATCTAATGCCATTAATATTTTGGTAGTAAAAACTAATTCTAGCATTGCCGTTAAGACATATTAGTTTTTTTGGTTTAGGGTAACAATTTTAGGAGTGCCATTACGATACTTTATTGAAAGATTGCGCTCACCAGCTGAAATCCTAGTTTCGAGCTCCTTTCTCAGCTTGTCCAGAGTTTTCAGCTCGAGTGGAGTACGATCACGGGAAAGTTTAAGATCTCTTAGAAGGGGATTTTGTGCTACAATCCTGTCAGAGGAAAAACCCTCAATCACCTTGTTTTTATCGGCTTCAAAATCATATTGTTTATTCATAATATTTTTAGTGTACAACAGTTATTTCTGCATGTTTGTTAATCTTTGTTTAAAAAGGCATTGCCGTTGGTTCAATAAATAAATAAATAAATAAATAAACGACCCCTAATCTGACCATGGGACCCTCAATTTCGACATACACGTAACTGATGAGACGGGGTAAACTCAAGATTGTCAGTAATTATAGAGGGGTGGATGGAAGGGTCCTACAAATTTTTACGTCCAGCTGTGGGTGGTTTTGGGGTAGGGCTTTTTCAAATCGTCCTCAACGACTGTGGGTGGGTGGGAGGGATGTATATTATCCGTACTTCTGTAGGTGGATTGGTGGGCTATTCCAATTGTCCGTATGACTATGGGTGGCTGAAATGTCTGTACAAAGTTTCCGTATGGCTGGGGGTGGATGGTAGGGTTGTCATATCATCCCTACAACTGTAGGTGAATGGGAGCAATATATATCGTCCGTACATATGTGTGTTGATGGTTGGGCTGTTAAAACTGAACATTGAGGATCAATAACTTTATGTTAATTATTACGAACAATTTTTAATAGAGCAATATATTTATTACAATAAATCAAATTACCTAGGCCAATTGAAAAACCATGTAAATAAGGGGTTTATCAAATTCAGTTCTACTACCGAACTTCTTTAAGTTGTACGGTGACATCCTCAACGATGACTCAACTTTGTGTTCAGGGAGGATTCTTCCTAAGAAATAAGTTAATGTTGTTGTTTGTGGGTTGGAAAAAAAGTCTTACTGCTAAGTATACAGCAGTACAGTAGTTTAAGAACATCCTCAAAGCCTCCCAATACAAGATATGATCAATTTAGAAGAAAACATATCTCTCAGGCGTTAATTCTTTGAAGAGTTGGTAATTGATTCATTATTAACTCCTTTTAAAAGAACGTATTTCTATTCAATCATCAAAGTATATTCCAGTTTGTTTTATTATTGGATTAATTGTGGTGTTTTATCATTTTAAATAATAATTGTGTAAATAATTGTCCTTATACGGCATTATGGTAGAAACTCACTTTACTCGTTATGGCATTACCCCCAATCCCCCTTTCGGTGTAAGCATGAAGGCTACCCAAGATGATCCCAGATGTCAACCCAAGCTGATTTCTGTCCAAACTGATCACAAATGCTATCAAATTTGTACACGGTTGGTAGCTAAGTTGATATCATTTGCTACCCAAGTAGATTAGGTTTCTACCAAATTTATTAATGAAGAGGGAAGACACATTCTTTCCGTGAAATGAATCGAAATAAAATGAAAGGAAAAAGGTTTTTATTTTATAAGACGAGGTTGTAACTAGACAGTCCTCTCTACTACATAACCTTACGTAGAGCACTGTCCTGGTTCCTTGAAGGGATGCCTGGCTTCATGGCTGGTCCGTGATGTATCATGAACGCTACATAATTTGATCATGGAGTCGATCCAAGTTAATCACAGTTTACCAAGTAAATCACGGGGAAACCTACATGATCACAAGAGCTACCTCAGTCGATGATGAGTTCTAATCAAAGTTAAACACAAGGACTACCTACGTTCATCGTGGGGGCTACATAAGTTAATATCTTGATTTCTGCTCTAGTCGATTACATGTACTACGCCGATAGAGAGGTTCAGTCCTGTAAGACCTTCCTTCAGAGGCAACATGCAAACGAGTAATAAGGAGAGTTGTATGGGAAGCAACGCCCTTCTCTTCCCGTTTTGTGGCTCCCTCTGACAGTTCTTTCTATAGAGGCGTTGGATGTGCCCCAATTTCCCACAGCAAAAACAAACATGGGGATCCACTGTTCCGCGAGGCGAACTAGACGGCATCATTTAAACGGACCTCCCACAGCCTATCAGAGAACTGGACGCTCTACGATGTGATGTCTCGGGAGGTTATTAATTTTTACTTGTTGTTTCCTTTCTGTGATGAAGCTTTTAAACCATTTTAAAGCCACTCCTCTGACTCTATTTTATTGAGAAGAATTTCATGATTGACCAAGTCAAACACTTTTTAAAAATCTATAAAAAGTCAATTTGTCTTGGGTTTTGAGTTTAATCTAGTAAAAATGTAATCTGTTACGGTTTTTAATGCATTTTATTGTGGGCTAAGGGAAATCTTGACCACTCTTTGAAGTGCTTGGTCTGGGAGTGGACCAACATATGATGTCACAAAACATTTGGAAATACTGTAAGACCAAGTTCTACAAAGTTGCAGCACTGCTCGGCACAGTGTACGTAGCCAGTAACTCACCATACTTCATAGTGAGTTGCTGCGTTGATTGTGACGAGCAGAAATAGCAAGAAATAGAAGACGAAATTACTTAACTGTAGTGGGAAAATATATAAGGTAAAACCCTACTTTATATAATACAGATTGAGCACCCCACACACGTACAATGGTATTGATCTAGGTCTCGGGAGGCTAACGGGCGGACAGAAAATAACAGGCGAGATATTTTTTGGGAATTGAGGCCGTCAAGGATTACAGACTAGGTTAGCCGCAGCTCCCGAATCACCTCCCGAATAACCACAACAAAAGGTGCTAAATTCTCGCCATGCTGCTGAGGTCTGTAAAATTTATTGAAAGTTAAGTGTTCACGTAATCTAGCTGGAATAAAAAGGGTGAGAGCCTCCCTGTGAAAAATCACTCAAAATCCCCTGTCCGGCCAGCACTGCGGAAAGCCTTTCAGAATGGCTGCTCCGACAGAAGGGAACGATCAGGTGAAGAAGAGACATTTCCTCCGATTCCGGAAAGTCCTTTAGTCTGAAAATATGCCCAAAGAAAGTAACAAGGGTCTCAGGATCAAACCCGTGGACAGAAGAAAGGCCCTGCAGCAAAGGTGTCAATCTGGCACCTAACTAGCACACCCTAGCGAGAAATTTGGATTTAGAAATTTGGTTTCCATCACTACTGAATTGAGGTCGTTATTTACATAGATTCTGACCAGCAGTAATAGCCTTTCCTAATAGACCGAAGGCCATGAACTGACCTCAATTTTATGTCATATAATTTATCTATCTTATTCCCTGTGTGTGTTTAAATTGAGGGACAATTTTCAAAACTGTTCTCAACTACGTTACAGTTATTGCAATAAATAGCTTGTTTGCTAGTCCTTCAATTTGTGATTTTTTTAAATGACAAGTTATGGTAGCAGTTTTGCAAACATAAACATCAAGAAGAGATTCCAACAATAAGTCCAAGTCAATTATGTCATATTCTAAAGCTTCATTCTTACTGATATAATAATAAAAATTACCTTCCACCTACATTGTTAAGCTAAAAGAAGTAAGAATGCTAGATTTAGGTCTAGGTGTTATTTCATTGTTCTGTAGATCGTCTTCTGTTAGCACCTTTGGTTGTCCAAAACCTTTCCTTTTCTTGAAAGACCGACTACGAATTCCTATTTTTTGTGTATACCCATTTTGTAACAAATAAACACTAATAGTGAGTTCACAGTTATACAGCAATACACAAATATACTAATGAGACGTAAAACGTAAATAAACAAGAAACTGTCCGATATCACTCATGTCTGGTGGGCGAATAGAGAAATAACATCAAACATGTTAGCCAACTAACCAGATAAACCATACATAAATAATAAACGTTGAACAGATGCTTACACACATACAAATACCAATGCACTATTTGATAGGTGACTGCAGCTGAGGTACTCAAAAACTTACAAATATCACATTTACATACATTTAAAAATTATTTATTTTCAACAAATTACCATTAAGATAGACTGATAAGTGATATGAAGTTTGAAATAGGAAGACCTGTTGCATAATAATCAACTAAAAATTAAAAATGGAATTTTAAGAAATATTACCCTTATGACATTTTTGCAATTCCTGATGATAAAACTAATAATACTTAAGTATATGCAGGATACTACATTACTTAAGTATATGTAAGATACTACTGTACTTAAGTAT
This sequence comes from Stictocephala bisonia, assembly GCA_035578905.1. Classification (NCBI taxonomy): domain Eukaryota; kingdom Metazoa; phylum Arthropoda; class Insecta; order Hemiptera; family Membracidae; genus Stictocephala; species Stictocephala bisonia. The sequence continues at coordinate 317,784 of JAQJVL010000664.1, read as the reverse complement.
ATGTAGGATACTACAGTACTTAAGTATATGTAGGATACTACAGTACTTAAGTATATGTAGGATACTACTTTACTTAAGTATATGTAGGATACTACTGTACTTAAGTATATGTAGGATACTACAGTACTTAAGTATGTAGGATACTACAGTACTTAAGTATGTAAGATACTACAGTACAAGAAATCAGAAACGTCGATTGAAGATACGTTGATTAATGTAATATGTATTTTTCAACGTGACATTCAAACATGTACTTTTAATTAAAGCTCATTTCAAACTCATAATAACTCGATGAGGTATAACTTGATGACGTATTTCAAAGATTTATATTCATTTAAATTAATAATTCAGACACGTATTTTTATTAATTCTTTAGTTTTACAATTACCTTATTTTTGTATTCTAAAATGATTTTTTGTATATATAATCATATATGTCACTATATATTACACTACAGTATACTTTCTTAAACTAAAATTGTATATATTTAAAATATTTGGAAATATCATGTCGAATAAAAGATATTTTGTGCTAAATTTAATTATATAATCTTTGCAACAAACACCAAGGAATATGAAGTAGTGGCAAGTAGGCCTACTTTAGAGAAGTTGGATGTGGAGAGGCAGAGCTAAAAGCCACGGCCATACACCCCCGGCAACTGGAGCCGTTTCCATCCCTTTTCCAATTTCTGGAATGAAAAAACATAACTTATTACGTACTAGTTAACATTTTACTTTGGAATTACATAAACTATTAACGCTTTGTTTTATAATATGGGAAATTTATACTGTGTTTTTATAAGAGAAAAGTCCCAGTTGATTCTATTGGTACACAATTTACAAGATTTCACAAAAAAAAACCTCTTAGTGTTCCCAAAACTAACAAAAGGTTACTGAAAAAGTTTTTATTAAAAAAAGTTTGAGCAGTTTTTACTGCCATATACACACATAAATAACAATTAAATAATAGTCTTTAAGTTCATGTATTTTATCATTAAATGCAATATTTCATAAATGTTATTTTACCGTTACATCTTGGAAGAGACAACGTTTGTGGAGTCAGCCCTTCCCAACAAATAAAAAGCTCCAAAACCAAAATTAAGGAGTTTACAACTAATACACCAAAGTGGGGTATCAAAATAATGATATTCTACTCTTAAACACTAACTTACCATCAGATTTTAGGAAAGACTATGTAAAGGGCTCCACTGCCCCGAAAACCAAAATTTATGGTAATAATAGTTAAAAATCCTGGAGGAATACACATAATCCAGCCGGACTGTCTACATTTGTCATTGGGCTATTAATTAATAGCCCAATGACAAATGAACAGCCGGTAGTTATCAGCTGATCCTTCTAAAAATGTATTGACTCTGATTGGGATTGAAACTGGCCCACCCTATAGAGCACAAGAAGCTGGATTGAACCAACTACGCTAACCCAACCAATTTATCGGGTGAACCACGCACACCTACCTCAGCGACCTAGTCCCCACGCCGTGTAAACTGTACGGTAATAGGTGATTTCTAATGTAATAAGATATCAGACCCCTTTTATAAAACTTGCTAAACACCTTGGTAGACGAATTGGTGAGGCATTATTATATTTGGATGGTTGAAGGGTTGAAAATTACACATATTGAGTACAACACCCTCCGACACATATTTACTTACATGTACAGTGGTATTGACTCAACCCGTCCACCCATACACGTACATGGTATTGACCCACTCGCCCACCCATACACGTCCAGTAGTATTGGAACCACCCGCACCCATTACACGTACAGTGGAATTGACCCCACCCGCCCACCCATACCCGTACCGTGGTATTATTGACTCACCCGACCACCCCGATACAGGCTTAACAGTGGTAGTAGACCCTACTCACCCACCCAGTCACGTACAAGAGGTATTTTTATTTTTTTATTTTTTTTATTTGGCTGATTTTTCTCATGAATGCGTACATGGCCGATAACTAGAAATAGGACTGTAGCAGAGTGTTTTGGTTGAGCCGCAGGCTGAACTTTCACCCACCGTCGAGATTCCATACAACAGGCCCACTAGCAGAACATCTTGGCTAGGCTGTAGACCGAGCTCCCTCACGAGGCCACTCTCCGAGTTTCTCAAAGGTCTTAAAGGTAGAGTTCCAAGCGCAAGGTCTGCAGCCCGAGTTGAATCACGATGCAGCGAGTGACAATTGGGATGCCACGGTAAACGCGAGTATGGGTGTCCCCAAGTAAATATACAAGTGCTTTTGATCAACTAACAATCAAATTAAATGAAAAATTAGCTTAAAAATAAGTTAACTCCACATTTTACCAGCAAACGAGACAAAACCACCATTCATTGGAAACAGTAAAAAAAGGACAATTTCCCTTTTTATATTCTCTACATAAAAGTTTTTGTTCACAACTATTTTAGAAAGTTACATTAATTAAAGTATATTACTGTTGGTTGATGATAAAAAGTGTTGGATATAAAATTTATTTGCTATTACAAAAAAAACTATGGGATTTTTTATTGTATATTTTTATATGTAATACAGTTAGATGTATTACATATAAAAATATATATGTATATTTTTACATATAAAAATATAAAATTTTCACCCTTTCTAATAAATGTATAACACACCCAAATCTTTTATCGTGGAAAATAAGTGGTTTATCTTGTATTAGGTGTTCGAGACATGTAGAGTAGTTAAGTAAGAGCTACTTGGGAGATGTTCATCATATCTGGTTTTAAAACTTATATTTATATTCAGTCTCCCTTAATGATGCAGACAAATTCTTCATAATGAGAAAAGTTTAAATGAGTATATATTTTTACTATGAAATAAAATGTTACCCATGGTATCAAGGCGAAATCAGATATAAGACATCAATTAATTGGTAAAATGTGGGGCTCACTGGTTCGTAACTTAAACGTTCAAATGCACAGCCAGGAAGTTAGGCTATTAAACAAACTTTCCATAAAGTTGATCTCGTTACAGGTTGGAAAATCGGTAATATGTATATTAGGAACAGCCCAAAGTGAAAGTACGTTAAAAGTATTTCATTATATTTTATTAGGAACCGCCATTCAGTTATCCATGATAAAACTTATTTTTTCTTAAAGGAACGTTTCCGTTTTACAATATGCTTTTTGAACAGTAGGCTATTCCTGTACCATTTTAAAATATCTTAGGTGGAACGATTGATGGAACATTAAAGGTAAAGAAGATGGAAAGTATTTTGAGGGATATTTAAGAAAATTAGGACCGGACACATACAAAACACACTCATTTTAACAGAAGATAGATTGGCGGTGACATCGTCAAGAAGGATAAGTGAGCTCATTCATTCACAATTGACAGTATAGACAAACAGAAGAAGGAGAAATCTTTTAAAAGAATTTAAGTATTCTTTAAATCACTTTTTCATACAACTATTGTACGTTTTCTATCCACTTGACCTCAAACAAAGTTGTCAAATGTAATAAAGATTGTCGGCGAGAGTGTAGCCCCTCCTTACCCGGACATCATTTTCGAATCAAACAGTAACACAAAACAATGTAACCAATAAAACTATCGTAGATAAAAATACCAACTAACCACTAAGGATTTAGTAAATGACCAGAAGGGATTTTCATACAAATAATAAAGTGATCTTTCATGTCTGAAATTGTACTGATAGCAATTGAACAAAGTAAAGGTAAATAGTGATGTTCTATTAAAATTGGCCTACAAGGTAATACATTCGAACTTTAAAGAATAGCGTAGTATACATTTTGAATAACTAACTTATTCAAATTTTTAAATGTAATTTGGGTTTGTTGAAACTATATTCTTTAAAACTACAGTATTAAGGGACACCTAATGACTGGGCTTTAGCTGATAAGTGTCTAGTTATATGTAAATAAAACTCCGTTCATTAAGCCAGTTTTAAGTAACCTAAAACCATTGTACTTTATAAACTGCTAATCAAAATGTTACTTCCATTCAACACAATGGTAGAAAATATGATATTTTAAGTACTAAGTAGTTTTCATGTTTGTAGAAAGGCGCAATAACAACACCATGTTCACTGTACGTACTTAGTTAAGTCATCAGTGGTATAATTAAATAATGATTAACCTCTTGACGTATTATTTCACAGACTTTGAGTAATATTAATATGTTATATATTGTCACTAAGTACATATAATAACACACCAATTATATTTGTAACTCTTGATAATACCGGGTGTCTTACTGTTAAGGTGTTTCAATCGCCTTGTAGGTGATTATTTAACCTACGAGCGCATATGCTATACGATTTATACCCTAAAAACAAACATGTGTGAGGATCTAATAAAAAGTTTAAATAAAAAATATAAATTGGGCTGGTATTTTTGCAAACATCCCAGCAGTAAAATAGTTTATAAAATAAAACATATGATAACGCTTTATTAAAAAAATCTGTTATAAATACATTCTGTTGTCTTGCCTGATTATTATTTATTATAAATCATTAAATAATAAAGAGGAATCAATAATTTAAATTTTCAATTGCATAATAATTTATTATGACTCTAGACTAAGTAAAAAGTACCAATTTAGAGAAATTTAAGGATGTAATTTCTTTACAAACAACAAATCTAAAGATTTTTTTAACGACTATATATTTATTATACAATATACCTAATGTTTGAATGTAACACTTTTCCATCTGGTTACGCTACTTTATTTGATACGCCACAATCCTGATACTGCTATTTAAGATTTTTTTATTTTTTTATTTTCAAGATCGATAAATAATTCCAAATGAAAAAAATAGTAAAAATGGACCATACTGGGTAACATTTTAAGGGAAATTTATTTAATACTTTGGATTGTTTTTGTTTTATGATCAGTACGATCTGTGCATTTAGCGATACAAAAAAAATTATATTTATATATTTTTGGCCGCAATTTGAAACGGACATTTAAAAGTCAATTTGTGCCAAAATACTCAGGGCTTTAATACATGTAAAGTGATGTGTGAAATGGTTTACATTGGTTTATATTTAGCATTTTTGTAGTTAAGAACCCTGAACATAAAGGCTGTTTTTAATGCTTCAATATAAGAAAAACGAAAATATTACAATATATTTCATCCGTGTGTTGGTTTAAGAGGAAAACTTTACATAGATGGCTTTATGTATGGTTGATTTCACAACAAAGCCGTTTGAGTACACCATTAAAAACGTGAGTACAACAACCACTTAAATATAGTAATATCCAAACATACAACTCAGATACAGTAAGGTAATATCTAACACTAGGAATAAGCCCAAGGTAATATATCACATCAACAATTTGCATAGAAGATTCGTTAAAAGTCCAAGTTGTACTGTCGTTAAAACTGTGCTTTGTAACTAGGTGTTCCAAATGAGATAATAATTATAGAGTTACTTTCTTAAAAAAATAAAGTTCTTCAAGAAAAATTAATAAAGGAAACGTAAAACCATTGATTATGGTGTGTTTCATGAATATGAGTAAGTGACAACGCGTGTATCTACTATTCAATGATACGTAAATTTATTAAAAAAATATTGAATCTAAAAACAGTAGTAATAAATATAACTGGGATAATTTAACGCTCCTACCCTTTACCAGGTTCAACTTAACCAAAAATGATAAACTGATCTAATTAATTGAAAAACCCATCTTTCTTTGGAAATATCATTCAGTAGGGTCTATATCAAACTAAGTACTTCAACTAATACAATTATTTAGCAATTAAAAACCTTCAAACTGCACTAACTCTAAAAGCTAGATAAAGAAATACATCATAGAGGAAATAGACGGGAAAATAATGGAAATAAAGCAATAGTTTTCACTTGCGCTAGAATGTTGTTACATAAGTAACCTTCAACTCTTGAATACACATAATATAAATAGTATGATGGTAAAGATAATTAACGAGTGAACAGGAGTCATTTTATAAGCTATAGAGCTGAGATTGCCATATTATGTATAATACGACTTAACTGAAGACAACAGCTTACGGAACTGACAATGTCCCAACACCTTTACCGGGTCCATTCTCCATAAGGGGGTGGGGGGGGGGGCGTCTGGGCTGTATCTGGCAGGTGCCTGGGTACCACGGCAGGCCAGACACAACGCGGCCACCACATGTCCAAAGCATGGCTACCCTGTAGCAACCTACATAAAGGATTGAGCTACTGAGGTTTGTGTAGAAGTAGGCATGATGCTAGGGGTGCACCGAGTGCGGCCAGAAACATATCAGACGACCACAGTTCCCCAGCATGGCTATCCTTTACCAAGAAAAAGAAATGAGTTACCTCACGTTTAAAACCATTGATAATTGAGTAGAGTAATAATTCTAAAGGACATCGATAGACAACCAAGCCACCACTGGTCTCACAATAATGCCGCCCTGGTAATATCAAGTAGGTATGAGTTCCTCATGGACTGGGCCACATAAAGCAGGTGGTGCCAGAGAGCAGCAAGGCGGCCAGACACAACACGACCATTGCAGGCCACAATAAGGCCGCCCTATAACAACAAGTAGGTATGAGTTTGTCATGGTCGGCCCTTATTTAAATAAATGAATAAATTAAGAGTTATCAATAATAAATGCATCACATATATCTTTAATTAGTTTTATTTTCAGACAGAACGATTGATACGTTTCAACTTTCTCTAATCACGCCATTTCAAACCGTTTTAACTATCCTCATTACATGTATGCTCTTACGAACAACGTAAAAATAATATTTTTTCCGACAAACACTAAACCACAGTGCTGCTCGTGCATTAAACATTGCTCTTATGGTTATAAAGCTAATCAAATTGAAACAACTCTGCTGACTCCTTTGCAGTTATGTAATAATGTAATGATGAGGCAACTGGAGCATAGAATGTAAATTGTTTACGGGGATTCACCAACTCAAAGATTGCACACCTTTAACAGGTTTTCTCCCTCAGGAAAAATCTCTAAAAAATGTGGAATAGTAAAAAAATCACACATACGTAATTAACCATGAATTATTACCTATGCCTTATGATATAACTAGAAACTGAGAGTCATAAATTACAATGAGTTATTAACAAATTTACATTCACGAAATATTTATAATTTTTTTTAAAAGTGTACTTTCTAAAAATATTATTTTAAGTGAAATACTTTCTAATGTACTACCATCATTGTGAAAATAAGGAAGTTATCGTATTTTTTTTGTGAATTTGAATATCCTTTAAAAGAAGAATTTGTAGGTGAAATGTCTAAAATAAAAAAGCACATAGAACAGAGAATTTTGTAAAAATACAAAATTTACGACACAAGGTTAGTTAGAATAAGAACCAAAAAGTATAGAGTGATTTTATTGTACTCTCATAATGGCTTATTGTTGCATTTTCTGGTGTGGGAACTGTCACCTACTGATGTTTGGCATAAATACATGCACCTTCTTCTAATGCCTCGAAAATGGTTTTAGTTAATCCAATAATCTATGCTTACTTAGGGTAATTGCCAATGACTCTGACAGAAATGTGTTCTAGAGTAATTTATAGCTGAAATTTGAGTACAAAACAGATTACATGTCATTTCTAAATAAATAAATTAAGAACATTTAATTATAAACGCAGAGTTTTCGGAACGTTTTTATATATCATCACGTAATTAATTTAATGGCCCGGTTAAATAAAAAATGGCCCTGTTTAATAATTAATAACCCTTTTCCATAACAATTTTCTGTCTAATTATCAAAATTGGGCCGCGCACTAATAATAAGGATTGCCTGTTTAATAATAATAAACCCATAAATAAAAAGAAAATTAAATAATCCCGTCCAATAATTAACTGCCTGTTTGCGTTTACAATAATTAATGGATAGGCCCTACAATAATAAATGGCCCATGTAATAGTTAATTGCCAGTCCATATAATTAATTGCCCTTTAATAATGTAATAACCTGTCAAACATTTAATGCCCGTTAGATTAATTAATGGCCCAGTCTTAATAATTAATCGCCCATTGTAGTAGTTAATAAACCTGTTCATAAACATGTAAATCGTAAACAAATACTTAAGTTCTTCCTGCTCGAAAAAATAACTCTCAGGCTTTAAATTCTTTTGAAGAGTTAGTAATTGTATTCATTATTAACTCCTTTTAAAAAAGTCAATTTCTATTCAATCATCTAAGTATATTCCAGTTCGTATTATTAATGGATTACCTTTGGTGTGTTATTGTTCTAAATAATATTTGTTCCTTATACGGCATTATAGTGGAAACTCACTTTACTCGTTAGGGCTTTGCCCCCAATACCCCTTTCGGTGTAAGCATGAAGGCTACCCAAGATGATCACAGATGTCAACCCAAGCTGATTTCTGTCCAAACTGATTCCGAATGCTATCACATTTATACACGGTTGTACCTAAGATAATAACATAAGCTACCCATGTTGATTAAGGCTGCTACCAAATTTAATAATGAAGGGGGAAGACCCAAGCTTCTCATGAAATGAATAAAACTAAAATTAAATAAAAAAACTTTTAATTTTATAAGACGAGGCTGGAGCTAGACAGTCCTCTCTACTACCTAACCCTACGTAGAGAACTGTCCTGGTTCCTTGATGTGATGCTTGGCTCCATTTTTGGTCTGTGATATGCTACCTATATCAAGACACATGGCTCATATATCATAAATGCTACCTAATATGATCATGGAGTCTACCCATTTAATCATGGTTTACCAATTAAATCATAGGGAAACCTAAATTGATCACGAGGGCTACCTCAGTTGATGATGGGTTACAATCGAAGTTGAACACAAGGACTACCTACATTGATTACGGGGGCTACCCTAATTTCATCGTGGAGGCTACATAAGTAAATATCTTTATTTGTACCCTAGTCCATTTACAGGTACTACGCAGGTTGGTCACGAAGGCTATCCATTTGATCACGGTGCTACCCAAGTTAATCGCGTGGTTACCCAAGACGATAATGTGTTATTACCCAAATTGATCAAGACGAACCACCTTTTTTGATCACAGGAGGCTACCCAAGTTAGTCAGAAGAGGGCTGCACAAGTTAGTAGTGGGGTGGGGGGTACCCCAGCTTATAATGGAAACTACCTAAGTTAATTATACTTCCAAGCCATCTTAATCAAGGGAGGCTACCCAAGTCGATTAAGATGGCTAACCAAGTAGATCATGGGTGTTACCCAAGATAACCAAGGGTGCTACTAAGGTTGATAGTGGATGCTACCACATTTAATAATGGGGGATGTACCCCAGCTTATCATGGATACTACCCATTTAATTTGAGGGGGCTACCCGAAATGATTAGGAGTTGTTACTTTGGTTGATCACGGGGATGTGCTGAACTTGATTAAGGGGGAATACCTACATTGATCAAGGGTGGCTTTCCAAATTTATCATCTTTGAGGGGGGTCTACTCAAGATGATCATAAGGGATTACCTAATTTGTTAATGGGAAACTACAGAAGTTGATCATGGAGGCTGGATAACAATGTGGTAAACGTAAATATTTTGTAAGGTTTTAAGTTTCCAGCTTGTTTTGATCATGATTAAATGAAGGATATCTACTTCAAAAATCAAATGTTTGACAAAACACTTTATCAGCTTTTATTGAGATGGCCGGTTAACCTAATCGATGATGGGTGCTACCTAATATGATCACGGATGATTAACCAAATTGATCTCAGGGGGTTCCCAACAGGATCACGGGACCTACGCTAGTTAGTAATGGGGGTCTGCCAATGTTGATCATAGAGCTTAACCAAGGTCATCACCGAGGGTTGCGTAAGTCGATGACTGTGTGCCACCGAAGTTAATCACAGGGGCTGGTAAACGGAGAGGTTAACGTAAATAGTGTACAAGGTTTTAAGTGTCCAGCCTACATAATCACGCTGAAATAGGTGGTTAAGTGTTTTGGCGCCCAAAGGCCCAAACATTTTCCGCTCACTAGTCTGGATAAAGTTACTTTCCTAAAAACCTTTACTAAAAAATATATATATATATGACCTATTTGTTAATTGCTTAAAGACCACTCCAAGATGTCATTTTATCATTGCAAGTTTTTTGAGGAATTAACTTGGTTCTGGGCCTTAAAAATACCGTTAATGTATTAACAAAAGATTGGTTAATAACTTTGGTCTTTTTAATTTAGTCACTTGAGCAAATATCTAAATAAAAAACTTTAATAGATTAGGGGGCTACCTAAGTTAATCACAGGACGCTAGTCAAGTTGACTATGGGGATTACCCAAGATGATAACGGTTGATTATACCCCCAAGTTGATCAGAGGGGGCTCCCAAAATGATCAACTGGAGGAGGGATTACCTAAGATGATCCATAAGTAGTTAGTTGTCAACAGAGTGGTAAACGTAAATAGTGTGTAAAGTTTTATGTTTCCAGCTGGTTGTATTCATGCTTAAAATGGGATGGATATATTCCAAAATATACACATTTATTTACAAAAGAACCCCAACTTAACCAACTTTTTGTGAGGAAACAATTATAAATAGAGCTTAGAAGTATTTTAAATTATTGTAGTAAATGTTATTGTGAATTAAACAACGTTATTTTATGTCTTCTAAACGAAATATTGCAACAACACAAAAACAAGTACCTCAACAGTACACGAAAGACAAATCTCAACTTTACCAACCTTTTCTAAGGAAAAGGTAGAATGTACACCATAAAACGTATATTAAACTTTTTGTGAACAGTTTTGTCAATATAAATATTTCATTTGATGTTATCTTAACTAAATATTACAGCTACAGTAAAACCAAAAAACCCTCATCTTTGCAACACAGGGTAAGCCTTTCCACTCCGCACTTTTGAACTTTTTTCCTAGGGTTTTGAAGACCACCAAATAGAATTTTATATAAATTTTGCTAACATAAAAATGAAGCTAAATATTAGGTCAGATTTTAAGTTTACGGCTTTTTTCAATCATATTTAAAATGTGAGGAACTATTTCAAAAAATCATATGTTTTCGACAAAACACAAATTTACCAACTTTATGTGAAGAAACTGTAGTATATACCATAAACATTTATATAAAACTTTTTGTACAGAATTGTATAGTTAGTTTGAACATTTCGTTTGATTCTATCTAGTAAAATATTACAGCGTATGTAAAATAGAAACTTCAATCCGTGAAAACATATCAGCAGTTTCTCATCAGCCATTTTGAATTTTTCTGAGTTATAAAAAGTGCAAAAGCTAATTTGTATAGCATTTTTCTTAACAGAAAATTTAAGGTAAATAGTTTGTAAGGATTTACGTTATTTCAAGCTAATTTCAATCATGCTTAGATGGGGAGGAACCTCCTTCCAAACAAATCACATGTTTTCGACAAAACTCAACATTACTGACTTTTTGTGAGGATACTATAGTTTGTACCATAAAAATGTTATTAACACCTTTTGTATATAATTGTATTTTTAATCTGACTATTTCGTTAGATTCCATTTAAATTAAATATTACAGTTTCAGTTTAACAAAAACCTCAACTCTGCAAAAAGATCAGCAATTCACGGCAGCCATTTTGAATTTTTGTCTAGGTTATATAAATTGAAAAATTATATTTCAAAGCAGTTTTGGTAAGAAAGTAGTAAATTGAAACAGTGTGTATGGTTTTATGTTCTTAAATTATCGTAATACAGCAATAAAATACGAAAAACCTAATAAAATATAATTGTTTGAACAAAAGTGAAATTTAATGATTTTATTGCATAGTTACTTACTCCCAGGGCCATCTATATCGCAAGTGATATTTAGCCGCACCAAAAAGCCTCTCCAGATTGACCTGTCCTCTGCATTCTCTTCCATGGCTCCAACTCGCTGTATATCTAGCCTAACCTGGTCCCACCATCTTTGTTTTGGCCTCCCACGAGGTCGCCTTCCCTCAGGGTTATTTTTGCCAACTTTCTTTAGTTGGGACTCTTCTCTCCTTCTCAACACATGCCCATCCCACCTTAGTCTTCTACTTTTGACCTCACTCACAATGTCTGCGTCGTTATACAGGTCTCTAAACTCCCTGTTTAGTTTCCTTCTCCACTCCCCTTGGTCATATGTGGGCCATATATCTTTCTCAAGACTTTGTTTTCGAAGACAATTAGTTTTTTTTCTTCTTTCTTATTTAGTATCCACGTTTCAGATCCATAGAGCAAAACTGGATGACTATTGATTTGAACAACAAATTTTTGTTTTGTGTGACAATGACTTGGAAGATAGTAATCTATTGCATGCATAAATGCATCTGTTGGCTGAATTTATTCTTTGCTGTATCTCAATTTCTTCTGCGTTTTTATTTGAAATTGTGACTCTCGAGGTATTTGAATTCCGGTACTTGTTCGAATTCATGACCATCAACTCGTAGGGGGTCTTGGGTGTAATTTTGGTCTCTTGTAAAGTGCATGAATTTTGTTTTTGGATCGTTTGTCCTCAGCCCTATTTTTTCTGCTTCTGTTATGAAGACCTTGGTCAGCGTAGTTAGATCCTCTAGATTTTCTGCCATTATAGCTACGTCATCTACAAATGCTAGAATGTTCAGTTTTCCTCCGACTTTAACACCCAGGTTCATTTCTTTTGTCTTCGGAAGGGCCTCCTCTAGAGTCATGTTGAATAATATTGGGAACAGGCCATCCCCCTGTCTGACTCCTGAGTTTACTTTGAAGGTTTCGCTGTTTTGTCCATTTATTCTCACGGAGCATCTTGACTCGGTAACACTCATTTTAGACAGGTTTATCAGTTTTCTGGGGACCCCAAGTTTTTCTAACTGTACCCATAATCTTTCTCTGTCAATGCTGTCGTAAGCTTTTTGGAAGTCAATGAAGATGGCATAAAATTCTTTTGTTATATTCCCAGTACTTGGCTACAATTTCTTTCAGTAAAAATATCTGGTCTGTAGTGGACCTACCTTTGATGAAGCTGCCTGTGTTCTTCAATTATTTCGTTTGAGTAGCATTCAAGTCGATTTAGAATAATTTTAGTCAGGACTTTATAGGGGATACTTAGCAATGAGATGCCTCTATAGTTTCCACACTCTTCTTTTTCTCCCTTTTTATGTATGGGTACAACTACTGCCTCTTGCCACTCAGTTGGCATTTCTTCCTTTTCCCATATTTTAAGTATTAACCTCCAAAGTTTCTCAATTACTACATTTCCTCCTCTTTTTAGTAATTCTGCTGTAATTTCATCTTTTCCTGGAGCCTTGTTATTTTTCAGTGTCTTTACTGCGTTTTCCACTTCTTGTTTGGTTGGTGGTTCCAGGTTTGGTTGTACATGGTAATAGCTACATTCATTGTCTTGTTTTGTTGTTTCGTCTCTCTGTTGACATTAAGTAGATCACTGAAATATTCTTTCCACCTTCCAAGGACTTTTTGGCTTTCCGTAATTAATGTGCCATCTTTACTCTTAACTCCGTAAGAGCGGGGGTGAATCCTTTTTTGAAAAATCTTACTTTTCTAAAGAAGTCTCTTGAGTTGTTTGTTGTGTTATCTTCTTCGGCTTTATCCAGCAAGCTATTTATATATAGCCGTTTTTTCCTCTTCAATAACCTATTGGTATCCCTATTTGACTTGTTGTAACTCTCTCTGTGTTCTATGCTGTTACTAGTCATTCCAAGGTATTTTCCTAACAATTCTGTCTTCAACCATTTGCTCACATTTCATGGTCAAACCATGGCTTTTTGTTCTTTATCTTCTTCTTTCTGTCTTACATACTTCTTCGCCGAGTCTAAAACTGCTTCCTTGAAGTCGTCTCCAGTTATTTTGTTTTTTATTTTACCATTTTCATCCACCTCTTCTAGAAGTTTGAATCTGTTTTCAAGTTTAAGTTTAAAATTTCAACTAATACTGAGCATTTGAGCCTCTCGTGTCTATAAGTCTTTCTTGTCTTTCCTCTTTCGTCTCTGAGTAGCTATTCTTTGTGTCATCTTCACTACAACTAATGAGTGGTCAGTTTCAAATTCTGCCCCCCTAACACTCGTAACGTTCGTTATGCTGCTTTTATGTCTTTGGTCAACTAGCACATGATCAATTTGGTTTTTGGTAACTCCATTTGGTGAGTCCAAGTGTACTTATGTATGTCCTTTCTTGGAAACATCGTGCTTGATATTTTGTAGTTATTTGCCAGGGGCGAGAGCTTGCTAATCTTGTTCCATTATCATTGGAGTTTTGGTGAAGGCTTTCTTTTCCAATCGCTGGGCTCCAGATCTCCTCTCTCCCTATCTTTAGCATTTGCATCTCCTAATATAACTTTGGTATCAAAATTTGGTAATCTTCCCCACAAACTCGTCTAGTAGATCATAGAAATCATCTTTTTCGTCTTCATCTGCTTCTTCCCGTTGGAGCATAGATACTAACTAAAAATAAGTTATTAAATTTTCCTCTTATTCTAATATTGCACATTCTATTGCTTACTGGTTCAAAATGTATCACCGCTCAGCTAATTTTTTCTTTATTGCAAAACCTACTCCTCCATAAAACCTATTTTCTTCACAGCCACTATAGTAGATCAGGTACTTCTTTGTGTTTATACCTCCCTGCCAAGGGCCATCTGGTCTCCTGTAGTGCTACGATGTCCATTTTGATTTTATCCAGTTCTTCAGCTAATATGTCACTAGTTCCAGGTTGTTTGCTAATGTTCTCACATTCCAAGTGCCAGTTCGTAACTGTTTTAAACTAAGCCGGGTCTTAATCCGTTTTTCCTGTCCAATTTCCGAGGCTATTTTTTGTTGGTGTTTCGTAACATTGTGATTTTTTATGAGGTGGGTTGTCAGCCCAGCGCCCAACCCCCAACCTGGAGGGCAAGGAGTTTGTGATCAGAGTCTTCTTCTCCTAGGCCAATTGCTTTCACTGCAGCTTCAAGACGTTGGCCTGGCCTCGGTGTTACATCAGAGTGACCTTCTCCTAGCCTTCGGGTACCCAAACCCTATTGTACAAGGCAGTGCGGGCAGTGCTTATTTGATGGCGGCACTTCCTCGCCATGACACAGCACTATCATCGGGCTCATGTGGACTTGCTGAGTGTGAACCCGCCACAGATCACCCTCCCACGCCCTCCGGTGCTGCCGCCTCGGTCCGGGACTGCTTATTCGGGGTACCCCTTATTCGCAGCTGTCCACCATATCTGGTGAAACATTCACTATCCACCACCTGTGACCCGCCCTTTACCTGAGGCTCGGTTCCCCTAAAGGGGAGGGTATTGCATAGTTAATATAAAAAATATAAAAAAATTACTTATTAACAGAAATGTAAGAAATTTTATTCCAAATTTGGATTACGCTGTCAGATTTTCTCTTCAACCAAACGTTTGCCGTAAGTAAAACTATGTACACAATTCAAAATTACCATCTGGCATTTTGATTTTTTTGGAGGGTTAAAAATTAAAAATGTTTGATTTTCAGATTGTTCTCATTGATTTTTCGGTAAAACTACAAAATGTGCTAAATTTCAAGTTTCTAGCTCATCTTGAAGTGGGTTAGAATTTGTATACGTGAGTGAGTGAGTTACACATGCTGCTTTATAGATATTAGAAAACAGACTCTTTTAAATTATATTTGGCAACCAAGCAAAATAAAATTGATCTAGAAAATCAACATATCAGTTGATCCATTTCCTGTGTAAACTTTACAAAATCACACCCTAAAGTAATTTATTGGTATATAAGCAAACAAAAAAATATATGTATTTTTTATAACATTATAAACTTAATAACAACTACACTTATTAATAATTTATAATATTTTTTATTTAATAATTTCAAAGCAAAGTAAAAGAACCCATTATATGTATATTAATTTATTAATCATGCTGTACTTATATATTTTTATGTAATTGTAATGTATAACTATACTTAATATAAATTTATATAATAACTATACATAATAACAAGTATAAAGATTACTAACAAATCGTACACATGTTTTAAAATTTGTCGTACATCTTTAAACTTAGTTAAATATTTTCAGTCTTGCTAGGCAACAGTCTTGTAGCTTATCACTATTCATCGAGTACCTGTTATTGTTATGGACTCAACAAACAATTATACCTTGAATGATGTAGTTCTTAACCCTACAAATCTTGCTGCCACGCCAGTATACTCTCCCTTCTATAATAAATATGTGTCTAAAAATGATTATTCAATAGACATCATTTCATCAACTGGAAATTTTAAGACTTATATAAAATGTGTTAATATTTTCCTAAACCTGAAAACAGTTGTTGATATTGATCAACATAATCGTGTTCATTATAATAAAAACGAACGTTGACAGGAAGAATAATTTATCTTTCAACAAATGTAATCTTTTAAGATAGTTATTAAATAGGTTATATCAAAACTACTATACTTTATCTAAAACATCTTCCATAGAAATGCTTCATAGGAAAGGTCTACAAAGTAGAAACACTCTGTACTAATTGCTCAATTAAATTGCAAATCCTTGGAACAAAACAAAATGAGACATTATTCTAATAAAAAAAATTACCACATAGCAAAGTAAAAACTATTATCTGTGTATTAATTTATTATTTATAATTATATATTTTTCTGTTTATCCTTTATGTAAATTTAAGCCTCCAAGTTCTGGATACAAACTGAACAAATCTGAACCGACAGGGATTTAGTAAGTGTTCAGCACGTATTTACCTGGAAGCCATCAAACAGTGTTCACTGGAACAGACGCTTCATTGAGCTCTGTTGGTAGTGAATTTTGAAAAGGTATTTTATCTCAACGAGAAAAATCATGTAAAGTCTCGTTTAACTATTTATTCTTATTTAAAATTAATATTGAGAGTATACTATATTTAAATGATTTATAATGGAAAAGAAAGGTTGACAAGAAAAATAATTATTGTTTATTTTACAACAAGTTCATTAAAAATTATAGTATTGTTACCTCAAACAAAATCCACGATTATTTCTTCGGAAATATACATTTAGAATAGTGAGAAAACGAAGACTTCTAAAGGTTTAGCTTTCAGATTATTTGTATAAATCCAAATGTTCAGTAAGAATTGTATTGAATACAAATTAGTTTTTAGTTTAACAGAACTAAATATAAAATTAGGATAGCAATTTCATTTTTGTGAAACTATCAACTAGTAGTAAAACTACAACGTATTCTAATGATGAGCAAGCATTTTTAACATTCTAATAGCCTGAATATGTCACTGTTATTGGGAATATGAATGCAATATAAAGTAACACATCCACGAGGCCACAGGTTGAGATTTACAAATAGGACCACACTCATAGTTCCCTGGTGATGCCTAGACTGAGTCTTCCTTTCGAGGCCTACCATTTGCCTTCTATGCAACCAAATGCCTAGATACTTCAACCAACCTAAGGAAGAGGCTTCTATGTGCAGCCATGTGCTGAGTTCTCCTGAAATTATGAGGCACAATAGGGGTGTCTTGGGGCCATAGGTCCTTATAAAACAATCCTGATAGTTCTCTTTTTGGATTTAGTGAAAGTTTATGGAGCTATATAAAGAGGAAGCGTGCCTAATCTTTACTCAGTGGGGACACTGATTCGTTATTGGTATAACAGGTCCACACTTTTCACTCAAGATATGAATTGGTTGCCCATTTTTGGAGTA
This sequence comes from Stictocephala bisonia, assembly GCA_035578905.1. Taxonomy (NCBI): domain Eukaryota; kingdom Metazoa; phylum Arthropoda; class Insecta; order Hemiptera; family Membracidae; genus Stictocephala; species Stictocephala bisonia. The sequence continues at coordinate 300,175 of JAQJVL010000664.1, read as the reverse complement.
TGTGATCCAGTGATTAATACAATCAGGCTTCACAACATTGTTTTTTTTTTCTATATCGATAGATTAAGTTTATATGGCTTCAGGAAGCAGCATATAATTTTTAAATGTGTTACTAAACTTACATACAGCTATTTTATTATGTTTCTGGAGTTTTATTATTATATAATTCAAGGTTTCGGCCTTGATATGATCAGGGAGGCAGATTGTAGACCCACTCACTAACTGTTGATTCTACTAACTACTTGGAAGCACAGAGGACCGGAGGTTAAATAGGGCAGTCTTGTGTACCGTATTAGGTATTTAGGATTTGTTAACATACAAATTTTTTCTAGAACCCTCAGAAGGTCTTCTTTGTTCTTCATGTCTTAGCGTTCCCAAAACGGTTCCATGCTATTTGTGGCTCACCTACTTGGGTCAGCCTAACATTTGCGGCACTCCTAATAAACTAAACCAAGATTATTGTTGTATTGGTAAAAGCGGCAGCTGTCATTTGAAAGGGATGTGCCACCTGCGGCTCACTGAAGATTATCATTCAACTCTTCCTTGGTAGTAGATAGCAATGTTATTTGTATACCTTACAGCTATCACACGTATATATATATATATATACGATACATTATATCGTGACAAAGACAACACTCGCTTGTACTGCTTTCATACGTTACTATACAAGCAAACAATTATATTTTAAAGATAGGTTTGATCTAATACAAGTAATGTAGGCACATTGCTCGTAATAATTTATTTCATGAAATACATAGTTATCATAGGCTATATTTTATTATTTAGTAAATGTATTTTTCACTGTTGCCTTTTTTATTAATTCACATGAAAATGTTATTTCGTAAACTTTTAATTTCAATTAAAGAACGTAAAGCTTCATACTGTTGAGTTCCTTGAAACATTGACGCTTACTATTTTTAAAAAACTCTTAAATCTCTAAGGTGGTCCAAAAAACACGCGATATGATTTTCTGTAGAGTTATGAGATGATAGACATTTTTTCATAATAAATTTTTAGTTTAGGTTGCGAAGATCATGAAATAGTTTAGTTTAGGTTTCATGAAATCTAGATATTTCATATTAGTTTGATTTTATCATAACTAAATGTCAAACATAATTCTATGTATAGAATAATAGATAAACAAATGATTGTTAATTTCATAATAATATCAATCAGCGTACACAAATATGACAACAATATAAAGATTTACGCGCCTAGAATATGTAATTGGTTGGCCAACATATATGTTTACCTAAACCACTGAAATTTAGTATTTTTAAAAATACTTGGATATTATAAAACATAAACATTACTGATTGTATCCCACAGTGAAGCACGGTAAACATATTGTTTCATAAATAACTATAACACACAAACTACAGCACTTATTATTCTAACACAACGCTTCAATTTTTTTTCAACTCTTAATGTTTTTGTGATACTTTAGGCTAGTATTACAAGTAGACCTTGTCACTATAACAGCAAGATTTGGATTAGTTTGTTTATATTTGAACTTACAGTAACTCATAACTAATGGTAATAAGTTTCCAACCATATAAAATAATTTATGTTCTATTTTAAATTTTTACAAAATCACCAATAAACAATACTTTTTACTAGGCCTTTTGCCAGCAATAAAAAAACCAATATTTTATATTTGGTTACAAACAAAACAATACAATAGTTAATTTCAAACAATTAAAAGAATTACATAATTGTAAATATATGGTAAATTATTAATAATATATATTAAAGCGTATTAATACACAGCCATCAATAAAAACCCTTTACCAAAATTTATTTCATGTACAATTAATTCTTTGAAACACTGCAACACGTTGATACATCCAGATCTAATTAAACATTTACATATTTCTAATCTTTCCATCCCACGACTATACTGCTTACCTAAAATTCATAAACCAGGAAAACGTATGCGTCCCATTGTAAATTCAATAAATTCTCCAAACTACAACCTATCAAAATGTTTAACACAAAAACTACAACAACTAGATCCTTTTCCATCTTTAGCCATATAAAATCGGTACGAATTTATAAACTGTATAAAAGATTTAGAAATAAAAGAAGATGAAATTATTTTTTTTTATGTTTCTTCTCTATATCCAAATATTCTTCTAAAAGGGGCAATGAAATTATTTGAAAAATGGCTCACATCAATAAATTTATGCAAAGAAGAAAATGAAGAATATTTGATATTGGTTAACACCTGTATGAACCAAAATATATTTCAATTCAATGATAAATTATATCAACAAACAGAAGGTACTGCCATGGGAAATCCATTGTCATGTTTTGTAGACAACCTATTCATGAGCAATTTTGAAATAAAAGCCAGAGAAACATTAACATATTTTCCTCAATATTGGTTTACATATGTTGACGATATATTTGCAGTATTTAATTCAGATCAAAATTTAAAAAACTGTCTTAATAACCCTGAACTCCTTTTTCCCCCAAAAATTTAGTTTTTCCCTATGAATGGGAAATCAAATTTCCCAAAAAATTAACTTTTTTAGAGTTTATTAACTGCAAGAAGCCCAAATTCTTTTTTAACATTTTTTTTTTGATATTTATAAAAAACCAACGCATAAAAACAGTTTTCATCACAAATGATTCATATCTTTCTTTAAAGCTCAAAAAAAGGCTGAATTCCTTTGTATGATTTATAGTTTACAAAAACCACCCCCCTTTAAATCAAGAAATTTCAAAAAAGGACCTTTCCTACTTTAAAAGTTAGTTGCTTTCACAACGGTCACAATTCTACATTTTTTTGGGTTTTAAAATTTTTTAAATAAATCTACTAAGAAAAAAGATTTAAAAATTTAAGGAACTCCCATTATTAGAAAAAAAAAAAAAAGGAAGAAAATTACTGGGCAAGTTTTCCCTTTTAAATGAACAATTTTTTCAAAAACCTTTTACAAATTCCTTAAAAAAAAATAAAAATTTTTTTTCCCTTTAAATTTCAAAAATGAAAACGTTTTAAAAAAAAAAAGCAAAATTTAATCCTAAAGAAAAAAATTACAAATGAAAATCTTTTGGGAAATTTTTATAAAATTTAAAATTGTGAAAAATTTGTGAAGAAAAAATACAAAAGTAAAAAAAGATAAATTTAAAATAAGTTTTTTAAAGAAAAATTATTCAAAAACTTTTTTAAATAGAGAAAAAAGAAGAATCAGGGGTTGAAAAAATCATTGCTTAACAAAAAAACCCTTTGCATCACAAAAGAAAACTCCAAAAATAATAAAACCAGTTTCTTCTTAAAAAACTTTTAAAATTGCCGGGGGAAACCCAAATTTTATTAACTAAATTTGATTCATTTTTAATAAATTTAAGGGAAAGTGGGCCAAATTAAAAATTCTCGTTTTTTCCCATCACATTTTTAACAAATTTTTAAACTCAAATTTAAATTTTTTAAATATTTTTAAAATTTCCATATATTTTTTTTATGTAATTTTTTTTAAAAATATTTTTTTTATTTTTAAAATTTAATTATTGTATTGTTTTCTTTATAACCAAATAAAAATTTTGGGTGTTCCCTGGTTTTTGGGCCAGCTTTGGGGCAAAAAGGTTAGTAAAAAGTATTTTTTTTTTGTGATTTTGAAAAAAATTTTTAAAAATAAAAACAAAGGGGAATTTCCCAATATAAAACTCCATCTGAAATTTAAAATTTTAAAAAGGGTTTTATTTTTAATTATCTTGTAAATTTTTTGAAAAAAAATTTTATTAAATTTCCTTTTGGGTTAACATTACAGAGATTTCTTTCCATCAAAACGAGAGTTTTTTTTAAAACCCTAAAAACTAAAAAAATTTCGTAAATTATTTAACCTGACATTCACAATTTATAGTTATTTAACGCGATAACAGACGTTTGGGCCGCAAGTAGCAGTCCGTCCATCTTCCTGTGATTAAAGTCTTTAAAATTTAAACCCAAATTTAATTAGGGTCAGTTCAAATCTTTGCCGAAAAATATCAGAAAAACACCCGGTTTGTCCCCAAGTGGGCGGGCCAGGGGCCAAAAGGGCGCACACCCCCCCCCCAAAAATTTTTCTAAAACGCTTTGTTGTTAAATTTTAATTTTAACGGGTTTGTCCATCGGGGGTGCAAAAATTTCAAAAACCAATGACTTAGTTTTAAAACTATTCTTGATTGATAAAACAATTTTTCTTTATGCAAATTAATGAAATGCTTTTTATTTATCCCTTTGTTAAAACGTATTTTCCTGTGTTAAAATTCCCTATTTTTTACCCAAATTTTAAGGGAATTTTTTTTCTTTTAAAGTCATTTCTTTTTTACCCAAAAAATACAGTGACATGTGTCCGTTTTGAGCAAAAGCCCTTTTTTTTAAGGGAATGTTCGCCCTTTGAAAACGCGTCGCCCCAGAACTGGTCAGACTGTTTGACAGAACTCACTTTTTTGGGGGGACAGTTTTTCTGTTTAAAATTTAAGTAAAAAAAGGGTTTAAAAACCCTTTTTTTTTTTAAAACTTTTTAAAATAACTTGGTTTTTTTAAAAATTTTTTATTTTTACTTTTTCCCATTCGGTTTAGTTAATTGGGGGGATGTGGGGAAATAATCGTAGAAAACCTAAACTATAATTGAAATTTTGCTTTTTAGAGTCTTTAAAAATTGATTATCAATTTTTTTTATGAGATTAAACTAAAAAAAAAAAAAAAGTTTTTTTTTAAACTAACTATTTTTAACTTATAAAAAAAACTTTGGAATATTCTTTTTATTTTTGCGTATTATTCCCTTCCCAAAAAAATTTGTAAAACGGTAGGTACAAATTTTTAATCAGATAAAAATTTTTTAAAATATTAGGTATTTTTTTAAAATTTTTAAGGTTTCCACACAAATTTTAAAAAAATTAGTTTTACTATATTTTAATCTATACTTTTTTTTCCCCATAAAAAGCTAAACAGAATTGTTTTAAAAAAACCCCCGGGAAACTTTTATTTAAAAAAAATAAAAATACAATTTTATTTTTTAGAACGTGTTTTTCATATTTTAAAAATTGGGAATTATTGGTCACTCGGTGTATTATTTGCTTTAAAAAATCTAATACATAAAGGTTATTTTTTAATATTTTAACCTTCCCCAATAAATGGGGGTTTATGCCATTCCAGAAATGTTTTTCCGTTTGTAAATCCGGCCTAATGTAATTTCAAAAGGGTTTATTTGGTTTTTTGTTTTTTTACGGCGAAGACCTTTGAAACTTGTGGATGTTTATGTTTTATGACATATCCGAAGTTTAAATTAAACCTTTGTTATCCCTGCTTAAAAAAGAATTATTCATACCTCTTGGCTTTAACATAATTTATTTTTAAAGTTTCATTTTTTTAAATTTAAAAAATTTATCAAAAATTTCTGGCTGAAAAAAAAAAAAATTAAAATTAACGTGGGGGGGGCCCCCAAAAAAAAATTTTTAATGTAAAATTAAAAAATTTTATACATTTTATTTAACGTCGTAGTTTTAAAATTTTTATTGATCATAAATTTTTTTTAGTTTTTTTCTTTCTTTTTAAACATATAAGAATGTTACGGGAAATGTAGTGTTTTAAATAAAAGGGGTTTTAGTTAAACATTTGGTATAGTAATTAAAAATTTAAAAGGGAAATTTTATTTTTTAAAAAAAACTTTATACTTTTTTGAAATTTATTTTATGAAAATATTTTAATATATTTTTAATATATTTGTAAAAATTTAAATTTTTGGAATTTCAAAACATTACTACGGGGTTTAAATTTTATTTTCTTGGTTTAGAGTTATTATATTTAAAATTTTAAAAAAGAAAAAAAATAAACGAATTTAAATCAAGTTTAAATAATATCAATAAAAAAAAAAACGAGATTTATTTAAAACCCAAAAAATGTCAGTAATAAAAAAAAACACCCCAAACAAAAAAAGTTTTGGGCCCAAAAAAATTAAAAGGAAAGGGAAAAGGGGTTTTACCCAAACCAATATTTTTTACTGTAAAATTAAATGGGGTCTTTTGAAATAATCACTGTTTGATGCCCCCTTTAGATCCCAACCCTAAACAAAAAAAAACAAGCTCTGAAAGAAAGGGTCTCCCAAAAACAGTCCCAATGCGGAAACCAGTTTTGCAACGGGGCGAGGGTTTCCCGGGGCCCTTTTGGTGAGACGGGGTACCGCGAAAACCGTTCCATTTCCCAAAAACATTTTCCAAAACGGGGCCCACTGGGGGACTTTAAGCTTTCATGGTATCTTTTTCTAAAATTTCCAAAATGGTAGTGGATTTTTAATCATAATTTAAATTTTTCCAGCTTGGTACATTTAATACTATTTACTCTTTTAAAAACACATGTTTGTTTTTAAATCTACATAAATATTCATCTATAAGGCCCCCAATTTTTATGGAATAATCGATAAATGAAATTTGTCTTGCTTTAAAAAAAGGAAAATCTCAGGAATAAAAAGATTTTTTAAAAAAAAGAGGTTTATTTCGATTTATTTTAAAAAAAATACAGCAAACATTTTTTTCCAATATGTTAAAAAATTTTTAAAATTGCCTACTTTTTGGGAACCGAAATTTTTTAATTTCCCGTATTTAATAGCGATTTCCTGACTTTTGTAGGTTTCAACTAAGTTCGCCCTTTCATTTATAAAAAACCCTGTCTTTAAAAAAAATATGTTCCACATTTTAAAAAAATACCAGTAAAAAAAAATTTTTAACACTATAAACCACACAGAATTAACTTAATTTAAATACATTTAAATACAAATTATAACACAAAAATTTTAACTTTTGTATTTAAATAAAAGTTAAAAAAAATATTTTAAAAAGGGGGCCAAATATACGATTAGGTAAGCGAAAACAGGGGAAAGCAAACTGTTTTTTTTTTGGGGCTTTTTTTAAATTTTTTTTTGGTTTTAAAAAAAGGGACAGGCGAGATTTTTGTTTCTTTTTCCAAAAAACCTGCAAAAGTCTATGGGAATGGGTCCCTGTGACTTTTTCCGGGACTTTTATCGTGGGCTGTGGAGTTGGAAGTTGGAACTGGGATTTCCCAAAATTTTGTAGCGGAACTGTCGCGGTTACGAGCGTAAAAACAGAAACCAAACGAGACAGTTCCGTTACTTTGACCCACCTCTACTTGCAAAGAAAAGTTTTTAAATTTGGGCTCAAAGGCGGTAAAAAAGGGTTGCTCCTGAAGAGTGCATGGACGGGCTAAAAATGAGGGGGGGAAAAGGGGGGGGGGCCCCGGGGGGGGGGGGGGGGGAAGGGGGGGGGGGGGGGGGGCAATGCATTATCTGTTTCGACGAGGGGGGGGGGGGGAAAACCCGGGTTTTATTAATTGAGGTGTTCCCAGGACGTCTCCAAAAAAATTGTTTCGGCCCTTTTAAAAATTTTTTTCCCAAAAATTTGTTTTTTTTGGAAATCTCTCAATGATCTTTTTAAATTTTTAAGACGAAAAAATTTAAAATTTTCGCCCCAAGGTGTGTTTGGGTCGGGTGATTAAAAAATATTTTTGGGTGAAATGTTTGAGGGGGGGGGGGGGGGGTTCGTCTTTTGGTTAACTTAATTTTTTAAGATGTTAAAACATGAAGTTTTTACTAAAACTTTTATAGTTCCAAAGGTTACTTATTTTTCCAACTGCTCAAGTTTTCCCCTTTTTGTATTTGGCTTTTAAAATATTACTGTAATTAAGAAGGCCTGTAAAAAACGGGAACGATCAAGTTTCTAAAATTTTTTATGTAACAACAAGTTCCATTATATGAAATTTTTCCCCCCCTCCATTTCCCAAAATTACAGTTTAAAGGGTTTTTTAAACACATTTTTAAACGTATCAAAATTTTTTAATAAGAAAAAGAAATTTTTGGTATTACGTTTTTTCCCTTTCCCTTTGGGGTAATACAGGGAAAGGAAATATATATAAGTATATTTAAGTATATAATAACTTATATATACTTATATAAGTTATTTGGTATAAATTATATAAGTCATCTCATCTTTTCTTTTTTAACAAAATTCATTTGTACAAAACCAGTAAACCCTTTTTAAACAAATAAAAATTGGCATTGTCAAAAAATTTTTTATTTCCCCCTTTAAATTAATAAAACAATGGGGGGGGGTTATATAAAAATCTCAAAGTTTAATTGAGTTAAAAATAAATTTTTTTTAAACAATAAATTAAAAAATTAAATCTGAGCAAATTTCCCAAATTTTCTTTTACAGAATAAAAAAAAAATGTTCCACTAGGTTTTTTCCTGGAAATTTTTTTAAAATTGTTTAAAGCTATTGCACTGGGTTTTATTTTTTTTGGGAAGGAGGGGTTTAAAAATCCTGACTCCCATTTTTGAGTGCCCCCTTTTCAAGTTTTGGGGTTTTTGGGGGATGGGGAAAAAATAAAAGGTTTTGGATTGGGTTTGATTTTTTGGGTTTTTGGTCAAGGAATTTAGGTTTTTAAAAGTTAACGGGGAGAACAGATTAAATATAAATAGAAGGGACAGAAAAGGTTTAAACTTTGGTGTGAAGAAACCTTCTAAAGGGGTTTGCGTTTGGTCTAAGCCCGAACATTGGCTAAGTGTGTTCTTTTAAAGACTTAAAGTCCTTATTCCCCTTTTGTGAACTCCCCAAAAAAAAGAAATTTCCATAACGCCCCCAAAGTTTTCAAAAATATCCTCTATAGCATAATCGGGGATTTTAAAAAATTTAAAGGGGCCTTTGGGTTGTTTTTGCGTAAGATGCCAACTCAATTTTTTTAAAACCCGTTGTGAATGTGATTTTTCCCCATGATAGGGTTCCCTTCCGTCTATAACGACCCCAAGAAAATTAGTGTTGAGAAAAATAGAAAGTTTTTGACCCTTTAAAGTTAGGGGTTTATTTCACTAAACTATTGCTCAGAGCGGGAAGCAAATGGGGAAATTATGGCGGGGGGGTTTCTTGGTTAGCTTTTTGGCAGGGGGCCTTTTTTGCTTAAAAACCAACAACAACACTCTTTTCAATGTGCTTGGGGAATTTGACAAAACAAAATCTTTTGACCCCCCCCTGAAACCAAGATGGAAAAATGTCTTTATGCGAAACTTGCAAAGTTTTGACTGCCCGGTTTTTTTTTTAACAACTGGGTTTTTAATGTAGGAAAGGAAAAAACCCGGGCAAAGGGAAGAATAAAACTTTTTGGGCCCCCCTACCTTAGTTAAAAGCCATTTGACCCGGGGGGGATCCCCCTTTTGAGTGTGTAATGCTCCCCTCTGCTTTGGGCCCTTTTCGAAATGATTGGTTCCAATGAAAAGGGGAAAACCCCTAGTACCCCCTTAATAATTTCACTTTTTAAAATAAAAAAGGGCATGTTTCGACACGTGAAGGCCTTGGATAGGCCCACAGAAGACCCCAATAGTCTTTTGAAAAACCCCACCCAAAGCCCCGAGGACCTCTTTGGGTTTAAAATAAAAACAGAGGCGGGACCCCGTGGTTTTTCCCAGGGGCGAAAAAGCCGGGGTTTTGAGTGTCTAATACTTTCCCCTTTATGAAGAAAGGCCGTAAAAGTCGAAGAAAAAAATCTTCTAAAAGACCTTGGGAAAACAAAATACCAGAGGGATTGGGCCCGGTTTAATTCCCTGAAATCTAAAAGTGGGTTCCTGTTTTTTGTGGACAGGTTTTTTTAAACAATGGGGGTTTTTCAGTTTTTGGGGAAAAAGCAGCCCAGTAGGGGAAAAGACAGTTTTAATTAAGAACCCAAGGGGATCAGAGATTCACGACGCCCCAATTTTCCGTACATCTGATGAAAATTCTTCCAACCCCCCGGGCCCTTTTTGGGGTTTTCGGAAACAAAATTTTGGTTGACAAAAAGGGCATGTTTTTTTAATTTAGTGGTAGGTTTTTTTAATTTCCCGCCATTTTTTGATTATGTAAAAGAATTTGCCCTATAAATTTTAAAACCCTGATCGATCTAAAATTAAAAATAGTAAAAATATAAAAAAGTGTAAAAAAAGCCCTTAATATTCCTATTATAAAAAATTAATTTCGGTAAAAACCCCGGGGGGGGAAACCGAATAAAAAAGGGGTTTTCTAATAATATTTTATACGAAATTAAATTGAGTATTTTTTTTTATGCACTACGGATATGTACGTTTTAAATGTTTTTTTGCGGGGGCTTATGGCAAAAAATTTTTAACTTTTTTTTTTTCCTAAAAAGTTTTGCTTTTTATATTCCCTTTAAAACCCTTAAATGTTGTTTCGCTGAAATAAATTAGGGTAAATTGTAGCCGTAAAAAAAATTTAAAAACGCTCACACTCCTTCTGAAAATTCTCTTCGGGCCAAAAATTTATGAAAAGGAAAAAATGTTTTTAAAAACCCCATTTTGTTGAATGGGGTTTTCCACGATTTTACCAATATCATTTGGTTTAGAATTTTTTTGTGGTGTTTGGTTTCAATGTTTTTTAATGCAATTATAACTTTTTTTTCTTATAGGGTATTGAAATTTTGGAAAATAGGGATAAGGTTTTATAAAAAAAATTAAATACCCTTATTTTTTTTTTTTGTATTTTCGGGGAAGTTTTTAAACATTTTTTTGTTTCTTAAAATATTAAAAAACGATGTCTCAATTTGTAAAAACATAAATTTCAAACAAAATTAAATGAAAAAAATGTTTTTTAAGTAAATTTAAATTTTGAAGAGAAAACCTTTCCCTAATGTTTGACTTCTGAATCGTTGAAAAAATTTTTTTAAGCAGTTTGAGTAAATAACAAATCTTTTTTCCGAACTTTTAATGCTTTCATTTTGGGTTAAAAAGGCAAACTTTTGTAAAAAGGGACATTGTTTTTTCCCAGAAAAGATTGTTCGAAAACTTTTTTAATGAAGTGTACTTTAAATAACTGACAAAATTAATCAGCTTTTTTGGGAATTAATTTCACTTTAATTAATCCGAAAATTTAATGTATTCGTTAGGTCAAACCCAAAGCAAACATTGAAACAAGACATTTTTTTAATCCCGAAAAGTTTTTCCGGAAATTTTCTTATAAAGTTTATTTTTAAATTACCCCGAAACTTAATAAAGTTGTTTGAAAAATCAGTAATCTAATCCGTCATTTTAATGCATTCAGTTGGGTTAAAAGGAAAACATTGTAAAAGTTTTTAGAGAAGGCAAAGCTTGTTCAGAAAATATTTGGAAAAAATTTTTGACTCTTTTTAAAACCTCTTTTTTTTGTTTTTTATTTTTATTTTAAATTGTTTTTGGGCAAAAAAATTTTTTCCTTATTTTTTTTAAATAAAGTTTTTATCTTCTAAATATTTTATAAAACCCGAAAAATTTTAATTGTTATTTTTTTTTTAAAACACCCAACCCACTTTAAAAATTTCACAAAAGATTTTTTTTATTCTTTAAAAAAAAATCGAACATATTCACCCTTTTTTTATTTTTAACCCATTACATTTTTTTAAAAATTTGTTCGGTTCATTTTAGAAAAAAATTTGGTGCGAAACAATACATTCTTTTTTATATCCGTGAACCTTGTTGCCTAACTAAATTTCCCTTACGGTGGCCAAGGTGTAAGGATAATGCCTAGCCCCATTTTTTTTTAAAATAATTTTTATGCGGGGGGAACCTAAATTTTTTTTTCAAAAATTTTTGGGGTAGTAGTCTTTTTTTTGAAATTTGAATGAAATTTTTTTAAAAGTCGCCCTTTTTCTATTTTCATACAGATCCCTAATTTTTTTATTTTTTAAAAAATTTTGTTTTTGTAATCATTTCCTTTTTCACGAAAAGTTTAAAAAACACTTTTCCAAACCGGATTTTTTTTTAATAGTTTTTTCAGTGTTTTGGGGGTTTTTTTTTAACTTTTCGATTTTCCCTTTCAATAAGTAATCTGATTGTAATTATAAAAAAAATTTTTAAACGTTTTTTTTGGGAGAAAAAAATTGAATTCTTTAAATTTAAATTTTATCAGGAAAATAACTGTGACTAAATATATAGTTGAAATATAATGGGAATTTCTTTATGTAATTGTTACGGGGTTTAAAACGTAAAAAAATTTTTTGGTTTAAATTTTGAAAAATGAATTTAAAATTTAAAATTGTTTGGTCAAAAAATTGTATTAAATACATTTTTTGAAAAAATAAACGTACGGAATTTATTTGCTTGGTACATTAAGGGTGCAAATTTGTATATTTTTCCCAATTTTTTTAATTTAATTGATAACTTTTAATACTAACTGTTATGAAAATTAAATTAAACTTTGCCCATTTATTGGGTGGTGGAGTAAGATGTATTTTTTTTTTTTAAATTGAAAAGTACAAACTTGTCAATCTATTTGGGTTTTTATGACCCTTTTTTACTACCGGGCTCATCAAAAAATTTTTCTCTTTTAAGGGAAAAAAAATTTCTAAAAATTCACTTCATTTGGTTTTAATTTCTTTGAAATTAAAGGTATAATTTAAAAAAACCAGTTACAAAATTATCCCAAACTGTTAAAGCAGTTTGGGTTTTCATTATTTAAAACAAGTATTTAAAAAATTTTTCCCTTTGGTTTCTTTATTTTTTTTTAAGTTTTTATTTTAAATATTTTTTAAAAAAATCCACTATATATTAAAATTTTTATTTGATTTTTAAACTTACGTTTAACGTTTCATAGTAAAACTGTTATTTGGGAAAAGGTTTTTTAAAATTTATTTTTCCCATTTTTTAATTTAAAAAACCTTTTTAAAAATTTTTTTACAGATTAAGTTTTAAAAAAATTTTTAAACTTTTGGGAAATTTCTTGTGAAAATTTTTTTAAAATTTTTAAAAAAAAGAAAATATAAATTTAAATGTACAATTAAACTACCAGAAATTATAAATAAATAAGGTTAAAAAAATAATCAAAAATATTTTTTAAACTTAATTTTGGAAAACTTTAATTTTCATTTAAATAAATTTACGAAGGTCGGGACATGAGACCCAAGAATTTTTAATAAAAATATAGTTGGAAAAGCTGGTGAATGTTTACTAAATATTTAAAACTTATCCTGCCATATTTTTTTTTAAGTTTATTTTATGATTAGTGCATTGAAAAATTATTTTGGGTTTAATGGGAGTTTATTTTTTTTCATATGTTTTAAAATATTTTACGGTTTTTTATTTTTAAAGAAAATTGGTGTTTTGGTCCACAATGGTAGATAAAAGGCTTTCGGGTCATTCCCCCAGTCAACAATCTTATATCCCCCAAAAAATTACCTGCTCAGTGAAATGTTAAAACGGTGGCGTTTTCCCCCAACTGTCTTTGTTATCGTAGATTTGATGTGTGAAAAGTGTCATGCGTTCAGTTGAGATTCTAAAAAAAAAACCTTTTAAATTTTTTCCCTAAAAAAAATTTTCCTATATTTTACTAGTTTTGCAATGTTATCGAAAAAAACGTACAATCAAAATGTATGTTTATTACGGTGACATTTTTTAATTTTTTGTATTTTCATTAAAATTACTTTACTTTTAGTTGTTGGGTAAATAAATCAAATGACTTTTTTTACTTTTTTTTGGTTTAGGCTATTTATGTTTAAAAAATTGTGAGTAGGCCAAAAATGGTAATGAAGTTATAAGAAATCCCCCAGTCAACAAAAATTTTATCCCCCAAAATAAAAACCCTTTCCCTAAAAGTGAAATTTTAAAAAACGAAAAAACGCATTCCTAAACTGTCTTTGGTTTTGATTTATTGTTTGTTTTATAGATTTTTAGGGATCAGTTGGGGTTTGAAAAAAATTACCTTAATTTTTTGAAAAAAAAATTTTTAAGTAATTTTTTTGGGTGGTTTTCCAATTGAAATTCTGATTAACCTCCCAAAAAAAAAATTAAATCAAAATTATTAGGTGTATTAAGAAAATCAAATTTTAATTTCTTTAAAACTATTTTATTTTCGTTTATTTTTTTTCCGTTTTTTTTTCTTTTATAAATTTAAAATTGGGTTTTTTTTTAAAAAAAAGTTAACAAAATGTTTTTTTGTATAAGAATTATTGTAGGTGTATTTTTGGGACCATATTTTTTATTATTAAAAAACTATCAACAATTTGAACTTAAAACATTTTTTTTTTTTGTTATTTTTTTTTGGGAATTTTTTATAGTTTCAAACAATTATATAAAAAAAACTCTTTATACAAATAAAAGTGTTCTCTATGGTTGATTAAAAAAAATGTTATTTAAATACAGACGTAAATTTTTTTAATTTTTAAATTTAAATTTTTATTCCCTACTTTTTTTTTATTTAAAAAATAAATGATGTTTATATGAAATTTTGTGATATTTTTTTTAAAAAAAAAGTTTTGTTTACTTTAAAAGGGGACTGGGTTTAAGGGGAATTTTTGTTTATTTTAATGTTTTTTATAAACATTGTTTTTATCTTTTTTGTCTTGCAGAAGCTATAAAAAATTTAAAATCTTTTAGTGTTTTGCCCCTCCTTTTGAGGCTTTAAAGAATTAAATTTCTTGTTCTTATATTTTCTTTATTTTTTTTTGGAAATAATTTGAAAATTTTCCCTATTTGCTCTCGAAAAAAAATTTAAATAATTTGTTTTTAAAACCCCATTTTTTGCAGCTTTGCTTTTAAACCCACCAAAAATTTTGTACGTCTTGCCCTTATTTTGTAAGTGTAAAAAAAAAAACCGTTTTTTTTTTTAAAGAAATTGTAACTTGAAATGAAATTTTGGTTATAAAATTTAAAATTTAAGTGGGTTTGGAAAGGGCAAATACCATTTTTCTATATTTACTGAACGAATAAAAAAAAAACAATTATAGTGATAAGCTTTTTATAAGGGTTCAAGGGATCTATTTGCTTTTGCCTTTGAAAACAAAAAAAAGACATGTATTTTTGCAGTCTTTAGATAATATTGATTCCCTTAAATGGTTGTTTTTGGGGTTTTGACCCTTTTTAAAATCTAGAGATTCAGTAGACTGCAAAAAAACATTTTGGGTTATTCCCGGGGGGGTTTTTGGGGGGGGGTTTTGCTGCTCCCTAAAAGGCTTAAAAAAACAAATAAATGTGTTTTACACATGCGGCGTTTCATTTTTAATAAAAGTAGGGTTGTATTAAAGCTTAAAAAAAAAATTAAAAAATATTTAAAAAAAATCTGAAAATTCTGTCGGGAAAGAAATGTTTTTTAAAAATGACATTTTTTTCATTTTGCAAATATTAATTTTTTATTGCCCAAATAGTTTTTTTAATTGATAGTTTTAATTAAACAAAAAATAATTTTTAGTTATAAACTATTTTAAAAAACCCATTTTTTAAATTTTTGTTTATAGTATATTTAAATTTTTAATGCCCGATTTCAATCCTTTTTAATTTTAAAAATGTATTTTTTTTTAAATGATTTTAAAATTCATAAATGACATTTATTTTTTAAATTTTATCCCGTGTTTTTTTAGGGAAATTATCATGCTATTATTTATGTATAAATAATCTTTATTGAGGTAAACAATTAATATTTCATAAAAAAAAAACCCGGGAATCTTTTGAGGTATGTTTAATTTTTTTTTTTGCCAAAATATATGCAAAAAAACAAATATTTTTTTAAGTATGTCACTGCTCAGATTTGTACAACTTTTTAAAAAAAGACATTTAAGTAGGCCCAGAGTCCTTTATAACCAGTATTTTTAACTGTTTCTATATTTTAAATTTGGGCCCTAAATAATAAAAAAATTTTTTTAAAAATAAATAACACATTTAAACGAGTTCAAAAAATTGAATATTTTGGGGTCGTTGTTGTTTTGGTAGTAAAGGGGTTATTTTGGTTTTTGGGGAAGGGGAAATTGGTTTGTAAAGTTGTCAGTTAGTTGAAAATCGCCAAAACAGAAAGTATGTCGGTTTTCAAGGGAAAAGCTGTAGGGGTCTTTTAGTTGCCTTAAACATTAGGCTTTTTAATAAATGGTCTTTTTAAAAGGAACGTTGCCCTTTAAATTATTAAAAATAAACTACACCGCCCTTCTACACTCGTTAAACCTAAATTAACTTTTATTCATATTTGACGATCGGGTCTTATGAATGAAAAAGGGAATAATAATTACCGCTGCCCTATTATTTTGTAATAATACTCGAGGAGGGTTTTGTATTAATAAATATTCTTTCCCCTTTTGTTGTTATTTCCCTTTTAAAATCGCAAGAAGTAACTACACTTCCGCCCACGAAAAATCGCCCCGAGTAAACGGGGTTTTTGATTTCAGTCAGGGAAAACGGACAGGGGTGCTGTGAAGAATATTGAATTTAAAATTTTTGTTCACCGGGACTTTTGCCCAGTTAAAATGCAATTTTTTTAACTACATTTAATTTCTTCCTGTTTTTTTATGAGGTTTTACTAAAAATAATGTTTGTTAAAAAAAAAAAACTTTTTAAGATATTACTCCCCCACATCGAAACCCCAAAACCCTTTCACTCGCTGCGCGGGGGGACGCTGGGGACAATTTGCTTTTGGTTTCGGGTAATTTGATTGGTTAAGGTTAGTTGGTAAATTTTGTATATACGGTTTTTATTTTTTTTTTTAAAAAAAACTTGCTAGTTCAAAGGGGCCGCGGGCCTGTGCTTTAAAACTTTATTAAAAGAGTAAAATTTTATGTTCACGGGCTCGGGGGGACTGAACATTAGAAAAAGGGCCCCCTCTGAAACCCAAAAGCCTCAGCCACTGACCCAAATAGGGCCCCCAACAGGCTCAGTGGGCAACGGGGGGGGCAAAAATTTTAAAAATCAAAAAACCAAAAAAAAATATTTTTTTTTTTGGGCTGATGTTTTTTTATTTTTAATTTCTAAGAATAAAAGCATTCTTTTTTTAACAAAAATACTTATCTTAAAGCCTGTTTCCAATGTAATTGAAACAATCACTTTCATAGTAATTCCCTTCTAAAAAAAAATTTTTTGAAATTTACTATAAATTTCAACTTATCTAAGATTAACATAACTAGAAATAAGTGTTGTGTTTGTAACACATTTTTTTTTAAATTTCCCAAAAAAGTTTTTTATTTTTAAAAATTAAAAATGAAATTTACGTAAAGCACCACAGGCTAAACATTAGAAATAATAACATACAGTCAATGGTTCTTTAGAATAGAACTCAGGTACTTCTTCTTCAGCTTTGTAACTACTGACCAAGCAGAATACCTGTTGGTCAGTAGTTATTTTAATTCTATGTGTAATATAAATATTTTTGAAAAAATTTTTACTTTTCATTTAAAACTTTTAGAAATTTTTTAAATATACTATTTATTTAATTTTCCCCCTTTCCCATTCCCATTTCATATGAAATGATATAGATTTGATAGCTTGTGTGGTAAAGGATTTTTTTGGGATTTTTAATTTTTTGTGTTAATGTTTAATGTTATAAAAGAATAACAATTAAACAGGAAAAATTTATCCCTTTTTTGCTTTTAAAATTTAATTACGATCGTATCTTACAAAAATTAAAAGAAAACATTCGTAAAAAATTTAAAATTTTATTTAAAGGGGAAAAATTTTTGATCCTAAATTGCTGGAGTACTCCTTTAAAAGGGCCCCCCCCTTTTTCCATTTTATCATAAAATAATCGTTAATAATATTAATTGGTTAAATTTTAAATTTCAGATGGAGTTGATATTTGTATTCCTCGTTGTTAATAAATTTTTTAAAAAACCCCAAAAATTAAAATACTTTTTTCGGGGGTTTTCGCCGCAAAGCTGACTTTCATCAGGCAACAAAAAATTTTTGCTGAGGTGTTTCACCTTTAACAACTTTTTGTGTTGCCTGATGATACCAGCTTTGCTGGCGAAAGGGCCTAAAAAAAAGGGATTTTTTATTGGTGATTTTGAAAAACATTTAAAAACCCAATTGGTTAAATTTTTTAAAAAAATAGCAATAAATTTTTTATTTTTCCTCTTTGAAATGGGTTGAATTTTATAAATTAATTTTTTTAATGGGAAGTTAATTAATTTTTGGGTTTTGAAATATGTTTAATTTTAACTGTTATAGTATAGAAAAAAAAAAAAAAAATAAATTTGAAAGCCTAAACGGAAAAAGAACCTCTTTTAAAAATAAAGGGAAAATTTAAAAATTTTTAAATTAAAAGCTATATCATTTTTTTTCTTAAATTTAAATTTTGGCTTTTAGTCTTTAACTGTATTTTTGAAAAGGGGAATCCCCCTGTTATTTTATTGAAAAAAATAAAAAAGCAGAAAAAACTAACAAAAAAATTTTAAAGTTTTTATGAAAAATGAAAAATATTTCCTTGACGGGGGAAATTCTTGTTTAAATACCCACAAAATTTTTAAAATTTTAAAACTTAAAATATTTTCCCCCTTTATTTAGAAATTTAACGGGTTTTCCAAATTTAAATATTTTGACTTTGCAGTATTTCAATTTATTTAATGATTATTGTACTTTTTTTAATTATTTACATTAATTTTTAATTTTAGGTTAAAAAAAACACAAAAAACCCAATTTAGGTTTTACATTTTTTTTTTCAAGTTTTTAAAAAATGTTTTTAAACCCTCGGGGATCTTTTCCCAAATTAAGAAATGATGACATGAAAAAATAATGTTCGGTAAACCCCCGAACATTAAACATCAAACCCCCATAAATTGAAATTTAAATAAATTTTTTTTTAATAATTTTAAAAAAGTATAATGTAATGAACTTTCTCGTTGTGTTTCTAAATTAATCATAAAAATTTTTTTTTGTTACTTTTTTTTTAAAACTTTTTATGTGAAGATATAAAAAGTAGTCGTTTTACTCGTTATTAAATGAAATATTTGTATTTAAATTTTAAATATGTATTATCATTTTTCAAACTTATGTTTTTGGTTTAACTTTTGATTTCTGATTGTAAAATTTCCAGTTATTAGCAAAAAAAAAAAAAATTATAAATTTTTAAAATTTATTTATATTTAAATTAAAAAATAAAAATTCAGGGGGTTTAAATTAGTTTTTTAAATTTAAAGGGTTTTTAAAAAAATTTGTTAATTCAATTAAATATTTATAAAATAAATTTTTGTAAAAAAAAATTTATTTTTATAGGCCACAAAAGGTTTTGGGAAAAGTAAATATTTTATATTTATGGGCTGATAAATTTTTTTACAGTTTTTTTTTTTTTTTTTTAATTGGAAACATAATAAATAAGGAGGAGGGTTAAAAATAACTTTTTATAGTATTACGCCCTTTTTGATAACCAATATAAAAATTTAATGATAGAAACAAAAAAAGAACTTAATGTTTGCAAAAAACATACATTTCAAGTTTTATGTTTCAAATAAGTATCTTAATTGGGCTAAACATTTTGATACGAAATCCTTAGTTTAAATTCTTTTTGGACAACCCCAAATTTTTTTCTCAAATTCACTTTTAAATTAAATTTGTTTAAAATAAAAAAATTTTTTTGATTTTTTTAAACAATTTAAGAAAAAATATATCATCGCTTCTTGTTTTTTGGATAGAAACCCCGTGGTTGAATAGAAATTTTTTTTATGTAAATAAAAAATTTAATGATAAAAGGGAAAAGTTTATTGTTTTTATTTAGTTTTTAATGATAGTGAAAAATTGGAAATATGTTTAATTAAAATTTAAACCCTTTAATAAGGTTGTTATTCCGAAAACATAATTGAACATCTATATTTCATAAAATGAATAAAATCAAACTGATACTTAACGTTTTTTGTAATTATTAAAAGAAAGATCCTTAATGAAAATAATTATTAAAAAAATAAAAGCTATATTTAAATGGTTTCCTCTGAACTTAACTTGCTCAGTCATACAGACTACAATACGATCACGGTGGTTGCTAAAAAAAGGTTTATACTCGATCTTAAACGGTTATTTCTTCAGTGTTTTTTTTAATTTTATTATTTAGTTCACCTTTTGTAGTTTATAGTTTGGCGTTTCAAGTAGCGTTACAGAACATTATAATTTCTAATTAAAAAAATTTATATTTATAGTATTGTTTAAGTATAAATGTAATAATTGTAATAGTAACGCTGTTAAATAAGAAATAAACAATGATCATGTTTATTGCAGTTTTATGGATTCGTACTGAATGATATTTTACTATGTTAATAGATATACAACACGTAAAAATCATGGGTTTGTAACTGCCTAAATATGTTTCCATTCTAAAAAATCCTAATTCAAATATACACTAGCACTTCTTTAAAGTATTAGGAACGTTTTTATTGATTAATTTTAAAGAAATTACTTGTAAGTCAATATTTAATTAGGAATTGTAATAATTGTACAAATTAAGGCAATACTTAATTTACAAGTCTTTGCAATAGTGCTACAGCTTGTAAGTCGTCTGTAACACTAAAATTAATAAATAATAAAGTAAAAAGTAAGGCTAAGAAAGGTTTATAGAATTGCTAGAAACATCTGTTTGTATTAACAATCGAGCTAAAATAAAATAACATTTAGTCTACATGGGTGATTTGTACAACTTGTAAATATAATGTTTGGTAGAAATTTGACTTGGTCGTTAAGCAATAATGATTAACTTTCTAACTTATTCTCACATATATAAAGTATAATTGTATGACCTAAATAATCTACGACAAAACAGCTCACTATAAACCAATTAAAATGTTTAAAACAGTGGGTAGGGGGGCTTATAATGTATACGTTTAGAAAATGATCGATATATCTGTAAAAAGTTAAAAAATTCAAACGAGATTTACATCAGCGTATCACGTTTTATTGTCAAACCTGCCTTAACGTCATAATCAGCAGACCTATCCGTATTTATCTATTGGCTTAAAAACAAACATATTAGTTCTTTCAGTTAGAGATCCAAACTAGTTCATCACACGGAATTACCATCGTCCAGTAAAAGTGCATTTAAGGTAATCATGATTTTTTTCTAAACAAAAACATACACAAAAACTGAAGGCATGTACTTTTATCGGGGAATGTACCTTGAATAACGACGATAAACTATGTAAGAATTCTTCTTTATTTATTTGTAAAAACGATAGATAATAGATCTAACTTGAGCAACCAATATTAATTACTAGAGTGATTTAAATTGTACATTAACATACAACTAGGGGATACCACTACACGCTTTCTTTAACAACTCCGTCATATTACGGGCTTTGTTCACGTCAGTATTAAGTTTCGTAACGATATCTCAAATAATCAACATATAACCGAATATTGAAATATAGCCTAAAAAAAAGTATATAAACATACAGTCGAACAAGGTACGAGGATTACTTATATTGTCTTATAGATTTATAAGTGGTGCAGTATTTAATAAAAATAGTGTTTAAACATTCCAGTCCCCTATAATTACTGTTGTTATTTTGAGTATTTCCTCTGGGAAGAATTGAAAGGAAGGTAGCAGAAATGTTGGTTATGGTGTCAAATGTGAGGAAGATTAACGACTTCTACCCCCCTTCCTAACTCAGGACGACAGTGATTTGACAGGACTTCCGTTCAAATGACTGGTCCTTCATGAATTGGGGATACTTTTTTTGTCATTTCACGTGACGTAATGTCATTTAACGTCATAAATATAGTTCGTGAAAGTTGGATTGTTTCATAAAACTTATATACAGTACGTAGATAATTTTGAGATATTTTATTTGAAATTACATCTAGAAAATGATTTTAAAATTATGTGTATTATGTCACTAAAAGTTATTTTAATTTTTAAATTTGATATTTCATGTAAATACTTATTATAAAATACTTAAATATTGTATGTAGTGTAGAGTTGTTTTAGTTCAAAAAGAAAATGGTATTAGTTCTTATCTTTGGTACAGTGGAAAATGGTACAGTAAAGTGACATTAAAATCAATGTTCGTCCCTTTTGTTGTATACTCTTGTTAGGCTAAGTAACAAAACGTGTACCAAATTTGAACGAAATCGGTTGATAAATAAAGAAATTACAGCTTTTTGAAATAAAAAACACAAACGTTACGGGAACAAGTTAAGCCCAAAGTAAAAATTTTCTAAATTGTTGTTATATTTAGGTCAGAAATGCTCCATATGTGGGGTGATTGAGGTGTGCGGAATTTTGTTTTCAGAGCCCTTGTACGCACCGTTTTTTTTTTTTTAGATACAAGCAAAAACGTCATTTTTCAGATATTTTCTCCTCCAACATTTTTGCATCGGCCGAATCCGTTTAAAGCATTTTTGGGGGGTAAATGCATTTCAGTGAAAAAACTTACAAGGCTGTTTATCACGATAGTTTTGTTTACTGCGAGCTAAAAATGGCCAATGTGTCGGGCATTCATACTAAAAAAAATATCTTTAATATATTATATAAGATTAACTAATAGTTGAGACTTAATTTTATTTATACCTATATTTATTTGCATAATATGTAAAATGTATTTTTTTATTAAAACTATGATAGTTAAATAAACAAGTTTTTGCCACAATAAGAGTAGAAATGTCTTCTTCATACAATTGCTACATGAAATTCAAAAAGCTGTTAAGATGTTGTAGGCCTACAGTGAACCCCTAGCAGATTGATATGTTGACACATTATGTGAAACCATTTTATTGCTATCTAATAAAACATCAAACACGTTAAACTTCAGTTCAAATAGTACCTTATTATTCACTAGTAACATAAAAATGTCAACATGCTTCTAGGAAAAATATTATTTTTACTACAAGCAAAATATTCGATAATTCTTACATTTATGCCATTTTTTTAGAAACTTATTTAGTGTTAATTTAATTTTAAATCTAATGATTCTTTTTATTTTGTTTAGCATCATGACTGCATTAAACTGTTATTTGAATAAAGTTTTTCTCGTACAAGGGTTTTTTTTATTGAATATCACTACTTGGAATAGTAGGGAGGTACAACGTATTGCAAGCATTTACGAAAAATCGTATATAATTCTTATTTATATTGAGAATAGAGAATTGGTTGATGACTAAGTGTATGGTACCATGCATTAGAGTTAAAATGAGCAACTGTTCTCAGATAATGAGTGTCTATCCTTGTGTCACAAGATAAACCACTAGGACAGGAAATAATTGCCAAGAACATATTTAAAGTGGTAAGGTAAGTTTCCTTTCTCCGGCGACTCAAATTATTTAAAATTTAACCTTCCTTGTAACAAATAACATTCATTAAAGCATTCCCAAAAAGCGTGGATAGATGTGCTACTAATAATTTACATGACGTTTGAAAAAATCCCTCACGTGACTAAGCAGTAAAAATTATCAAAAAGTTATTGGCGTAGTTCATTGGTAATTGATGGATAAGAGTGTATTGTAACTTTTTTTGATGATAGCATTATGATAACTGAATCGTTAGGAATGATAGTTGACATCTTCATCCCATAATAAATAATTGTAAATAACAACAATAATGTAAATAATTACTATAGCAATACTAATATTCACTAAATTGTTCATGTATATTATCACTTATACATTACATATACAAAAGGTAAATTTGTCCATAATTCTCAGCCCGTTATGAAAAACTTTACAAGTTAACCAAGGGAAATAATACAACGATTCAAAGGGGTTTTAATACAAAGAATATTATTCAAGAAATATAATCAATTCAGAGAAGCCCTGCCCATATGTACAGATCATATATACTTTAATAATTGCTCTAAACAAAAAATAATTACATAACGTAAACAGTACACAAGACCTTAAATCTAATACAGAAGGTGTAACCAGAATATGATTTAATATAGGAAACGCAAGGGCGAGGAATATAGTGACAAAGTGTATTCCACCTTCAGACTTATGAATAATTTATACAACAAAGACATTTCCTTTGAAGTGTGGCCTTTACCATGGTGTCCAGCTCGTGTTTAACAATATCCACCAACTGGATTTCATCCCTTACCTAAGTGTATTCTAACTTCAGACTTTAAAAAATCCAAACAACAAAAATTTTGTTCTTTGGGAAAGGGGAGGGCTATCGTGGTGCCCCCGTTCTTTTTTAAATATGAAACCGGTGCTTGCCTTTTTAAACCCCAACCAAAAAAATTTTTCCACCTAAGCCCTATTTGGGGAAAAACCATATGTAAAAAAGTTTTTTCCCTTAAACGTTTGTTTATTCTTGGTGAAAGTTTATTTTTGGCAATTTTTGCCCCCTTAAACAAAGTGTATTCCACGTTCGCATTTATGAATAATGCATACATCTAAGATATTTCCTTTGCAGTGTACTGTATATTGTTGTCTTGTTTATGTTTGACAACGTGCCCCAGCTGCTTGACTAAAGGGCATTAACAATTTTGTGTTTACTTTTCCCTTTATGAATAATGTTAAAATCTTGGATAAATTTTAAATTTTTGCAGTGTACTGTATATTGTTGCCCTGTTTATGTTTGACAACGTGACCCAAAAAACTTGGGCTAAAGGTCCCTTAAAAAAAGTGTATTCACCTTGCTTTTTTGAATTAAATTCATTTTTATCTTAGATATTTCCATTTTCAGTTTACTGTTTATTGCTGCCCCTGTTTTTTTGTTTGAAAACGTGAAACCAAATACCCTTTCTAAGGTCTCTTAAAGAAGTGTGTTCCCTTTCTCGCCCTTAAAAATTTAAGTAGCAAAATTTCTACCTTGTACTTTTAAAATTTACCCTTTTGGCCCCAATTTTTTTATAACAAATTACGTTGAATTTTTTATTTTAAAAAAACAAGTTGGAATTTTTTCCCCTTTATAAACCCAAAAAAATTTAAAAAGATGCCCATAAAAAATATACATTTTTAATATTAAAATTTTTTTCTAATTTTATAGACTTAAAAATAAAACCTTAGTTTAATGAAATAATATGCTTACTTTTTTGAACCTCAGGGGAAAAACTCGAGGTTTGCGTTTTAAACGAGTTGTACTTTTTAGCTTAGTTTTTTTGATGTTTAAAATTAAAATTTTAATAACGGCTTAATTTATAATATTATCTTTAACGGGGAAAGTACCCTTTTTGCTCAGGAAATGTTTTAAAAACAAGCATTTGTTTTATTGTGGATCCGTTGTATTCCACTTTATTATGATATAAACAAATCGTTTAATATTTTACGTAATTCAATTTATACTATTGGGTTTTTTTATTTAATTTTTTTGTCTTTTTTTTAAAGTATTTAATTTTTTGAGGGGGGGGACTTATTTTTTTTTAACTAAGTGTTATTTTTTCCCTTTCCCCAAAAAAAGTGGGTTTTTATTTAATTTTGTTTATTTTTCATAATTCAGGTAAGTATCATAAGGAAGATATTTAGGTTTTTTCCAAATCATTACGTCAATTTTTAAAGAGTTATATTTGGCATGTTATTTAATGGGAAAATTAAAAAAGTAAATTAGAAAATTGTCTTATCCTTCCGCCAATGTCTAAAAACAAAAAAAATTTTGGCCGTTAGCCCGGGTGCCCGATTCACACATCGTTGTGAAAATTTTTAAAAATTTCAAAGTATATTTTTGGGAAAATAATCATAAAATTTGTTTTTTTTATTTCTTTTTAATATATACATAAAGAGTCAGGCAAAAATCTGGGGATATTTTTTTTTAATTTTTAAAAACATTGAAAAAAATTTTATAAAAACTTTAAATTTTTGTTTCTGTCCCAAAAAAACATTTAGACATATTTTTTTTCTTGTTTTTTTATCGATTTGAAAATTTTCGATTTCCAAGAAGTTTAATAATGATTAAAAAAAAATGTGTATTAGTGACCGGTAGTTCGAAATGTAAATGATTATTTTGTTGTGCCCGTGAAAATTTTTGGGACAACAAACCGGGGGCGAGGTGGGGATGAAGCAAAAAAATTCAGTCGGGTAGTGTTCGATAATAGTTTTTCTGGCTACCCGAATGTTCCCCAAAAATCCAAAGTGTGGAATATACTACACTTATGTGTATTTGTGTTCTGGTCACTGAATGTTTGTTTCAATACCCAAATGTGGAATTTTTCTAAATTAGGTGTATTTGTGTTCTGGTTTTCCCGAATTTTTCGTTACAAAAACAAGTGTGGTTTTTACTAATTTATGTGTATTTTTTATTTCGGTTTTTAACCCTCAAAAAAACCGTTCGTAAATTTCCGGTACATAAAAAACACAAAATCTATCTTGATATTTTTAATAAGGAACTTATTTGTAAGAACTATTCTACAGATAGTGAAACATGTTTATCCTAGTTCGTAACCCTTTTTTTTTCTTTAAAAAAAAATCCCCTAGATTTTTTGGGGTTTTGGTGTTAAAAAATTTAATTATATTGCATATATTTATTTATTATATTTTAATTGAAATTAAAAATAAATTTTTGAAATTTTTACGTTTTATTATAATTTTAACCAAAAACCCTTTTGTTGGGACCCTCTTTAAAAAAAATTTAAAAAGGGGTTAGTATTTTTGAGTACATTTGTATGTATGAAAATAAAAAACTTCAAAATAATTTGTGATAAAATCGACAAACCTTGTTTATTCTATGAATTTAGAATGTTAAAGTTCGGTTATAATCAATCTAATTATTTTAAAAGAGTCACATCAATATAAATAATTTAATATGTTCAGTACTCTTTGAATAGAAATTGATAGTTTTTTGATATAAAAATCATTTTTCTAGATTTTTGTATAAGATATAGAATAATAAATACCCTCTAAAGACATTGGTGTGAGTATCTGCTGACTCATTATGAAGTTGCCTTAAACTTACAAAATTTATAATAAAAAAAAAAATATAAAGTAATGTTTTTTAAAAACCCAAAAGGTACATACCAAAAACCAAAAAAAATATTTTTAATTTTTTTACTTATCCAAATTGTAATGATTTTTTTTTATATTTTTTATTATAAACTAGGAATTGTGTACAGTTTACTCATTGTTTGTTTACACATCTTTGTCGTATTATAAAAAAGTCTGCGTATTGCTACAGTTCTGCAAAAAATTTTTGCAAAAGATTTGTTAAGGATATAAAAAACTTTTTGAACACGTTTGACTTGTAGTGAGGGGAAAATAGTCACAAAATCAACTGTTTTTTCTAATCCTACAAAATCCTCAAGTAAAATTTAAAAAAACCCGACAAAGGGGGTTTATACAATAAGGGGGTCTTTTTCCCTTTTACGTTATACCATATTTAATGTCGATTATATTTCCCTTTTTATCATAAGTATTATATTTATGTAAGTAAGTTACCTTATTATGGTTTATGAAGTTGGCCCAAAACTCGGCGATATTACGCAGTTTTTCCTCAAACAAGGATCTTTTCCCCTTATGTGTCGCAATACCAAAATTTTTCAATTTCATCCCGGGCCCCGGCAGTTATGGGTTTGGTTAGGTTAGGGATTTGGCCCTTGTGTTTGAATGCATAGCCATTGTGTAGCATATTGTAGAAAGTTTTTACAAATTTTCCAAAGGGTTTATTCTACTATAAAAAATAACCTAAACCAAAAACTGCCCCGGCGCGATGTTTTATGGGGGGCCCGATGTTTTTGGATATTTAAATTGTGGTATAAAGTATAACGGAAAAGATCCACCCTAAGTTTAATGCGTGATGTATCATCAGAAATCTACAGAACATCTGTTTTTTCCCTTGGGCGGAATTTTTGTCTTTTGTCTTTATGGTGGGGAAAAGGGAAAAAAATTTTTAAATACAGATAAAGTTTAATTTAAAACCCCGTTATCCCACTTGCTTTATATTATCATTTAATAATTATCAGGTATTTACAGACGTGGATGATATGTCGTAATATTGAGAGTAAGTAAGTCAATTAATTTTATTTTCTTCTACTTCAGGTTAGTAAAACAATTATAGTGTAATTAGTTTATTTTATGTTTGAAAGCTCTATAAAACATTGTAAATACAGCAATGAACATTTTTTTAACCCTACTAAAAAACCCCTTAAAAAAATAAAAAGGGACGATTAAATTTGGGTTTGTCTTGACGCGGATTGTTAAAATTTTAAGGGTATTTTTACACATTTTAAAAATTTTTTTAAAAAAAACATGGTAAACGGGCATAAAAACTTTTAAATTGGTTTTTAAAAAATCTTTAATAAAAAAATTTTAATTAATTATTTTTTTTTGTTTTAATTTTTTTTTATTGTTTTTACTATTTTTTTTCCTTTTTTTAAGGTTGGGTGGAAAAAATTTCCCTTTATATTTTAATTTAAAAATATTAAAATTGCAAATTTTACAGGAAAATTAATAATGCTTTTTTTTTGAGAACTAATTATAATAACAAAATGTGTTTACGAGATATTATATGGCTCGCTTATTTTTGCTATTTCCAAAAGGTTTATATGGATAGCAAGAACATAATGATGAATACAAAAAAATTCTAGTTTAAATCTTATTAAAGATAATATGTTATTTTTTGTCAATTATTATATTAGTATTGTAGAACATTGTTAAACTTATAATTTATGAGAGTATTAAAATAAATTTCAAAATATTCACGTAAATTATATAAATATTACTTAAATTCTTTGAATTAAAATTTTGAAAAGGGTTCGTCAAAAAATTTATATTTTTGCCCTTTTTTTTAAATTTTGTTTTTTTCATTGTTTCCCGGATTTTTTAAAAAAAACCCATTGGCCATGGTGATTCTTGAAGGTAAGTGCCTTCCTGTATCTGAAACAGTAGGAGTTTATGGTAGGTGACAAAAAACTATACGATATATATACTACAGGATCCCTCGGGTTTTGGGGGAAACTTAATCTCTCCTCGCCCGTGCTGAGTCACGTGTTGAACCAGCTTTGTGTTTTCTTGGGTGGGTTCGATCTCCCGTAGGGAGTTCCCGGTTACGAGCGTTTTCAACGGTGGGGAATCCAAAATGTCAACCCCCACCCCCGAGCAAACACCCTCCAGTTTCTTCTTCGCTCATTTGGGGGATAATTTTTAGTATCTAATAATTAGCAAAAATCGCTTTATTTTTCATATCTTTTGTTTAAGTGAAATATAATTTAACCTTTCAAATATTATAAAGGATGTTAGTATCGGAGGTTTTTGCACCCAAAAATTTAAAAAACACCTTTTTAATTTTTAATGAAAGCATCCCTTTAAATTTAAATTTTTTTTTCAGTAAGGGACTCCCCTTTTTTTTATTTAATTTTAAAACCCAAAAAACGATAAAAAGTTTATAAAAAACAATTTTATGAAAATGAATTTTTCGGTTTTAAGGATGATAAATTTAAATTTTTAAATATTTATCCCTTTTATGATTTTGAAAAAGTAGATCAATGGAGTATTTGGGGAATTTTCTTTCGATTAACTGTAATATTTGTAATAAGTTTTACATCGGTCTTTTAGTACAAATTTTAACAACAACCAAAAAAATTTGAAAGTGCCTTTTAAAAAACCCAAAAAATTAAAAATTTGTAAACCCCTTACCAAAAAGTAAAAAAATGTTTTTAATAACTAGAAAAATTTTTTGGGAAACTCAAAATTTGTTTTAGGGTTGATTATGAAAAGCATAGGGAAGGGAAATTTTTTATTTTTAAATAAAAAGGTTTTTAAAGGGTCACGATTAAAACTTTCAATTGTGGTTTTTTCATTGAGTCTGATTATTTTTTAAATCAGCCAATAAAAGACAAGAAATAAGAAACAGTATCAATAAGCCAAATATATTTCAACAGTCACCTTTCAGGCAATTTCAACGAACTGTCATGAAGTGCCTATTTTTTCCAAATTCCGGTAATAAAACTTATTTCCGAAAGTGCCTAGTTTTAGTACATAGGATAAGTAGAGTAAGCCCGGTTTTTATTATTTTTTGTTTATCTAGTCTGAGGGTTTGGGAAATGTGGTTTTCGTTTTCGATCAACATTTAAATTTTTTTTAAATTTTTTAATAAAAATTGTAAAAAAAATTTTTGTTGTTTGGGGCGTTAAATTGTATTTTATCTTGACTTGTAGTTTTATAGCTTGACATTTTTTTCAGATAGTAGATAGGTATTAGAGCTTTTCTATGAGTGTTTCATTACTATCTTATAATATGTATATTCAAAAGATTTATCCCCAATTTTTTAAAGGGGCAAGGGTTTTTGTGGTCAGGGTTTTTAAAAGGGGTTTTTACCCCTTTTAAATTTTGAAACAAAGACCCGTACAAGTACTTCATTTTTTTAATTTTCCCGTTAAAGAAAGCAAAGCTTTTTCTATTTTTTTAAATGGGACTTGGGTTTTAAAAAAAAGGTCACAAAATGTTTGGCATATGTTGAGCTCAGTCACTTCAGCCCGTGGGTGGTTGAACCTTTTTTTAAGGGAATTTTTAAAAAACGAAAAACGGCCCTTTAAAGGGAAAATTTTAGAGCCAACAGTCTTCTTTTTTCTATTGTTAATAGTTTCACTAACATCAGAAGCTCTAAATATTTTTTCACTTTCTATACGTTAACAAATAGCAATAGTATATTGACTTTGTACTATATGAAATTTGAAGTAGAGTGGATTGTTTGGTAAAATGTTCATTATTTCCATTTGTATGAAAATATTGTTCATTTATTTAAAAAATTAATTTTAAAAGATTAGCACGTAATATTGTTATGCAATTCTCTTATGATTAACTGTCCAACTTAAAACTTTATCGTTCAAAGCTCAAATACGTTTTCTCTAAAACATTTGATTTTCTGAAATGTAAATTTTTCACATATAAAGTAAACAGGAGGAGGAAGCTATTTGCTGAATCTCGCTCGTGACACCATTTCGCTAGCTATCACAGATCTCATTGCCACAGGGACGTCTCTGGGGGAGGAAAATTGCATTATTTCCCCATCTCAAAGTCATAAAGCTGTATATCTTATGTGGTTAAACAAATAATTTTAACTAGACTTAATATGGTTTAAAAACCTTTGTAGACCTCAAAACATATTTAAAACACAATCTTTGTATATTGCCTATTTGATAAAAAGAGGCATTTTTAATAGAATTTTCATTTCAATTTCAAGTTGTAAAATTCAGATTAATGATGTTTTGTACATAATAAAAAAGGTGAAAAAAAATATAAATATTAAATATATATTTATATATAATATAAATATTTAACTAATTTTACTATAAATTTGTTTAATTAATACATATTTTATAGCAAGAAAGTGAAATATGGATGTGTTATATGTATAAAAATACATAACTAGCGGAAAAATTATAACACTTTTAACTATGTCATTTAATTTCTTTTTCATATCTTTGAAAGTGACTCGATAATAGATCTTATGACTTTACAAAACACAAAGCTAAATAAGTAAAAAACTTAATATTCAATATTCAAACAACCATAATAATAACAAAATGATGCATAATAAAAACGTATTATAATACCAACTGTATTATGATAGGTATTATTTTTTATTGACTGAGATTTTTTAATTAAGTTTTCCTTGGCACGTTTTATAAATCATGTATATAAAATATAATCCACATCCACTACAACAAAGTATAGCTTTTTGGACCAAAATAATTGGCCTAAAACATGCAATTAAATATTCTTCTTCAGTTAATCTGGATGCTAACGTGGATCAAATAACATGAGTAGCAGCTCTGAGCTATCAACATACCCCATAATAAAACTAATAATAACTAAGACCTTAATTAATATTTGATAATGAATGACCTGTTTTGTTAATCTTCACTATTAAATTTACGAATATAAGTAGGATAATAATTTTAAAAATAATGTACAGACATTTACTGCACGATTTTTTTTAATTTTTATAGAATTGCATTTTCTATATAAAGATTATCTCTCGAATTTAACGTGCTTGTCGATGTATGGTTTTTTTTTCATAACATTTGAATAAACCAACACTGTTAGCTAAGACTGAATCTTGAATCACCCTTATCAAGAGAGATATTTAATACGATAAACATTAAAACTAAAATTAATGTAAGCATTATAAACTAAGAAACATTTTTAAAGACATTAAAATAGTATGGATGCATTGATAAACACAAAGCTGCTAAGTACATCATTCTGATGCTACATTTTGCTCGTCTGGAAAAAAGTCATCTCCAATAGAAAACAGCTGTCAAACCCTTGTTATTTTTTCTGACATCCCAGCATTATCGTTTTTTTATCACTCTGTTTAATTAATAAAATTAGAGTTTATAAATAATATATGAAAATGTTTAGTTGAAAGTGTATCTATTATAATTCATTAAAGCATCACAGTTTGATAGTTTAATCATATATTATTATATGATGTCTAACAAAATGTAAACATCTTGAATAAATATAGTTATTTAAAGAAAACATATGCATTTTTTACATAAAATTCCAAACGGAAAAAAAGTTACCTTTAACTGCATATAGCACAACGTGTTGGAACAGATTTGCAAAACTAATTTTAATTAGACTATCATTTCCGATAGCAATTGTTGTAGGAAATATTAAACATTTGAAAATGATCAGTCTTTGAAATTCCAATAATTCAATTTTTTTATTTCATGAGTTTTTAGGTTGTCAAAGACTTCATCGGACCAAAACGTAACTGATACAACATAATAGGTAGCCTATAAACATATTAAAAAAAATAACAAAAGGGGTAAATGCACTTTTTTAAATTATTACATTAATATAACACTTTACTAATAAAATAAGTATATATATTCTAAGAACTAACAAAATATAAATTAATTAAATAAAAGTATTTCATGAAGATTTTAAAAAGTCGATAAGGAGGAATTTTGAAACAGGCCTGGTTCATTGTTTTCAAAGGTCTTTTCAACTTTCTTAATATAAAATGTTTCATAAGCATTTAAATAGTATAGTCTTTTACTTCTTTTTTAAATTAATTGTGATTTTTCTCAAGTGCATTATTGGCGATTGCTAATTTGTTGGGTCTATTTTATTTGAAATTTTGTCATCCTTCTTGAAATCTGGTTCTTAATGTTCTCTATATTAATCAACTGTAAATACTTTCACAATAATCACAATGTATTTCGTATATACCAGATTTTATTGTTCATTAATTTTACTTTTTTATTTTGAATAAAACAAATTAGTTTGATTTTTAAAATAAAATTTGCGTATAAAGTTGATTTTTGCATATGTTTTAAAATATTATTATATAGTTTTACTAAGTATAACATCGTTTATATATATGGTCAGACAGACATTACCACTCTACATGTACGTGTGGGTGGTTGGGTCGATATACCGTATGGGTAAGAGGACATGTGTGGGTGGGTGGTAGGACAAATTTACACAATTAGGGAATAGTGATATGTATATCGTATTAATGTTTTTGTCAGTTAAAGCCCAGTATGTTGTAAACGAAAATATAAAGTTTAAGAATCGAAGTAGCCTACAATAACACATCATAACATTAATGCAAGTAAAATCTTATAAATAACGTTAATTTTCAACCGTGAAGAGCTAGCTCATTTTAAATGCGCACAAATACGATCTTTTATATTTGAAACTAGTTTTTATATTTATGTTGATGGTAGAACTAATATTTTATTTATTCATTTTTATGCCATTTTTACCAAAGTGGACGACAAAACAGATGATAAAGTGTTTGTAAAAGCACAAGTTAACACACCAGTAGCCGAGGACATCAAAGTTGTTGTCACTGTATTCCTCTGCCACACCCCTAGAAGCCTTTTGACTCTGACCTATATAGAGTGTACAAGGTACGCAAACAGAACATCGCCCCTACAAGCCTTTGACTGTGACCTCTATAGAGTGTACGAGGTACGTAAACAGAACATCGCCCCTACAAGCCTTTGACTGTGACCTCTATAGAGTGTACGAGGTACACAAACAGAACACCGCCCCTACAAGCCCTTTGACTGTGACCTCTATAGAGTGTACAAGGTACGTAAACAGAACATCGCCCCTACAAGCCTTTGACTGTGACCTCTATAGAGTGTACGAGGTACACAAACAGAACACCGCCCCTACAAGCCCTTTGACTGTGACCTCTATAGAGTGTACGAGGTACACAAACAGAATATCGCCCCTACAAGCCCTTTGACTGTGATCTATATAGAGTGTACAAGGTACGCAAACAGAACATCGCCCCTACAAGCCTTTGACTGTGACCTCTATAGAGTGTACGAGGTACAAACTCACTCTATTACAGGAAACAACTGAATATGATTATCCTCGTAACATTCTGTTACATTTCGTGTTATTTTTTTCGTCCAACTGTTATGTGTGCAGAGCTAAACCTATGATTGAAAAACATTTATAATAAAAATAATATTCAAAGAGTAACAGAGAACAGCCATATGTTATATTTGCATATATAAAATCTTTGCAAATATAACATTAAATAATATTGAGCTGCTTATTACAATGAATCGAACTATACGACAATTACATTAACACTTTCTTTACATAAAATATAGTTTTCATTTCATAACAAATGTATCTTGTTTCCTAGATAGCAATACTGTATTTCAGGATTAAAATAATGTTAATTATGGTACATGGCATTTAATGCCGCACTGACAACACAATTTAAGAGGAAGTTATTAAAAGTAAATGTTTGTATCAATAGACATGTATTTGTGAAATTTTAATGTTGGATTATTGAACCTAGCATTTAACAAATACTTTGAACTATTTTAAATATATTAATAACGTTCACCCCATTTAACCATTCTTCTGAGAAATATCACCAGATATTGGTGCCTGGTGGATAAATTTCATGGTCCTTTACTAACGAATGTTTTCAAGTATATTTTTAAGCTAGCCTTTACTAAGAGTTTCACTTTTAATTAATAATTTGCCAGACATAGTTAACTGTTTCTTGAATAGCTTACACTACGTAAATCAACAATGAGTTGTCCTCTTTACTGAAAATTTATTCACTTTTATTTTGTTGTTTCCATAGATTTTAACTTTAAAATAAAGCTAATATTAATAATAGAGCATGTTTTTGTATACAGTATTATATTCAGAAATATATACCTAACATAGTTGAACACTATGTGTAAAAAATAATCATTTAAAAATAAACACTACTTCTTATTCTTACATATGAGACGCCGAGACAACGTTGTTGGTATTTTAAGGCGAATATGAATGATTATGTAAATGTAGGATAAGTGTGGATGAGTGTAGTCCGGTTACGAACTGAGTTCAACTGTTCCTCAGAAAGGGCAATTTATTAATAGCCCAACAGCCAGGGCAACTAAGGGACCTACATCTTTACGTGGAATCTGAACCACGTAGTGCTGGTCTGATTTTCAGCTAATTGACAAGCCTGATACTCAGTTATCTCCCACACAATGATTACCACCCAACATGGACACCTCATACTTCTTTAATAGTGTCCACGCCGATAGCAACCATCAAGCGGACGCCATGTCGGTATTAAGGGGACCAATCATCCAACCTATCGCCTACAATCAAATCTAACACGACGAGTTATTTAAAAATAATAACTATATAATATTGTGTTGAATACACATGTAATCGTATTTACTTAAGTTTAAAATTACATAAGAAAAATACATGAAAAAGTAAAATACTAAGGACTTTGCATATTTTCGGAAATCCGGATAAACTGGTATTTATCTGATTTTCAGTTGTCTCACATGCCTGATATTTCTGTCATGTCCTTGAGACCATCCAGCCTAATTAAACTTTCACTTTTTTATATCTAGTAACCTAAAAACATATTTTTAAATGGATATTATTTGTTATATTATTTTTTTAAGTTTAGAAAAGAACAAAACAATAGTATAATATAAAAGTTCTCTTTGGTAGTGTTAGTAATGTACCTCCCTTTCCGTTACATACAACCTCGACAGCTACAAAATGTCAAATTTATTAACTTTGTTTTGTTCTCACAAAAACTTTTTTTAACAAGTGGTAAGTGCATATGTATTTTGAATATCTAGACTTTTGAGTTTTATTAAATATGTTGTAAACATATAAAATATGTTTCGTAAACCAAAATTTATAAGTTTAATATATTTTGAAAATTTATTATGAGTACTTTACAAATTCATCATCTATATAAAAAAAGTAGTATCAACAGAAAACATAACATAGCTGACCTAACTATATGTCTCTAAAGTAAAGCATATTTCAATGTGGGGTTCATAGCTTGTCACTGTTAGCTGAAAATCAGACCAACACTACGTGGTTCGGATTCTACGTAAAACAGTAGGTCCCTTAGTTGCCTTGGTTATTTGGCTATTAATAAATATCTCTTTCTGAAGAACAGTCGACCCTAGTTAGTAAGAATGATTACTTTCGTTCATGTACACTCATCACACTCATTCACCCCTCATATTCGATCATATCTTGACGATCGTCGTCTTATAAATGAATAATGAATAGCTATAAAGGACACAAATTCTTTATACTAAAGTATATTTACGTTGGCTTTTATTTTATTATGAAATTTAAACATCTAAACACTCGTAAACCTTCTTTAAAAAAACAAGTTTCATTCCCAACTAAAGAAACTATTTCTTAAGACATCTTAAGAAAGTTTGAAGACGATAATGATCTTCCTTAAACAACTTCAAGCAAACTCAAAAGCCAAGTTTTATAATGATCTTTCATTAAAACTAATGGTGATAGTATTCGGATCTTATGAGATTGGGGTAACTTTATAACGATGTTTCCAATTAAATATTTTGCAATATGTAGATTAAGAGTATGTTGCACAGAATGGAAGATTTCATTTTTGTCATCACTACTATGCGAGGTATGATTTTGTGCAATGTGATGTATAAGATAATATAGCACAAATTTTAATGCTTTTAGAAGTATTTTTAAAAGTTTAAATACTCAAGTTTTCAAATCTGTGTTATAAGCTAAGACTACAATACAATGAGTAAAATGACATTCAATATGGAACAGTTTATTTAGTTTGAGTAAATGTATTTCTGAACATCTACCTTTAATCTTATGTTTGAATTCTTTTGCAATAGAGGTACACTACTTAAAAAACCTTTCTTAGCTTGACAAAGGGTTTAATTATCACGTTCATAGAAAACCAAAAGTCATTAACGTTTAAATATTCTGTGTTCAATGGAGTTCATGCTGTAAAGTATATTAACGTTTCCACTTATTTCGTAATGAAGATATTTAAATACTCTTAAACTTAAAAAAAATCATACAAAGTTTTATTAGGAACGGAAGAAAGTATTTCTTAAAACAAACAGAGAAAGTTTTATAGTCAGTAATGATCTTCCTTAAGCAAACTCACAGGCAAATGCTTGTAATGATCTTTCATTAAACCTAACGGTGATAGTATTTGTATCCTACAAAAACTGCTGCACGAACTTTATAGCGGAGTATCCAATGAAATTACTGGTCTTTATTAATTAGGTATACATCAAATAGTTTTGTTTTTTTATTTTATTTTATGCAATTTAATATATTTCCATAACCACTGTAAGTGGACTGGGGTTGTATCCATTGTGATGTATACACAAAAATGTAGTTTATATTTTAATGTTTTGAGTGGTAGTTTTAAAGGGTAAATAGTTATAGAAATATCTAATGGTTTCAGCATATAGACAACAACGTTTCCTATATGCTGTCAGTAGATACTCAACTAAATAAAACTAAAATAACGTTCAATATGAAGACTTCTATTGATATTGAGTAAAGATATATTTGAATATCTACATTTAATTTCCACTTTAGAGTGTTTTGCACGTAGGTTACACTACCTCTACAAAAACTTGTAACTGTACCAGATATGTAAATTGCTCATATTCAAAGTAAACGAAAGTAAATTGGAGTTAAAACATGGTATTTTCCTTTTAATTTTCCTTTACTTTTACTTTACTTTTACCTCGATCGTAAAGAATTTCTTACCATCTACGTTTGATTCTGAATTAAAGATATGTTAGTGACATAATTTTTCTATTACATAAATTAAAAAAAATAAAACGTAAGATGTTGAATGCTCACATGTACAGATAAGCTTCCATGGGCAGTTAATTAAGTAGGATACAAGTGTGTTTTATTAAAATTGGTTGATTACACTATTGCACTATTATCATAGTCTTGCAAAGAAGTATTCGTTTTTACTGTGGATATTTTTGCTTATAATTTTAGATAGAGGTTGTTTTACCTCAGTCATAAACACAATTTATAATATTTTTTTGATGATTAATTTTCATAATAAATAAGAAGTATTAGTACTAATATAACTTATTAGTAGACAAATTGCTGTTAAAATAAAAATTCAATGGTTTAAATAAATACCGAAATTAATCTAAACGTTATTTATATCAATAACAAGTAATTTTCAATTATATATTTTTGATTATAATATAAATATTATTTATTTTGATCTGCAGATGCCTTATTTTACGATTTCAATTTGGCAAAGTTACATCAATTTTTTAAGGGTCGATATGGGTTGTTTATTAATTGTTTATAACAAATGGTTTCTATGATCACTGACTACAGTTGAAAGTGCAACACTCACATTAAGTGTTAGTCAATTTTTCATAATGTCTAAACGATTAAAACTATGAATTTACAGTTATTAAAATATATATCGAAGCAAGCATTGGTCTCAAAACCATAACTTATTTTGTGCGTATCAATGTAAAGGGTTTAACAATTAATTATTTATTTAATACAATTATAATATCCCATAAAATATGTGTTTAAATAGCAGTTACATTATTGCTCTAGCCTTTTTGAAATGTCTTGTTAGCTTTGTCCATGCGTAAATCTTCCGCGAAGAAGCGCCGCAACGTGAGAGTGGACAAGACAACAAGCAAAAAACGTGTACTTATTTTGAAAAATACGCCAACTCTCAAAAGAAGCTAACGAATTCGTTAATGTGTTAGTATTTTTGAATTATTAATTAATTAGGGAAGTGTTTAAGATATTTGGGCATTAGCTTAGGGTAAACATACATTTGCAGTCACCGTTTGAATGTAGTCGTAACTTTATTTTAAGTTTAAAAAATTAAGTTTAAACACTATTAATTTACGTTTTTGACATCCCGAAATGCCTTAAAACTGTATAATTATGCAAATTCACTTATTAAAATTATATTGTAAAAGTTTTAAGGCTCTGTGTACATTATTTCTTGCATAAAAATGATTTTTTCTGTTGCAGTAGATATATTTTTTTAATATTAAAAAAGTCAATAGCTCGGTAAATATTAACAATACGATAAACTCATAAAGGACACTTTTTTGGAAATGATCTATATAACAAGCCTGGGAATTCTACAAATATGCTCCTTGATTAATTCATACTGTTTTCATTTCATAAGTTATCCCAGTAGATATATACAGTAGATATTGGTTTTACAGTCACGCTCGTTAAATAACAACTTAAATAATTGTTTAAGATATGAGAGTTTGAAAATTGGGGGTAAAGGACATATAATTTATGATTTCTGATACAAGTGAGTAAAGACAAACATTCAACTAAACAATTATCTAGTTAAATACAATAAGATAACATAATAAGTCACAGTGTTGTTCAAAACACTTTACATAAATACTATATATCAAAGTACTATCTTCTTTACGTATTATGTCTTTGCCAAAGTCAAATTTAATCTGTCCTGAGGTAGGTTCTTTGTAGCTTGTAGAGAGGAGACGTTGATTGATTACCTAAACCTGGGAGGTGTAGGGTGAGGGGTGTTCTCTCAGAGAAGGAAGGTTGGTATACTACTCGGCCACAGAGTTAAATCAATTACACAGTGTTTCGTCGCTTGATTTAATACAACCTTAAGTGTATGGGTGGGTGGTTGCGTCAGTTCTATCCTACATATTAGATGTGTCAATACCACAGTGGGTGTGTGAGAGAGCGTGTAATTCAATACCAATGCACTATGTATGGGAAAGTGTATAGGTCACCAACACATTACGCGTATGAGAGGATGGTTGGATCAATACAACTTAATGTGTATGGGAGGGTTGTTGGTTCAATACTATTGCACGTGAATATGGAGGTGAGTAGATCAATCTCAGTACGTTTACGAATGGGTCAATACAAATGGTACGTTGTTCCTTGACGAAGTTTTGCCTCAGGAATTATTCAGAGAATTACTATAATGTACAATGAAAACATACTTATATACATCACAAGAATCATATATTATTAAATTGATAACATTATATTTAATTTACTAAACATTTTAAAAACTTATAGTTTTACTTATTAAACTAATGAATTATATTTGTACCTTCTTAATTTTACTATGAACATTATCATGATTGATTATTTATAAAAATAAAAACTACTCTTTGAAATAAATGTTAATGTTCAACCATAGTTATTTTTCATGTTCCTAACTCCATGATAGTAAAGTCCAGCAAATCTCTTTGGAAAAACAAACATGAGTTTTTTTTGTTATTTTAAATTTTTTATGGGAATCTAATATATAATATATTACAATAATTTTCCTTAAATGAAAATTCTTTATTTAAAGAGATACAATTAAGCCAAGTATAACCATCTTACAGTCAACCTTTTAGTTTTAAATTAGGATTATATATTAAAATAAAATGTAGCTTTAAATTTTACATTTTATAATATATACAATTCATAAACAAGTAGATCAATAATTATTTTGAACTAAATGAATTTCGACTATTTAAAAAAATGAAAACAATGAAAATGTTATTAAAAATGAAAGGAAATAAAAGCTCAATAAGAAAAAAAAATATTTCACTCACACTCACTAACACTTGCTAGTCTGTCAACCCACGTCACACACACTACCCCTCTACTCCAGCCTCTGCAACCATCCTCCCCAGACCTTTACCTTTCCTATAACATGGCATAGTGGTTCCATCCACTATAAACAAAGGCAACACTTGCCATGAAAGTAAGACACCATCCAGGAAAATGATGTATCAAAAAACACTACGGCTCTAAATTTAGCTAACAGCACCTAATGATTGAGCACAGTCAAAAGCTTTAGAAAAATTAAACTGCGTTAATATGGTTGCTAGAACCTTTCACATCACTAGACTTATGTCATACTTAAATTTTCATAATGCTCTCTCAGTACCGTGGCTAAAGCTAAAACCAGATTAAATTGGAAAAAGAATTACTTTTGAAGAAATATTTTTAACTACTAATTATTTAACAAAGAGAATAGCAAACAATTAAACTGTTTAAACTAAATTGTATATTTATATATAGTATATAGACATCAATATAGCGAAAACTGTTCAAATTCAATCTCTGACTTAACACATCCTTGGGTTTTCTCATTCCAAAAAGGGGTTTAGTCAGCCTTGCTTTTGTGAGTTAGAGGGTCAGTTCACATGGGCGAGCTTAATATGAAGGGCCCTAAAGGAGTGATGCCCTTTGAATTGATTCCCCTTGTCACTCTGTCTGTAAGGCCTTCTGGATGAAAAAAAACTGAGTAAACAATAATAGGAGTTTACGATGTTTAGAATTTTTAATTTTTTTTTAATTTTTTTTACGCTAGGTAATATCCAAGGAGCATAACAAATCAGGAAAATAGAACAACTAATGTTTATTGATTTTAAATAATAAGATAATTTAACGATAATAATGAGTTGCGTACAGGTTCAGACCGTGGTTTAGCAATGATAATTACCGTTTAACACGAAGATGTATTATGTATTTTTTTACTTAAATACTTATGCAGGACCTAAATATGTAAAATTTTATGAAGATACAATTATATCCAAGAACTTTTACAACCTATATCATGTATCTTACAAAGTTAAATTTTAATTCTATTTTAACTTTCAAAAATAAATATAGGTGTAATAAGATGTTCAAGACAAACTCAATTGAAAGTATACAGATATAATTATTGTCATTAATTAATTATTGCTATTAGCTAATTAGTACATTTCGATTCATTTAGTCAGTGAACTTAATATTCATATAGGTATTTTATATTTGAAAATGTCATTTCCAAAAAAATTTTAAGTTTAACATGTTACCGGATGAAAAAAAATTAAGTACAGATATTAGTGAATTGGATTTAAAATTGAAAACTAAAATATAATTTTAAGCTATTTATCAATGTTATAATTGAGTTTTATTAAGGAGTTTAATCGTGCTAAAAGGGTCTTTGCAAACTAAATAATGAAAATTGTGGTTCATTTTGATAACATATAGCTATCTATTGTTACATGATACATTTTTATGCTCTTTACAGGGAGTTTTTAATAAAGGAAACTCATGAAAACAGTAAATTACATGAAATACCCACAAAAAACATCAACATTATTTTCTACAAACAACAGCAATAATATATTTATGGTATTGGTTTTTCAATATTATCTAATATCATAAAAATAATTTCAAACTATACGTTTCTTAAAATATTTCCTTCAAAAAAACCTCAACCTATAAAAAAATACTTTATTTAAAAAGTGTTAACCTATTATTTATGTGATTTATTATGTAATAAATATAAAACAATTTAAATTTGAACAAAATAAAATTATAACTTTTAAATAAATAAATATCATAAGCTGCCTGCAAAAGTTACCCATTTAAATATTAAACACTTGAGATTCCCGATCTTTTTTGTCACAACTCCAAATATGAAGAATAATGACTTCCGCTTTCCGTAACTCACAGGAGCGGTGATTTGACAGGACTTCCGTTTGGAGATCCGGGATGAATTGGAGACTCGACTGTGTAGTATACCTACTCAAAGATGACTCTTTTTTAACACTCATAAAATAAGATACCAAACCGTAATGCATAAAGCAAATATAACAAGCACTATAAATAGTAAAGTTTTGAAATTAATGTAAACAATAATAATTAAAATTCATGATTTAATTTTACTTTGAAATATACTAACATTCAGTATACCAATACTTCTTTCTAAAATGTTCTGATAATTAAGAGATCAACCAAAAACAACTAATAAATGACAACTAATACCACTTAAAATGTGTATAATATTTACAACAAATAATAATACTAAAAATTATAACACTAAAAAGAAAACAAAAAAAAAAAATAACAAGAGTTTTTTGGAGAGAAAATAAAAGAATTAAGAAAAGATAAATTAATCACGCTAAGACAAATTAACTTAATTATATGGTTTCTAAGTACTGTAACATGGAATAAAGTTCCAGAGTCAAGACGTCGGACTGCTAATAGTATTAAGTACACAAACTAATGATTAATAACATGCCAATAACTTAAATATAATTATTAACAAACATGTAAAACTAGTAAACTATGAAGAACTATACGATATCCACCAATATCAGTTAATTACATAGAATAAAATTGGCAGAATTACAATATTTTAAATGTAACCCAATCATACCATACATTAGTTTTGGAAGTAAAAATAATTGAGCATAAACTAACTCATTGCTGAATATAAACATCTGTGTGATACTTTTATACAGAATATATCAAGACCAAACTGCGGAAATCACTTACCTAAATTGCATCTTTAAAATAATAATAAAAATAATAATCCTTTATTGCCATCAAACTTTACTGCATTGACAAAGTCATAATAGCAGCTATCTATTGCCAAGTCATTCTGGATATAACTTAACCTAACATAAAATAAAACATAACATATTGAACTATTAAATAGGGTTAGCAAAATATCTTTAAAATATTGGTATATTTATATATGGGAAACTAAATTTTTGCAATGTTTATCTTTTGTTTCCATTACTGTTCAGGTTACCCAGGGGAAGGGGGCCTCAGTAAATTTCCACAAAGCACCTCTGTCATCTGGGGTAAGCATTAACTAATGCATGTATAGTACTTAAAATTCAAATGAATCAAAACTAAAAAAATCGTCAATTGAATAAAAGGGGTTTCTAAGTAGCCAGCAATAATTTTTTTTTTCAAGAAAGCTTTGAGTAGATATTTTTGAACTAAAGGGACAAGTTTATTATATATTTTAATGCTTATTACAGTGTGGCTGGATAAGTTCATATTCAGTCTATGGAAACCAATCACAGCCCTGTTGTTGTGGATTTCATATTTCCAAGTTTCATCGAAATGTAAAAAATCTGGATGATTTAGAATGTATTGCATTATGTCATACAAGTATCAGTTAAAAACCACATGAATACTAGTACTTATGAAAAGAGGCTTACAGTGATCTAAACTATTGCCGGCATGGTGGCTCAGTGGCTAAGGCTTCGGACTGCGGAGGGCAAGGTCCAAGGTTCGAATCCCCACTGAGCCAACGGTCGGTACTTCACTCGTTGAATAAAGTTGACGCACAGGCCTGTAGGCCCATGTCAACTGGCGAGTGAAGTTAAAAAAAATAAATAGATAAATAATAAAATTTGATATTTTCATGATTCGAATTGCATTTTTTTTAAGGTGAGGATTTCATTATATCTGCTACAATTACCTTGAAGAATAAGTCCATACCTCAAAATCGATTGGAAGTAGGCGTAGTATGCCGATATGATGTAGCTACTGCTAACACATAAGATGAGGCGCCTTATGTAAAACAAGGTGCTTGTTAACTTCTTGGATATGTAATCTATATGAGGCCCCCATGTTAACTTGTTATCGAAATAAATTCCTAAAAACTTAGCACTAGTGACAGTTTCAATTCTATTGAATGTATAGATGTCATTATCCATCGCTCTTAAGCTATATATAATAGATTTAGTTTCCTCTTCATTTAAATGAAACGCGTTTGCCAAGATCCAATGTTTAAAAAAGTAGTTTAGTCATCATAAAGCAGTGATTTGGGTTTTAATGAATTGGGTAAGTCGTTTATGCATATTACAAAAAAGAAGTGACCCAAAGAAGTGAACCCTGGGGCACCCCACATTCCACCTAAACCTGTTCAGACCACAGTTCATTAAAAAATACCTTTTGCTGGCCGTTTTC
The DNA here is from genome assembly GCA_035578905.1 of Stictocephala bisonia. Lineage (NCBI taxonomy): Eukaryota > Metazoa > Arthropoda > Insecta > Hemiptera > Membracidae > Stictocephala > Stictocephala bisonia. The sequence continues at coordinate 255,548 of JAQJVL010000664.1, read as the reverse complement.
AAGATAAGATTTAAAAAACTGAAGCTAAATACCAGATATACTATGTTATTTCAACGTATATAGTAATTTGTAGTGACTTACGTATTCAAAAGCTGTTGACGCATTCAAAACTTCCTTCGTGCAAAAATGCTATACTAATTTTACATTTTATTTTGAAAAACATTGCTATCTTCCTAATTTCAAATTTGCTATCAATACAAAATTATAATTATTCTATTTGGAATATAAAATTTTAGTCCATTACATAACAAAATATAAACAAAATGTTCGTATTTAATTTTTAGATCAATCTAAAAAGAAGGTATATTAAGTTGACAGTTCTTCACAAATTGCACCCTACGTTATGAATTTTCAATAAAATACAAATAAATTTTGTTTTATGTAGGCCGAATCGCATCTCCAGGTGATTTATAAACACAAATGTATTTAAATAAATATGTACTTCCTATTTGTAAAAAATGCTGGTGAAAGAGCTCGCACAAAATTAAATTTGTTCTTATTTTAATAAAAACTATTAACTTTGTGGCTACCAATATCAACTTGAGCTCAATTTTACAATTATTTATTGTTTTTTTTTTAGATAATAAATAACTGTACGATATAATCTTCTTATAGTATTATTATTATTTTAAAATAGAGGAACATTTAATAAAATGTGCATACACATTAATAAAGCACATATGGTGTCATGTAACTAAATTTCCTTCTAAAAGCTAACTAACGTTGTAAAGCTATGACGTAGTTCAGTAGTTACAACAAGGTATATGCAATTAGGTCGTCTACTTTGTAGTAATAGCATGTAGTTATAAACTTCTGGAGGCAAGAGTTAGTGAAACCAACTATCACCAACAAACTATCTAGGACCTAACTAAGGTATAAATATAACGGAACCTGGGCGTTGCTCTTTAATAATCAGAATTAGTTGTTAGGATAGGTTTATATATTTAAAAAAAATAAAATATGAATTTTAATTATTATTATTTTTAGGAGAGACTGATTTCTTAATACGGTTCTCTTTCCTAGTGTTCAATAAATGCAAAATATATTTTAAAAACAATTCTATGTTCTAAAATTCAAATAGCTGCTTGAACTGTAACTGATAAAATACATCGTTATAAATAGCTGTTTTGAGGTAAATTAAGAAGCTAATTGGACATAGTAAGCTATTTACGTATTTTTCAGTCATTAATAATAAAGAATAATGAAAATAATGATTTATTCCGTAATAATACAAGAGTTAAATCAACAACACAACAACTCGGAATCACACTGCCACGATTACCAGTTAGTATTATGACAGTGAAACTTAAAATATAAAATATAAAAAACTGATTCCAGTGCATCACTTTAACTGCCATCCTCTGTGTCGCTTTAACTAAATATAATGCAACAGTTTAATATTACAATTAATATAAAATTAATGTTCATAAAAAGAACAAAAATGCTTTCTTTGTAATACTAAAAAATATGGAAAAATATATGAAGTAACATAAGTTATATTTTAAACAAAAACAATTTTTTTGTTTTTTACAGAATTATTTATTTATAAAATAAAAACAACAAGTTACTAAATTAAAATACTGTTTAAGAAATTAGTATCTTCTAACGATAATAACCATATTTTTAAAGATTCTTTAAAACTATTAAATGAGTTACATCATTTGATTTCAAGAGTTAATTTGTTAAAGTACTTTGGACCAAGATAACTAAAAGACTGTCTAAATGAAGATCTATTGACTTTAGGTATTCGAAAGATATTCTGAAAATTACGTCTAGCACTATAAACTAATTTAAAAGTTCCAATGTTACCACTTCTGATATAAAACAATCTTAGTACCTTATAAACAAAAAGGTGTTTATAGGGAGTATTTTCAAATGACAATATAGAGGATAGGTACTTTCTCTCATAGACTTTCCTAATATGATTATAATAAAACGATTTTGTACAACTCGCAGTTTCTCTATATAGTATTCAAACATCCCGATCCAACACTGAATTGCATATTGCAACCTATATTGAATTAAGGCATAATATAAAATTCTTAATAACTTTTAATAACTTAAAAACAACAGTTTTTTAATAAATAAAATTTTCTAATACAAGCTTTTAATTTATTTTGTAAAAACATGATATGCTTATCCCAAGTTAATTTTTCATCGAATAAAACACCGAGATACTTAAATTGATGCAGTTTTCCAATAGTTAAACAATTACAAAAATCACCAGTACAATTTTGGTCATGAAATTTTAATGGTTCGTTAAAATTAAAACCAACAGAATAAAAATGCATGCACTTTGTTTTACTTACATTAATTTCCATTTTATTTTCATCGAACCACTTTCCTAAGACCCGTACATCTTCCGTCATATTAGTCCAAATTTGTTAAGAGTTATTTTCAGAATAAAATATTGCAAAATCGTCCACAAAAACACTAGGTTTACCGTAAAATTCATTCCCTAACAAATCATTACCTAAACTTAAGAAGTGTTTCCTGATCTTTTTTTGTAAATAACATATATATTTTATTTCCATTTCTTTCACTGTAGTTCCAAAAGAAAATCAACAAAATAAAAATTACAAATCCTAACATTATCTTAAATGTTATAATACAATTAAAATGTTTTATACTGATCCATATGGTCCATTTTAGCTCATGTAATTGTATTTAGAAACACTTGTTCTACATGTCCTAACTAGTACACGTAATAAAACTAATTAATTTAATTTAATTGTGATTACAACGTTTAAGCTATGTACATTTGACTAACTTTATAATAACTATGTGCCTTTAAATATAAGACGCCTCAATACTCCTTCTGAGTTGTAATAACAGATCAAATTCATTTGAGGAACATTTGATATTCTCAAAACTAAATTTTATATTTTCTAGCTCTCTAAAGATTTGTTAGAATTAAGGATAACTGCAAGGATCGTAACTAAGTTGTTTTCAGAGAGTACTTTGCTATTAATTTTAAGCAAACAAGAAGAAGGCAATAACCAATAGTAGCGTGATTTACTAATTATTCAAATAGTCGACATTTTGTCGATTCCTGCCAACCGACTACGTCAAGTGCTATGGAAATGGTTTAGTTTAACACCAATGTCATCCTTTGTGAATATCTCTAGTCTGAGGAAGGTAAAAATAGTGTACCAAAATTAATTCCTTTTATGTTTTGTATACGTTTTGGACATGTTTTAAAAGTTTATTCCGGTATTGTACCGTTCAATTATCGCTTTCCTCAAACCAATCCATTGTACTAAACATTTTACAGGAATCTTAAAATCAAACAAATTTAGCTCGTACAGAGATAAATAATAGCTCATACCTAATTTAATTAAAATTTTTTCTGTGTTAAACTATTTTAAAATCATGTGAACGAAACATGGCCACTTAATGCGTCTCTGAAGACCACTTTCCCAGAGACAACATAACCTTAAACTACTATATAACTTCCCGCTATGTGACTTGGAATGTAAACTTCCACTGACTAATGTTTCATAATATTCTAGTTGAAACAACACGTTTTTTATTATTGTCCTATAAAATAATATTAACATTAGCTTATGTGATAGTTTTATTAAATATTGTCTTTTCATATAAGAGTTTTGCTATTTTAACATATGAACATTTTTTACATAGAAATATACAATCTTTTACGTAACACAACATACCGTATTATAAATAATATACATTTGTACCACTTTGACTAGTGAATTCACAGACCAAATTCATTTGTGAATTATTTTGACATGAGGATGATACAAATATTTTAACATGGTGGTTTATCTTGTTATTTAAAGTATATCGCAATTATAGAATATTATTTAGTATAAATATTATGTAGTATATAAGTAATTTTTTGGAAATTTCACAAAAACATAATACATTCAATAATACGTTATTTACTAGCTATAAATTGAAGTGTTTATTAAATTCGTTTGAATGCTTCTTTTACGAGCAAAATCCAAATTAGTCATGTCTTGATCCTGGATGTTAGTTGAAATGTGTTACTCATGTTAACAGCTTTATGTTCACGGCTTCTTTATATATTACTAGGACATCACCATATTTCATCCATGCACCATAGATTATTATTGACTCGACACTAGATGGCCCATTATGAGTACCTAGTAGACATTTGATAGCCCACCTACTTATAGTGATTACCGAATGTTATGCAGAATATTGTACACATTATAAACACACTCGTCCTCCTACCATATCAAAATAACTTGACAGTATTGTTCCACACATCCAAGCGCAGTCCACAAGAAGGCAATGTAATTGTGTTTCCTATATTTCAATGGCTTATGCAAGGTTTTAGCAATATAACACTTTAAGAATAGGAATATAACGTGACTGAAAACAGGAATTTACAATATACACTATTTTTAACTTAACATATGTAAAATATGTAAAGAAAAGTAATATGTTACCATACTTACACATGCTGGCCAGGAATATTTTTGCCTTAAAATAAATAAGCCAAGAATATTTACAATAAAGTATATTAAACAACTAAGCTTTGAATTAATTTATTTTGTACGTTTAAATAACTACTATATGTAGTTTTTAGTTTATTTTACATGCACAAACTATACTTAGAACAATGGACTTTTTGGTGTATACTTAGTGTCTTTATATATATTACAGTATAGGAGCTTTATTTTTGAAATACAATATACAATATTGTACCAAGCTGACGGTTTACTAGTTTACAGATAAGCGTTTACCAGGGAACTCTTAAAGAGGAAGTTTATTTTAAAAGCCCACAGGGATGATATTTCAGAATAAGCGAGTAACTCTTCAATGCTCTGAAGGCTTGTAGTCAATATATATTTGAGACCAATATTCTAGTTTACTGTATATTTTGTGAAAAATGAATATTACATATCAAAAACTTTAGTAAGAATAGTAAAAATTCGTAAATAAATATAAGTAATTAATCAATTAAAACAACAGATTTGTAAGTAAACAATTTAGATTGTATGACACATAAAAATCGTACAAAATTACATTCTGTATCTTTATGTATTATGTTGTGAGTAGTATAGCATAATTTCATAATCTATTTAATACACGTTTAATTCCAAATAAAATTTTCAATTTGTTAAAGGATCACTTAGCTACACTCACCTGGTACTTTTACATAAGCATTTTCATTACAAAACGAATAACAAGATTGGCTTTGGTATTTAGAAAAAAATATTTTAGATGATTCATTAAATTAACATGTTAGGTATTGATCAATAATAATAGAACATAAATAATTGAAAGCATATAAGAAGTAGGACTGTTTTTAATATATTGTCTTACCGTAAGATATTTTCGCCCCTCTCTAACATTGTCTTATATCAATCAATAGAAAGATATATATTTACTACCAATTTAAATAAATTTAAAACTTAATTAAAATGATGAATCTTAGGATTGAGTAAATAAAGACTATTTGGAAATTGTATGCATATGTATATGTGAAAATGTACAACATATTTTGTTACGAATTTTAATAAAATGTGTAAATTGTATTTATTTGTTATGTTGTAATATAAATTAATTCCTAAAACAGAGTTAAGAGTGATTATTTAAAAATCTAATAAATAAATAATAACTAAGAGGGCATAATAATATTAAGTGAAAATTAAATTGAACAATCATCGCATGATACGTTATAAGATATAAAATAACGATTTAATGACGCTGAGTTTAAAACTAAAAGCGCCAGCTAATAATAATAGATTACAATGTATTGCATTCTATTGTAAATGTATGACAACAATTTGATTCTCTGTCTGAAAGAAGTATAAATTAATGTAAAGTAATATCAGTTAATGTAAAGACATTCATTTATGTTAATGAAAGAACATATAAATGTATAAAGCTTACAAATATGTGTTGGTTAAAATAAAGTACCAGTTAAACAATTAACTATAAAATGTTACCTTACAGTGATTTATTTAAAAAATCTGTTTTAAGTAAATATTTACGAAATAGCATTACAAGCAATTGTGTCAAAAGACAACGTAGTTGTTAGTACTACTAGATATAAGAATTGTAAATCTACGAGCCCAATGAAGTTTAACTAGAGTAGAAGAAAATGTTTGGTGAATTAATATAAACAAGTTGCACTATTTTTGTTTAATCAACTTTGTGGTTAGCATAGAGAGTAGTTGCCAATGGTTACCAATATAGAAATGCTACATTTCATGTTTTTTTTTTTTTTTTTTTTTTTTTTTTTTTTTTTTTTTTTTTAACTTAGAGACTTTTTAAAAACGTTGTAGGAAGATTAGGTTAATGTTATGTTTCAGTGCTGTAAAATAACTTAGCTTTTAACATAGTACAAAGTATGGTTTGGAATTTTTCTTGGTATTGTCGGAAAGTTTCTTTTAAAATATTGAAAAAATAGATAATTACAGCATCCCATTATTAATGCCTAAAAAATTAATGATTTCAAGCATTTTTTAATCTATGTGAAAATAAAAAACCTAAATAACACAAATAAAACGGAGACCATGTTTTTAAAGATTTAATTACTGAAACTTCAAATAGGCTATCTTTTAAATAAAAAAAGTGTATATTTTTACGTCTCTGACATAAAAAACTTGATATTATAATTAAATATTGCTAGAATATACTGTATTAACGAATACAACAACGGTTATTTGAACGCTTGAAGTATATCTTGTATTATTTGGTTTAACATTCTTTGTTACAAAACGTCCACAAAAAATTGTGTGAAATTTAGAAAAGTTTAATTCAAACTATGAGTTTTATTGAATTTTTTGTAATTGCACTTATTTAATCTTGTATGTCAATGGATTATAAATCTTGTATCATACATGTCAGCATTATGTTTCAACTGTAAAAAACCCTGTTAATAGGGTTTCTCACTTTACGAAAAACATAAAAACAATTTATCAGTTTTGAGGATTAGGTTAATGATTGCATTGTAACATTTGAAGAATAATTTTATATATTGTGACTAATTGTTCTAATGGGCCATAAGGTGCTTTTTATAGCATTGAGTTTTTGTATAATAATTATACATTTGAAAAATTCTCCACATGTTGACAAAAAAAAAATATTAATTTATGGTTCACTGTATTTGGCGTTTAGTAACCACACAGTGTTCGCTACAAGTTATTACAAAAATGTTTTAGCCCACTGATGGTGAGAATGTTCAATTCAATTCAATTTCTTTATTAAAAAAATAAAACATATTACAGTTTTCTGTGCATGTCAATTAATTCATATATCATACAAACATAAATAATATATAAATTCATAACAAATAAATTTAAAAATTACAATCATGAAAAATATAACATTAATATTACTAAACTGGTTTATATAATGATTATATAGTTACCCATCTGGCCTCAAAATGGGGCCCCCTTGAGAGCTTCTTGAAGAGTGTAATAAGCTCTCCCGATCAAGTGGTCTTTTAAAAGAAATTTAAATGATTTCAAGCTAATTTGTGTTTTTATATGTTCAGGAAGAGAATTAAATATTTTTGGTCCAAGGCAGAATAAAGAGTTTTTAAACAATGACAATCTAAACTAATTGATAACAGATTATGTTTGTGTCTTGTACTGTAAGAGTGTTTTAAGACAGGAATGTCACTCTTATTTTAAAAAAATAAAAACTGCTGTATGATACATTAAAATGCATACAAGTTGAGAGTACCACTTGATCGTGATTGTTGACCTCCCTACAGCTCCCTACAGCTCTGTGATTGTTGCAATACCAAGACGACCCTTAGAGCCCTCTTCTGGAGACGAACAATTCTTTCAAAAGAATGGCCAGTACAGAAACCCCAGATGATTATTACATAGCTCATCCTAGACTCAAACAAACCACCGTAACCCAGCTTGAGAGTTTCCCGGGAGGCAAATGACGAGGGGCATGTATGAACAGGGCAAATATGTACAGTATGTCCGATATTTGGCTGTTGACTACCACTTGCTTGGTAATTTACATAACAGCCACATAAAATTAAAACATCATGACTACTGTACATGCGCTGATTATTACAACAATTTTAGGCTCATGTATGTTGCATGTATATAGTAAGCAATTATTTTAAACGCTTTATTTAAAATGTCTGTCAAAACCAATATATCCTCGTATTTTGTAAGAATACCCTGATATACTGTACTCATATACTTAAATTAAAATATCAGTTAAATACGTATTTTCTCTCGGTAAGTAATAATAATTATAATTCTGTAGTGTTTATAGACAATACTCAGATGTCACTGTCCTGAGGTATATAACTAACTACGCACAACCTATGTACGTTGTTCCTCCCAGCGATGCCACAATACTGTAGAGGTAATGCCATATGTAGTACTAATGGTCTCATAAACACCTGCTGTATTATATATGTCTATGGTGTATAGCTAGTGTATATCACTTGCATATGCACTACGTTTAATATTATTTGTATATATATACCTCACATTTGTATATGTAAAATGCAATATTTATCTTACATATACACTATGTTTAATATGCTTTGTATTTATACCTATAATAAACAAATGTGACGTATATATTAAATATCTCCTTGTTTATTAAAATTAAAATATTCACAAAACAATAATACTACTTTCTCTAACGAAACATTTAAAATTAAATAATGTACTCAATCACTATCACATTATCATAATATTAAATGGCATGTAATTTTTTTATTCATTTATTTATTAAAATACTTATAGCATTTGAACGAAATTATAAATACGTAATTTTTTTATTTACAAAACACGTTTAGTATTGCTCATTTAATGAAGTATTACAGTTTTAATATGATAAACCGAAACATAACTACTTATCGAGACCAACAATGGAACATCTTAAGGGATTGGTGATCTTCTTTGGATTTTTTTGGGAAAATCTTAAAGAAACGTGTAAGCGGTATCTCAATAAATAAAACGGCTATGTAATTTAGGATGTATTGAATGGATTGATTTTATAGCCAGTAATTGTTTTAAACCATATTCTTAAATACATTATAAATCATGAATAAATGTGACATCAGACAAATAAACGATCCAGTAACACTGTCTGAAGGGAAAGGCTAAATAACGACAACATAACGGCTGGGTAGTAATTAAGAGATAACGGTTAATGTGCTTGAGAATTGATCCGTGAGTCTGAAATGAGCAATCGCTTAATGCTTTGCAGAATTATTTTCGTCTTTATCATTACTTGTATTATGTAACAAAATATTTATATTCACTCAGATAAGAAAGGGAATATGCTATAGTAATATATAGTTAAACCGTCAAGGCGTACAACTGGTTTCTTTTAATAAATCTAGAATCGTTGTAACTTAGTAAACTTTATATGTAGTTCTTGAAGATTTTAAACTGAAAAATTTGTGGTCCACTAGATTGTACATTTGATAATCATAAAAATATTCACTATAATAATAAAAATAGAAGATTGATTGTGATTGTATAATATAGGGTTTACAACTTTCCAGTGGTGGCTTGGCAGTTTGGGAAATTGTCACCTTACGTAATAAATTATGTCACAAGAGAGGATGTTACTGACAGAATTAATTTGACTCATGATTAGAAAGGGATACTTTGTTAGTAATCTAATATTTGTATTCATATTAATACATTCGATAGCATAAAAGCAAAGTACAAGTAATCAACTAATATTTAACTTATTTATATGTATATACGATGCATTTTGTTTTTCGTAAGCAAGAATATGTAGATAATTACCGTAAAATTTTCCAAGGTTTGACTGCTACGTTAGTTTTCGAGCCTTAAATCAAGGTGTTTACAACTGATAATATGTACCGTAATTATTTCGTTGTATTTATCTGTACTAAATGTCCTAATGGTTTAGGTTTAAAAAAAAATTAGTCTTCTTAAACCAATAAAATATTTCTTTCAAAAACACTCTATGATAAATATTTACACATTTATTTTTTATTTATTTATCTCTTTCGTAAAGGAATAAATTAATAATAAATTATTTTGTTTTCCTTCCACCACAATTGTAATTGTAATAATAAAAATTGTTAACAAATAACCGAAGGAAATGTTCATGAACAATGTGCGTATAATCTCAGAAACTTGATAAAAATAGTAATAAATTGTTGGTGAGTATACGACTATAATTTAACTAAATTTCAACTTCACTTAAGACGTTTATGTCATTTTATTAATAAGTTTTACTGTTAATGTTTTTTTAACAGTGAAAGCACTCCGTTTCTTTTCTAAATGGTGTTTAGGGAAGAAATTGAGTTTTTCTTAAATTCCTTAGTAATCCCTATTTTTATTTGGTTTTTGTTTTTAATTACGGCAAATGATATCAGATATTTTGCCCTATGAGGTTTTCATCTATTACAGTGAACCTTGTAAAGGAAACACAAGGTTAAGAATAGGTATTACGGTTTCTTATTTTTTTTTTCGAAAATGTTTTAATATCTTTACATGTTATATATTTTAATTCATATCCCCCTCAAATTTCCTTGTGTCATTCTTCATAATAATGGAGTTTAATCTACAATTTTTATATAGTCCGACAAAATAATAATAATAATAATAATAATGATAGTTCCTGTGATAGTTTCATTAAAGATTGTCCTTTTATCGAATATTTTTTATATTCTTATCCTAAAAGCAATATATTTTCATAGAAAGGTGTTATTAATACCATGAATTCCTACCTCCTTTATAAGATAATTAATAAGACGATATCATTACTGAAATGCTAAGAACTAAAGATAATAAACACGTTTTACCATAATCATTTATCTGGTATTTTATATTACGACGTAATAATCTTGTACAATCATGTTTATTTAAAATCTTGTCGTTTTAAAATTTTCAAAAACATAATAAATTAAAAAATTTTCTTCTTATTATGAATTAATTCTTTGTTAAATTTGTTATGAGCAGAATACCGAATTTTCGATGGTACACAAACAAACATATTCTACAGAATAATTATTTTTACGTGGTTAGTGAGGACTGATCGCAGAACTAAATTTAATTTATTATGGTAATATGAACTATTTTCCAATAATGAGTATCACATTCCTCATTACACAAACGTTACAAATAATACATTGGAAACTACTTTATCATTACAATTAAAAATATACTTTATATAGTTAATACATATTTTATACAACTAATCACGCATAATATATCATATTCCATTGAACTACCATAGTTACATTTCGGGAATAAATTTTATATAAATACAATACCATATAAATTTCACTTATATAAAATTTTAAATTCTATTGACTTAATTAAAACAAAATAATAAATACCCTTATTGGAAAAAAACAACACACAGAGGAATGAAGTGTATTAAGCTCTAAAATAAGCAATGGTTTCTGACAACAAGATTTATGACCCAGATGTTTGCTAAAGAGATTTGATAGACGAAACAACCAGGCATCCCCCCTGGCACAAGTCCTGAATATGAATCATGTAAACTGAGCTTGTATTCTATACTGATGACGAGTGGCCATGGTATGTGAGTGTGAGATGTACAGCTGCTGAGTTAATATTCATAGCATAATTACAATGCTCAAAATCGACCACCTAAATATCAATAAAAAAATAAAATTAAATAAAATATATATAAATATTTATTTATATATATTTTCCTTTGCATTTTATTTATACTTTTTATAAAACAACAGACTGTCAAATAAACATTTAAAAAGTTAATTTTACGTGCAATAAATTAGAATAAGATTCAGTAATAAAAGTTATTACTGAAAGTTAAAAAAAGACGTAGGCACAAGACGAATCTTCTTAGTTAGTTGTTCAGGAGGTACATAATGTTTTAAACATATATTGTTTTAAAGGTGTAAATATAACAATTAATCTTTTCCCAGAAGGTAAACTAAATGTAGGGGTAAGATATAACCTTAAAATGTCATTGTACACAATTAATTTTGTAGGCATAAGGCAGTTTTGTACATACCTTCGAATTTTGAACCAGTATTGTTTTTGTTGTATATTGTGTTCCTCTATAAGATCACATAATAAGTATGGGAGGGTACAGATACCCTGTACCTCGCCTTCCGTGTATATAGGGAATAAAGGAAATTATAGTTTTATTAGTTTAAAAATCCCCTAAAAATTCAAATGAACTTGTGGGCAAATATATTTGCAGGTAAACGATTTCCAAAGTCATGACTAATTATTTTTCTCAACTTTCATTAAGCAGTCTGCTAATTAGAGAAGCAGTATAGTTTACAGTTGATATGACACAAAAATGCAACTTGTAGTATTGTTGAAATGGTTGCCTACGTGTAAGTTTGGATGCATAAAAACATGTTAACGTATTCAGCCAACAACAGAACATTCCCCCCCCACCCAATAACGTAAGTATAAATTTTCAAAATAATTGACTTTCGTAAGTGTTTTATTTATATCTAGTCCTATAAACCTACATAATTTTTTTAACGTTATAATAAATACCATACTAATAACAATACTAAAAATATCTTTAAATAATTTTTGTCCTAATTCTAGAAGCCTAATTATTTTTTTAAATGCTTTAAGTTATTAAAACATAGGTAAATATTATTGTAAACCATAAGGTAAAAGCAAATGTAGAAAAACTAAAAACTCTCATATCTCTTCATTTTATCTTGTGGAGTTTTCTACCTTGTTAAAAACTGTATCATCCCTCTGAGGTTGAGGTAGAAATGCTTTCTGAACGTGTTTTTATAAAATCCAGTTTCAATGTTAAATAAGAGAGTTCTCATTTTTTAAATACCTATTTGAATATACTCTTTTACCAATTAGCATAAAAGGTAAAAACCAAGAGTTATTATATAGACATTATAATAAGTTTAAAATAGTTATATACACTACTGAATTAATAAAACAAATTAAAAACTAAATACTCGTAACATAATAATTAACATTGAAACACAATGTTAAAAATGTAAAGCACAAGTGAACTTCAAAAAACACAGATTAATTGCAAAATAAGCACAAAATGCACAAATATAAATTGTAATATATTTGTGCATTGTGCTTATATTGTAATACATTTGTTGTATGACGTTCACTTGTACTGTATTTTTACCAACACATATTATGCTAAATAAAAAAAATATTGAAAAAAAATTAAGTTAACAAAACAATAATATTTTTAACAAATGTTTTTATAACATTTGTAAAACAGTAATACGCAGTTTATTAATTATCTAAAAAATTTAAGTAGTAAATAACCGTAACATTACAAAAAAGGTTATTTATTAGCATGTTATATAATAAAGAAGATCTAAACAACAAGAGAGATGTTTATAAGCGTGGAGGAGTGAGTAGTTTTTGTATTTGACAGTTTAAGTGTTAAAAGTAATGATATTTGTAATGCTAGTGTAATGGAAGGGATAATGATGCCATAAAACACACAAGTGTAAACACAGTAAAATACCTTCCTTCAAATTGTGAAAGTATAGAGCTCTCTCTAGTAACATTACGTTATGTAAAAAGTAAAATATAAAGCAAAATTATAAAAATAATTATGAAACTACACGTTGTGATACATTTTAATATTTTCTTCCCCAAACAACCCCTCAATCTTGTTAACTCTTTTCTATTTAATAGAGCCAACTACTCAAAGATACATACAGTTACATTAATTTGACAAAGATACAGAAAACTAAGAACTGATATATAAACAAGAAGATTAAATTTACTGAATTGATATCCTATTCAAGTCAAACTCTTTAACACGTCTGATTGGAAAGAACGTAATTTGAAATTCAATAAGATAAATATAAAACTAAAAGTATTACTAGACATCCAGATAAAAAATATTTCCATTTAAATGTTAATTATAAATTTATAAAGTACAATAGATAGTTAGTTAACAGGAATGCAGTTATTAATTTATGGATATTATAATATGTTTCATGTACAGTAATATTACGTCATTACATAGAAAGCGTGTACCCTTAGGATAAACACTGTTTGTTCCCCATCAGTTGTTGGATGTGACGTACACGTGTTATAATCATCCTTTCAAGTCGATTGTAAACTGTTGTATGTAAGATACACCACGATTGATGAATGTGAAGATTTATAGCAAAATTATTAGGATTGACTCTAAGAGTAAATAAAAATGCATTGTTTTTTTTTAATTCCTATTATTGTTGCTTTTTATAGTATACAGTTTACATTATATGGTTTTTTTGTTTATATCAAGAAACAATGATTAGAAAATGATAAGTAGTGTTGTAAGTTACAATAGGTTTGATGTACGTGAATATTTCTCAGCCTAAACCAACAGACATGTTCCCTGAGGCATACCGGTATGTGTTTCTGTCTATTGGGGTTGGCTTGTATGTAGAATATAGCATAATTGGTACATTATCTATATATCACAAACCATACCATATAGGTCAATTTACAATACCAAAACAGTTGTTTTTCTTAGTTTTAGATTATTTTACATAAGGCAATACAATATTATATGACAAAGTATGTAAACATATTTATATTTCAATACATACATATATAAAAAAATTTTTGTTAATTATAAACAAGGTTAAATTGTAATATATTTGAATTAAAGCAGGAGTTTCTTATCTTTTTTGAAAATGAATATTTTTATAACCCTTAAGATAACTATGCTCCATACAGGATTCGAGTCCTTAACGTCAATATTAACTTCAAATAATGATTACAGCTTTTTTTATAGCCGTACATATTTATACTAGACGTCTTTTAATTACAACGCAATTTTATAAAGACTTGATATCAAGTTGTAATTGTATGAATAGATTTTTTTTATATATACAAAATACAATTCGTCCGATTCATTGTTGTTTTCAATTAACCAAACAGTTTTAAAAATATACCTCAGAGGACCCCAGTCCTTGTCCTAAAATGCATGTTAAAATTGTTTACGTTTAACAACGTAAGCGTGATACGTTTTCAAGTGAAGTAGTTTTTAACTGCAAAACGTGGGTGTCAGCAACTGAAAACTGGCGCTGCCTAATTGCTATGCAGGGAAGGAGAGTCAACTTCCAATTTCCACTCAATGGTTCAACTGTTCAATCATCAATGTTGTGAGGCGGACTTACAGACGACAACCGATCTACTGATTGTCGACGGAGCTGAAAGTAGTTCCAAAGCTAACACCAGATTGAAGTTCTGAAGCTAAAGTGTAACAAAATAATTCACCGGAGCAGACTGATTAGTGAAGAAATGTTGGTCAGTAGGTCAGATTCAAAGAACGTTAATGACAATGTTCCGAGATGTAAGACTTTTAACCTAGTCTCACCACCTTGAGATAGTCACAATATAACACGTTTGATGACAGAATATTCCTCAGTTTTACATTCTAAGACTGTTTTATTTTTGTTTCGTTCTTTTATATATGTATATATTTTTTTATTTAACAACTTTTAAATCGTATTTACATAATATAAATGACCACGTTCAAATAATATCTATATATATAAAAGCCAAATACACTCACTGACTGACTCACTCACTGATAACTCTACAGCCCAAACGGTAATACCTAGGAAGCTAAAAGTTTTACACAATATTCCTTGCATACTAAATGCGTGCAATAAGAAAGGATTTTGGGAAATTCCAACTCTAAGGGGGTTTTGGGGGTGCCAAATAGCCCCAAAAGCGTAGTGTAGTCGATCCAGGTTTTTTGGCTCTACTGTCTTAACCGTTCATCAAGTTTAAAATTTGACAAGAAATCGTCAGTCTGGGATTAGATTATCTACAACTTTGGTCTCTTACCTTTTTTTCATATCTCTCACCGTTTGGCTTAAAAAAGCACAAACTTCCAAAATTTGATAAAAAAGTGGAGAAATTACGCTGTTTTTGGCAAATATTTCTCTAATAATTTGTTGGTTTAACTTTTTTAACACATAGTATTATGGTAAAGAATGTAGTTTTCAACAACTTTCAACAGCTTTAGCGCCAGAACAGCCAAAAAAAATTTAAAAATAAATATGAAAAGCAATATGTCGGCTATAAGTGCTGTATTTGACTAATTTAATTAATTTTTATAGCCCGTTTTTTTCTTATAGTGTTTTAGTTTTAGGAAAAAGATAACGTTACCAGGATAAAATAATATATTATTTCTTTACTAATTCTGACCAATTATAAAAACTTTATGTCTACAATGATAGGACCTAGGATATTGAACCGTTGCACGTATATCTATCTATATTACATTTTTATATAACGACTTTTGTAGTCACTTGAGTAGCTACTGATCTAAATTTAACGAAGGTTGTTTAGTTAGCTGTTTTTTACTTATATAAAACAAAAAGTTAAAGAGGGTGTGATGCATAAAATTGATGTCAGGCTCGGTCATGAATTTCTGGGTTTAGTCTAAAGGTCAATACTGATAACACACCTCCCTCCCTCAGAGAACAGACATTCTTACACACAGTGTGGTTTGTTCAGTCCAGTTGCTGTTCTGTTACTTTACTACTATACTATACCGCTTCCGTGCTTTCCTATACTACTACTCCTGTTGGATTCAGTTTAAAATATCATTTTAAATTTCTTATTAATTCTTACAATTCTTTTATTTTCAATTAACTTACCGCTAAGTAATTAAGTAAATAGCCGTAGCAAAGCACGTGTACTCGGCTAGTAATTATATAACGTTAAAACTCATAATCATTAAAACGACCACGTTAATAATCAATAAGTGAGTTAAGATTACTTACTAGTATACATTTGGAAACTAGATAACCTTATTTAACTTTAATGAGACAAATATGAGTTAAATAACTAATTCGTCCACAATGCAATCAATTAACATATTTACTATTCCAATAGTTATAGGATATCTATTAATTGTTATTACTATTAACTATTACAAAATTGGCAGCAAAGCATCTTAAAAAATATGATATTTAATATTATTTTATAACTTGTAGTTAAATATTATTTTACAAATTATTCTGATTTTAAATTGATTTTCTTGTTGAATTATTGACGTACTGAACAAGCTTTCATTAAGAGATTGTGGTAAGGTTAAAGTAGTGAAAGCGATGAGGAAGCCAAAAACCTTAAACATGTGTGCTATAATGGCTTATACGTAATGTAGTATAAACATACCGTGTCTCTACCAAATGAATAAACCTATCAATTAGTCTCAACAAACGACTCCTAAGAAGTTAACAAGTATCTCCGATGACCCTGGGGGGATTCATAGAATCCAACTGATGGAGACACACACTTTATTATTTCGTTGTTTCCGCCAAATTTTGGGAGGTCGTATTCTAATTTTCAGTTAATAATTAATTTCATATCTTCATTTTCAAACCCTATACATTAAACATTAGACCTTGCAATTCCATCAACTTCTATGCATAATTTTAATGTTATTAAAGTTATTACTTTATATTATTTAGAGTACGGATAAGTTTATTTTAAGAATAATTAGACTTTTTAGTCCCTCTCAAATTTAAGTTTTGTTCTATCGCCAATTGTTGGAAACCAAAGAATCCTACTCATATTTGAAATAATTCTTACATTTTAAGAACATTGTTTTATTTTCTCCGAAAAATAACAATTTAAAATATAACTATTATCAAATACAGTTCAAGTGAACGTCACAAAACACAAATATATTTCAATATAAGCACAAATATTTTGGTGATCGATAGTATTTGTGTATTTTGTACTTGTATTGTAATATATTTGTGCAACTGTGCTTACATTGAAATATATTTGTCTTGTGTGACACTTTTACTATTTATTTTACAATATATAGTAAAATATATTGTAACCGATATATTTTACTATATATTGTAAAAATATATCAATACAATAGTTATTGATCAATACCTCGACATTATAGTTATGTCGTAATCGTTATTAGTATAGTTATATAGCGACATAACTATACTAATAACGATGCTATACTATTATATGTAAAATACTTACTTTTTACAGTATTTTTATTATTGTTTTTTTTAGTGGACAATTTAAAAATATTCATGTGTTTTTACTGCTAATTGAAAATTTGAAAACTATTTGTCATAAAAAATAATTCTTGGGATAACACGAAAACTTTTTCTTGGTTAATCAATGCAGTATATAAATGCTAGATGATAATACTTGCAACGATAAAACTAAAAAAAGTTGTTTAAATGTTTTCTAGTGACATCAGGAGCCCATAAACACAACTTGACACAAAATGTGAACTGTCAAAGGGTTACGATTGTCAAGTTAGTTTTGTTGAGTTAGTGATAAGAATGTTGTGAGACTATAACATAAATCCATTTCATGGTTCATTCACAGTCAGAATATATTCATTTAAGTTTAAAATTAAATAATATAGTAAGCGTTAAAAATAATGGTTTTTAACTATTAATTTATGAACATCTATGATATTTTTTTTACTTTTTATTAACAGCTTACCATTATTTAAAACAACTGATACCATGTATATAAACAATTTTTATCACTTGAATAAAAAAAATTACTATTGTTTATGAGTGGTCCAGAATTTCATAACAACAAATTAAATGTAAATTTATGAAAATATTTCCTTGTAGCAAGTGAAATACATCTAAAATTAACTTATTTCCCATTAAATATTACTGAAAATATTAAATGTAATAATAGTGACGAGGATAGGTATTTAATAAATTTGATGGATTCAAATGTGTTTTGATCTGAGCCTATATTATCTGAGATATTAAAAATAAATATTAGTTCAATAAAGGTTTAATCAAATGAAAGAGTAATTTCATCATGATCTTATCCAATATTTTCATTACGTGTTTTCAGTCATAAATTTTCTTTCATCAATCACTATAACATATGGCGCAGTTAGTTAAACAAACACCATATTTTTTTATTCACACAATCGCTCAAACCTATTTATAGCAGTAAATTCTTGTTTGCTTCTATTATACTCCACTGTTTTTTCCTTTTGATGTATTACTTAATCGTGTTCCTATGTTATCTGCATTATACAAACATTATTTTCTGGAGAGTCCAACACGTCGGTTGTTTAAAAAACAAACCCGACGTTTCGGGGGATCTAAACACTTCATCACGTGTCATCTGCAGGAGTTATTTATTACCTTAACCTACATTAAAATAAAAATTATGGTAAATACAGCCAAATCATTACGACAACTCCTTAAATCATTGAAAACTACACATCAATCGATTTTTATGAACTAAAATAACTTTTTACAAATAACAACTGTAATATATATATATATATATATATATATATATATATATATATATATATATATATATATATATATATGTGTGTGTGTGTGTCGTTAATTTAAATTAGCTAAATTAACAATAATTCGTCCAGGTTATTATTATCAAAGTTATTAATTTCATTGTTTAATACCATAATACAAATCACAAGAGTATTATAACGCAAGTGTCTACGAGGGTTAGGATGATAGGGTGATCATGAGTAATTGGGTTAGTCATTCCAAATGTTATGTTTATATATTTTCATTCCAGTTCATTATTGATAAATGTACAGACACAATTCATATTATAATTTATTTGTTAATATATCTATACATTGGCTAATTGACTGAAGATCTGATAAATATTTTTTTTACATCTGTTCCAACAATTACAGGTGGGTAGTTTAAAACCATCTCCATCATTTATTTAACACGTTCCACAAAAAATAAAATTAGGTTTCACTAAGCCTACATGTAAATGATCATATATATGATAAAAACTAATTAACATCAAGTTTAAATGAAACTAACATATATTTAATATTAGGACATAGCAACAAACAACTCGTATGATATATCTAATGCATTTATTAGTTGGTTACAAGAAATATTACCACTAAAACAACAAAATATCAAAAAAAGAAAATCAACATCTAAAGATAAGCGGTTTTTTGTTGAATGGGTCATACGGTTGGCTGATGTAAGTGGTGTTAGTAGGAAGATGACAGTTGTTGTATTGTCACACTATAAATATAATAAGAAAGACATTTATATTAGTTCACTGTGTTTTTTTGTTTACGAGGTAAACAAAATGGCCTTAAAAATAACATTAAATTTGGTGTTTTATTGTAAACATAAAATAAAACACAATTTGAAACTTTAAGGTCTTATTCTAATAATCTATAGGTCACGAAAACTTTATTTTAATAGTAATACTTATTTTTTTCACGTATCGTATTTTTAAATACGATATAATATAAAACACTTACAATGGTACTAACCCATCCACCCACCCTTACATGTACAATGGTACTATCCCACCCACCCACCCATACATGTACAATTGTACTAACCCACCTACCCACCCCATACATGTACAATGATACTACATGTATGGGTGGGTGTTTTTGTTTTTGTCAACTATTGGTTGACCTCAATTTTTTTCATAATTTTATAGGTGAAAGATAAAGTAAAAGTATGAGTTTCTCTGACAGTTTTTGACAGTTCCAGTTGTTTATGCCAATTCCATATTTAACTTATTGGATCCTCTGAAATTATGAATCAGCTGTTTTCGTTGTAACTTTGAGAAATAAATTGAGCTATTTTATTAGAAAGAGGATCCCTGGGAAGAGTGATTAGTCAATATGTGAGTGTTTGTTCTATGTATAAAATAAAGGAATTATAATGATTATCAAATAATTAAATATCAGAAGATAATTTAATTATTTGCGGTATAGATCTCTTACCCGATGAGATAAATTACGTACTATGTTATTTGTTATCAGATATTAATGTACAACACTGGTGTCTTTATCAGGTCTCACACAAGGGGGTAGATAAGTGAGTAGGTGGTCCGTAAACGTACATGAGTAACATGTTAACATGTCTCACACAAGGGGGTAGATAAGTGAGTAGTTGGTCCGTAAACGTACATGAGTTACATGTTAACATGTCTCACACAAGGGGGTAGATAAGTGAGTAGGTGGTCTTTAAACGTACATGAGTAACATGTTAACATGTCTCACACAAGGGGTAGATAAGTGAGTAGGTGGTCCGTAAACGTACATGAGTTACATGTTAACATGTCTCACACAAGGGGGTAGATAAGTGAGTAGGTGGTCTTTAAACGTACATGAGTAACATGTTAACATGTCTCACACAAGGGGTAGATAAGTGAGTAGGTGGTCCGTAAACGTACATGAGTTACAGGTTAACATGTCTCACACAAGGGGGTAGAAAAGTGAGTACGTGGTCTTTAAACGTACATGAGTAACATGTTAACATGTCTCACACAAGGGGTAGATAAGTGAGTAGGTGGTCCGTAAACGTACATGAGTTACAGGTTAACATGTCTCACACAAGGGGTAGATAAGTGAGTAGGTGGTCCGTAAACGTACATGAGTTACAGGTTAACATGTCTCACACAAGGGGGTAGATAAGTGAGTAGGTGGTCCGTAAACGTACATGAGTTACAGGTTAACATGTCTCACACAAGGGGGTAGATAAGTGAGTAGGTGGTCTTTAAACGTACATGAGTAACATGTTAACATGTCTCACACAAGGGGTAGATAAGTGAGTAGGTGGTCCGTAAACGTACATGAGTTACAGGTTAACATGTCTCACACAAGGGGGTAGATAAGTGAGTAGATGGTCTTTAAACGTACATGAGTAACATGTTAACATGTCTCACACAAGGGGTAGATAAGTGAGTAGGTGGTCCGTAAACGTACATGAGTTACATGTTAACATGTCTCACACAAGGGGGTAGATAAGTGAGTAGGTGGTCTTTAAACGTACATGAGTAACATGTTAACATGTCTCACACAAGGTGTAGATAAGTGAGTAGGTGGTCCGTAAACGTACATGAGTTACATGTTAACATGTCTCACACAAGGGGGTAGATAAGTGAGTAGGTGGTCTTTAAACGTACATGAGTAACAGGTTAACATGTCTCACACAAGGGGTAGATAAGTGAGTAGGTGGTCCGTAAACGTACATGAGTTACAGGTTAACGTGTCTCACACAAGGGGGTAGATAAGTGAGTAGGTGGTCCGTAAACGTACATGAGTTACAGGTTAACATGTTTTACACAAGGGGGTAGATAAGTGAGTAGGTGGTCTTTAAACGTACATGAGTAACATGCTAACATGTCTCACACAAGGAGGTAGATAAGTGAGTAGGTGGTTCGTAAACGTACATGAGTTACATGTTAACATGTCTCACACAAGGGGGTAGATAAGTGAGTAGTTGGTCCGTAAACGTACATGAGTTACATGTTAACATGTCTCACACAAGGGGGTAGATAAGTGAGTAGGTGGTTCGTAAACGTACATGATTTACGTGTTAACCTTTAATAGTTTCCCAATTTCACAGTTTTTATATTTAATGTGGGGCTTCCATTTATTTGCTCTACTTTAAATTATGTGTACAATAAATTGTTCACTAAATGTGGAATATTTTATTTAGATAACATAATAAAATGAAACAAAACAAAGTTTAACAAGGATAACTGAGTTGTGCTAAAATAAACTTTACAGCATTTCTATAGAAAATGTAACATCTCATAGTATTATTAAAATATATAAGTAATGAGTAGTTTAATCTACATTTCGATCAGTTAAGTAAATTAAAAAGATAGTTATTTTGTGTTAAATTTTTGTTATCTTTAGTTATGTTAGTTTCAACAAAACCAATGTAAATATTAACAAGTAAAAGAGTTATTTAAAATAAGGTAGTCCTAATTTGTTGGTAATACTGTTTTTTATAATCAATTAAAACCATACAATTGGATTGATGACATTAAATTACTGTAATACATGTTTGTGTAACTTAATAAAGCACATTTCCATTACAGGATGGATTATCTGCTTTGTGAGTTAATTTAGACTCACCTAAATAAAACCAATTAATTAAATACTGGATTGAAACACTACAACATCGTAACATTTTGAGTAGCTGTCAACACTTGATTCGGTCCAAATGTTGATTAATGTTTCATTATTTAACTTCCATAATTGTTAAGTTTGAAAATATACTTGAATGTTTATTGAATACCCATAATGTAAATAGGTTCAAAAAATAAAATTTAATAGTAAATAATTCAACTGTATTATAACAAATACACCTATATTTTATAACGATTACCACAATAAAAGCCTATGATACATTACATATACATATCTGGATTGCTGAAATATAACATTTTTCGTGCGGAATTAAGTTGTATACACATTATATGACGATGTCAATTTGTATGACGTTTTAAAAAAATAAGACGTTTTAAAAAAATATATAAGACTAAAAGCATTACAAAATATACTTTAAATATAAGAAGTGCCACTAACAAAAGCTTTAGAACCTATACCAAATATAAATCCTGTTAATCGAACCCTATGTAAATTAATGTCTTATACAAGATAAAATGGTCATACACCTAAGCATTACCCTTTGATGACTTATTTGTGAATATAAATAGTGTTAACATTTCAGACCCAAAAAGGAACAAGTTGTATCCAAATCTTTTGATGTTCGCAAATAAAGATTCGTGTAACTGAAGTGATAATGTTGAGGTTGGTATTACCAATTGTTATACAAACAATTTATCACTCCATTTTGTACCAATTATTATTTATTTTGTACCTTTATAAACTAATATAGTATTTAATTGGTTGATTTATTTTTATTTTACTGCTTTAATTTTTATATTTATATTTTTAATATGCATTTTAATTTTCAAAATTCAAATTTTAAGAATTAAAATTAGGAACAATACTACTACATGAAATAAGTTTCATTCGATTAATGTAGGAGCAGTTTCGTAAAATATGATTATAATAAATCAGATAAGAAAAACGTGATAGAACTAGATAAATTTGTTTCTGAAACTTATAACTTTATTTGTGAGTAAAGACAGTCATCAAATAGTGTAGCAATCAAATCAAATTTAAATATGTTATTGTCGATTAACAATTGAACATTGCATGACACAGTCAAAATAGTAATATGTGGTCAATACAACACTACACAAACAACACTATATATTTACAATATTTCTTTATCTGCTAGAAAGGCACTTATTGAGTTATATTCCTTAGATAAGAGAAAACCCTTTAACATCTTTCTAAAATTATGTAATGAGGACTGAGCCCTAAGACGTGATGGAAGGTTATTAAATATTCTAATTGCAGAAGCACACATTTACTTTTAAAAAAACGTGGTACGGTGTTTTGGAGTAGAAATTCTATTGAAATTTCTCAGTTTATATGTTGAATATGTTCGTGTATAGGCGTGAAGTTGACAATTTTGTTTAAAAAACTTCAGCACTTCTAGGATGTACAAACTTGGGAAAGTCAATAGATTTGCCCATGCCTCTGAAAGATTGGGATTTCTTGAAACCCAGAATAACTCTTAAAGCCTTCTTCTGGAAATGGAAGATGTGCTGAGTACCAGTAGATTCAGTACCCCATATTGGAAAAACATATATCATTTGAGGATAAATACAACCATGATAAGCCGATAATTGTATATCTCAGTTAGCATAGTTAGAGAGTCTACGTAAAACTCACAAACATTGTCAATGTCTAGATTGGGTGATAGTTTAGATTGGAGTCAACTAACAGCCCCAAAATGTATATATTCAGAAGATTGAATTTTAGAGTTACCCGTACAGACTTTGGAATTTATATGAATGTCGTTATTTTTTGCGTCTAAAGAGAGAGTTAATAACTTTTGCTTTTTTACTGTTAACTGTGAGACAATTAATATCCAAACATTGCAGGAGGGCACTGCATTTAATAAATGTTTCACCCTCAAGAACTTCTCGGTTTTTATAGGAAAGATTGAATGAGTTGTCGTTAGCAAACAGACAAATATTTCCGCTACTTATGCCGTAATATTTGTTATTTATAAATAGCAAGAACAATACCGGTCCCAAAACCGAACCTTGGGTGACACCTGTTCTCACACTTTCACAAGGAGACAGCTTACTACCCAGACATGCAAACTCATCCAAAAAGGGGACCTTAACAACATGGCTTCGCCCGATAAGGATGGTTGACAACCACTGAAATGCAAGACCTCTTATACCAAGTCGTTGTATTTTATGCAATAGCACATCATGGTTTACCACATCAAACGCCTTATTTAGATCTAAGAAGATGCCAAATGATTGATTTTGTTTAACCAGAGCCTCGATCACATTAGAAATGAAGCAGAACATAGCATCCTGAGTAGTTCTGAAACTAAACTGCTTTGCAAATAAAACATTGTTTACTATGATAAATGACAACAACCTACCTAGAATTAGTTTCCCTAATACTTTTGTAAAAGTCGACATGATAGAAATAGGTATGTAGTTATGGAAATCTGAGGGATATCCCATCTTTATAAAATGTTTGTTTACAGCTTTCTTAAATGCTGATGGAAATTTACCATCCCCAATGGATGAATTAACAATATGGGTCAAGGGAATAGCAAGCTGTTCAGCAATATCTTTCAATAGACTAGAAGATATTTTATCGTCCCCTGCGGAATGGCTAAGTTTCAGAGACTTTATCGCTGACATAACCTATCATTCGTCTGTGCTCTTCAAAAACAGTGATGAAGATATGTCCTGCATTGACTTATGTTGCCAAATTGTCAATCCTGCATTTCCCAGTCGCTGGCCTATATTGGAGAAGTATATGTTTAACACATGAGACCTCCAAAGGATCAGTAAGGAAGTTTGCCTCACCAGTTTTTATGAATAGCTTAGAAAATGTCAGGGTTATGGGATTGAATGCCCTCAATGACGTTACATACAGCCTTTGGTTTGTTGCTAGTTTCGGTTACGTGACTCAGAACTGAGACAGCCTTAGCAGAGAGGATACTAGTTCGAAATTTCTTCTTAGTGTCTCAATACTGTTGACGTAATGGATGAGCAGACTCAAGATGTTTGAAAAGGAATACATAGCCAACATTCTATTTTCCAGACTAATCAAATCCTGGCTTAGCACTATTTTTGTAGGATATTTTTTAGGCCTATATTTAACCTTTTTCACAGGAAAAACAAAATCAATATAATATGACAAAGTTGATAAGAACTCTGTAACTTTAAATCCACATTAAGAACACAAAAATAGCTTTTGAAAATTCTCTCTGAATTGGTGATAAAATATTTCTCGTAAGGATGAAGAACAACGTAAAAAATCAAATCGGTTAGTTTCTCATTTCACTTCATAAGTCTTATTTTTCTGTAGTGTCTTTCATTAAGAGGCTATAGTCAAGTCAATGACAAAACACACAAAAATACTAAACTATACGTAACTTTTGTGGTACTTACAAAATATTATGGTAATAAAATTTGGCAATTATCGATCAAAACAGAGGGATTTTAAAAATATTCCATAATGCTTGCAATTATGTTTGATAGTTGTATGGGGGTATATGTTTGTTGTTGATTATACGTATTACATAGAAATTAGTTTCAAAACAGTTAAATTATGTTGTTTTAATTGATATAATTTAGTAATTAGTTGCTGGTAATAGTCATCTGGAAAGGAGGCAGAATCTGTTATTCACTACTGTAGATGATGCTGGATATCTTCACCGTCTTCTCTATCCTGAGGTGTTAATAGCGATAGGTGTACCTCAGGGTTCTTGGTTCGATCCTAGTCTTGGTAAATAAGTATCTTAATCTTTGATAAAACAATAATTTAACGATCTTTAAATAATATCATTCTTGGAATGACATTCGATGAACACTCGAATATCTATTCTCATACAGAGTTTACCTCCAGGAAGTAGTGGCATTTTCATAATAAGATACCTACCTAAGACATTATACTATGGGATCATATTCTCGTATCCATCATATACTTTGTCAGTAAATAGAAGTGAGAACCAACGATAAATTTTCTTATATAAACTCTAAAAGAAAGATATGAGGATATTTTTTTTAAGACACCAACCTTGTAATGATTTCTATAAAACCCATAAATCTGTTAACTTTCCCTTATGTATATCTTGTTATACCAAACCAATATACTTAAACTTTTTAAAACATACTCCTTTTAGTGGAAAAATGCTTGAGAACTCCCTTTCCATTCCTTTGAAAGTCGAAACTGACCACTTGAACTTTAGGAAACTGCTGCTTAGCCTCTTTTATTACATAATTTAAAGATTCTTAGAAACACTTAAATAATCAAACATGCTGGCCACCCCTGCTAGCAATGGAAATACTCATTAAAATTATTTGCATTGATTTTAAATTTGAGATGGAAGTTTTAAGCTTAACTTAATGATTTTACATTAGTTTTTATATTTGTCTCATCGCTGTAATCATTATATTTATCATTAGCCCTTATCTCATTAATAAACGTCTTAGCTTATGTATGTATAAGAGGTTAGTTTAGCTAAATGAGGTTACAATTCGATAAACTGACTCAGAAGGAACAATATATTTTCATAATCAAGATTTTAAAAAAATAGAATTTACACAGTCTTTGTTAAACAAAACTAAAACAGTCTAATAAGGTTCCACTGTTTGTCTGCTTTTCTACGTAAGAAACTAAAATATGTGACGTTTTTACGGTTCGGAGTTTCATGCTGTCAAATTAGGTAGTCCGCACATTCAAATTGGGTTTCCTCCTGTATCATATGTTACAGTAGTGGACTTCACATGTATACTAAACATATGATCTTAACTTCAAGATCAAGTGTTTTGGTTTTATAAAATTTTCCTACATGATTAGTAGGATAATTGTCTCTTTAAAACATATTTAAATTTAGGCAAACCAAAGTATAATATGACTATTAATGTAGGCCAACTCTATAATTATTATTAGAAAATCACAATATTTTGATAGTAATATATATATATAAAACCTTAAATAACATTTACATCACTTGAAAACTATTCAGTTAAATATAATAATCAGCAGTATATTTTTGGAAATGAATAAACATTTTCCTCAATTCCTCTACAATCTCCAATAGAAAATCAATTTTATACTATTAAATATGTATCAATAACTTCTATTAATTGAGATATTTTTATAAAATAAAGTTATTTAGAAAAGCCTATATTTGTTTGTTAGGAATTTCTTATTAAAATCAAAGCTAATTAAACTTGTTGAATAAAAAGGTGTCCTTTTTCCCAACTTGAGTGATGTTCAATCAAGTAATTTTTACGCAATAAGCTCCCATCATCAATATCAGATGATTTATGGCATAATTTATCACATGGTGAAATAATGCATCGTTTATATTTACACCTTGCAGTCAATATATGCATAATGACTTTTTATATGTATTATATAAAAAACAAAACTTAACTATTTCCTATGTACATTCTCATTTCTTCAACACATCTATTGTTTACTCAATTTATTTATTGCTTGATTACAGATTATTTTATCTGCTATGTTTCTTTCTCAATCATAGCTTTCACTAGCAGTGTGATCTTAATAGGATATTCAAAGGCAATGAGAATAAGTATCAGATGAGATTCAAGATGCTGACAGAGGTTGAGTGTATTTTAAGACTAATAAGAACGGTTACTTGAGTTAAGGATACGTAAAAATGGCCTGTGTAGTCTAGTTACTAACTGAGTTTGAATTTATGAGTTTGGACCATTTATTAATAAACCAGCTAGAGCAACTAAAATACCTATATATGTACGTATAAATGCCCCTATTCAAAACCCGAACCCTGACTGCCTCCCCCTACTCAACACCCAAACCCTGACTACATCCCCCCTACTCAACACCCGAACCCTGATAACCTCCCCCCTACTCAACACCCGAACCCTGACAGCCTCCCTCCTACTCAACACCCGAACCCTGACTGCCTCCCCCCTACTCAACACCCGAACCCTGACCGCCTCCCCCCTACTCAATACCCGAACCCTGACTGCCTCCCAATACGGACATCCCAGACTTCTCTAGTATCGTCCCCGTTGATGACAACAATTGAGCTGACGCCATGTTGGTATTGAGATGACCAAGCATAGAGCAACCACCTACATTTTGTCCCTAGGAAACTGTACTACAGGAGTGTGCCACTAGTCGAATCGACTAGTGGGTCGTTGACAAATGTGATCATACTGTGTTGGTGAGAAAGTCTACACAATCATTTTAAGTCAGTTTTATTGGAATATTTTGTGAGTGTTTTCTGAAACGACAGAAATGGAAGTGACAACAACAATAAATAATGATAAGAATGATAGGGGACCCAAAACTGTTAGTCTAAATTCAAAAGCAATAATTAAATTTTGAATTTAGAAGACAAAAATGTTTAATTCACACGTATACATATTTAATATTACCGCATACATAAATACATTTCTAAGGAATTAACTAAACCAACTTCTAAAAATTCAACTTG
This sequence comes from Stictocephala bisonia, assembly GCA_035578905.1. Classification (NCBI taxonomy): domain Eukaryota; kingdom Metazoa; phylum Arthropoda; class Insecta; order Hemiptera; family Membracidae; genus Stictocephala; species Stictocephala bisonia. Next base: position 226,243 of record JAQJVL010000664.1, on the reverse strand, counting down.
TAAAGATTACATGTGTTTTACACCGTGTAATAGGATTTTGCAGTATTATTATTAATTTTTTTATAAATGGGTCAGGTAGAAAATGACCTGCGTGTTATATTCAGCGCATGTAGGGGTTCCAGTAGCAGAGGGGAGTCTTTCTACGAGCTCCCTTATTTCACGGGGTACTAACTTCCACCGTCAAGTGTTCAAATTCCATATAAGTGTGTTGTTGAAAAAATAACTGTACCGAACTGTACAAGATTGTTTAAATGATATTTATTGTTTGCAATACTATTCACTACGTTATTGCTATTGATCATTAATTGTTGTTTTAATAGTAAATAATTATTTTATTTAATCATTCTAAGCTTGATTTGTTAGTGTTTTTACGCGAACCAATTGTCACTGCTGCTAATTAAGTAAAGTGGGAGGGACTTGCTATTGCATGCTCGCCTCGTAACCACCCACTCTGGTTGCAATGACATCTTTTAAATATTATTTATAGCAATATTTAACTTTTTTTGTAACTTCACTCATTGTTTCACATAAACGTCATTATTCTTGCACACAGTGGGGTAAGAGTAGTTCTCTGTCTTACTTGTACCAATATTTGCACCTCTCTCGCAAAAGTATGTTGAAAATGTCGTTTCTAAACGGCCTATGTATAGTTATTAACATATTACTCCATTTACATTAATCTTGACCTTGGTATTATTATAATTTGTATAACACAAGATGGGTGAGGATTTTATTATATATAAATTTGTAACATTTATAAAAGTTAGGATACACTAGCTTATGTTTTTTCATTTATTAATTGTATTTTGAATTAAATGAATAGTTATTAGTAACATTATTTATTCAGTAACATAATTGTTATTAAATAAAAACCATTCTTTAATTTATCATTACTATTTTTATTTAAAAGGAATTATTTACTTTCAAATAAAAATTGTTAATTTATAGAGATAAATCATCGTATTATAACTTTTTATTTTCAAATTATTTCAAAGATATTTGACACCATTTTCGAATACACTAATGCTGATATACTGATTAATTCATATAAGGACTGTTATTTGTATAAGAACAAATTACAATTTAAACTGTACAGTTGCTCTCGTATTGTCATGTTAACAATCACAGACATAATTTCCACGGAGTGAAACAACAGTAACTAAACTGCTGTTAATCCTTGAATAAACACCTAAATGAACCCAGTCTTTATTTTGTACATTAGAATTGTACTTTGATAGGAACATGATTTAATTAACTGTTAACAAGGTTTTTGTCGAAGCTTTATTATCCATAGTAACTTTAAAAATGAATGATTTGAAACTATTGGCTCTAGTCTGCCACGAGAATGAGGTTGTATTGCGATATACTTTGTAATTTATGGAGTACTTTCTTACTTTAGAGCCGCTAATGTGATTGTCAGCTACAAGTGCCAAGATGAGATTGCCAGGGAATCACCAACCCTCATGTGTCTCATTGGTAGATGGGTTCATGGCTCTTAGCTTCCCTTTGCTGCCAAGAACCTTATTGTCACATATGAAATCATAACTCTCAGAACTCATTTAGAAAAAAATTAAAAAATTTTCTAGTTCAATAAACTTTTACAGCGTCCTTGAATTTACAGAGTAGAAAATGTAGTTTGATTTTATAACAGGTGTTGATTTTGATTATCTTTACATTACTATTATTATTATTTTTATTTATACTAGAACCTAATATAATTTATGTATGTACATATGTATTTGACCTGTACTAATGCAAAAAATTGTTTTATGGCAGGGAAGTATTCTTGTTTATTGGTTGTTGAGTGGTGTGAGGTTTCATATATTTTAGCTACAAAAACTCTACTTTTCATAGTCTGTTACAACAACTTACAAACATTTATTGTAAATTTTCTTTTCTTTTATAATATTATATGTTTAAGCTATATAGTTGTAATCGTTTAGCGCTACTTTTTTCTTAACCTTTTCTAATAGATAAGACTATTAAACTCCCAAATTCTTATCTCAAAATAACATCGATATTTAGAGTTTAAAAATGTATTCTTAGTTAAACAGCATAGGAAATAGGATTACAAACTGTTAAATTTCGATAAAGTTTAATACCCTTTAAGTTAAACTGATCTATAGCAGATAATATATTATTTATTATCCTCAGACCAAAGATACTCGCATTTAATTAAACTCATCCTGGCATGAAACATGTGAACTGATTTGCTGAATCACTCATTATAGTACTTATATAGCTTTTTATTTTGCCAAATTATTGGATACGTGGTATTACGGTCTTCTCATTAACAGGGTGAACCTTGTCTGTTTAAATCGGTCACTGATATTTTATATTCCTAACTTTTTATTTTACTAACCCTCGTTGTTACTTTATACAGGTAAAATAGTCTTCTGAAAAAAAACATTCACCCAATTCTTTAGTTGTTTATTTATTTACATAGTCCTGAAGAAATAATAATGGTCAGTTAAAGAAAGAGAACACTAAAGTATACAAACAGCACAATACCACTTAAATTAAAATAATATTTTAATATCAGTACAATCTGACTTTAAACAATTAGACTCACGAACTACTCTTACTAAATGTAATTGCTATTAAATTTCACGTCAATTTATGACTATTATCGTCTTTTCCTCGTCCTGACATGTTGGGGAGTTTCTCCAAGAGTACGACTACTACCACTGGGTCTTGTTGAGACGACTGGAGAGAGGTTTACGGTTCGAATCAAGAAAATCAGCCATAATTTTCATTTGCTCGGTCGTAATCCCAACCTGTTCCCCGGTATCAAGGCAAAGAAACTAACAACTGGATAGTTCCGTGTATTTGGTATACTGTGAAGATGGGAGAGCGCGGATTGATTTCATTATTAGCTTTTGAAAAAACAATCAACAAGGTTGTTAAGGGTTTATTTCAGTTGTCTTTGCACTAGAAAGATGATACACCCTGAATTCACCCATATATGTAAATTATATAAAATATGTTGTATCATAAATTATCGGAGATTTTTGTAACCTATAAAATTAAATAATCATAATTTAATTTCAATATTTGTTTTTTTCTGTAGGTGTATTAATTTTAATGCTGAATATTGATTATTATAAAGTTGTAAAATGCTTATTTAAGTCTCGAGATAATTTGAATTTGATTTCTTCCTTACTGAAAGGACACTTTTAACAGCACACAAAACGTAATTTTGTATTTAATAAAGTAATAATATTGTCATATTCTACAGTTATATACTGATGATAAATGAATGCTAATGAGGTTCCAAAGGATTTAAAATTTAAATAAGAATCAAAGATAAAACAGACATCAGAATTAATCATTTAAGAGTTGATGTTCAGCGATTCACAATTCGTGATCCCAAGGGCTCGGCTCGTTCTGTGACTCAATCGATATCTTTCCCAGAGGCCCCATCACCAGAACGTACTGTCTGTTGAAGTTTTAACCAGCCTATGAATTTGCTATTCTCGATATATCAACTTTATGCACTCTATGTTGGCCTTTCTATCGATTTTAATATTTACACATTTAATTTAAGGATTATTATTAGCTAAATGTGTAGCACTAAATGTTTGTTCACTAAATGTGGTAACAGATATTTTTAAAATCGTTTTTAGCTGCATATTTACATATTATATTTGTTGTTACATTGTCAAAGAATTGTTTAGTATTTATTAATTATAATACAGTAATGGTATCTTTATAGTAAAATATATCATGATATAGGTTTAAGATTAGCTGTGAAACAAATGTAGTAAAATAACGTATCGGAAAATGTTTAACTATATGCTGTTTTCTGTGAGAGTTGAGAGTTAGGTTCCGCTTAGACAGTCGCAGTCACAAGGGCAACGGTCAATAAAAAGAGGGTATCCACTTAGACCCTTGATTTACAACAAGATTAATTCATTGGTATCTTCAATTGGCAGTCAGTCAGTCAGGCTAAGGCATAAAGACAGATCACTAAAGCAACACCTGTGAATCGGCCTAGCACCTACGTCACATCAGAAGTGGGTGGATCATTACACTAAACTCACTGAATAGAATATAAATCTATGCATTTATTAGTAATTGAACTCAACAATTACATTCTACATAGTTAGTTGGCATATTGTTTTTTTTATTCTATTGAAGCAATGTTAAATCCAGTACTGTAACTGAGATGTGTTGGAAAATTAAAATATTTTTCCACAAGACCAATGATAACAGAATTACTAGTGATAAAATAAAAATTGTAAATGTTGGTGAAAGTACACATTATTAGTATAAATCACTTTATTTGTCTAACTCTGTGGACTTATGTATGTAATATTATAATTTATTATTTAACGTATTATATTAATTTAATTAGTTTTCCCTAATATCTGTTTTTTAGGTTATAAAATCGATAAAGGTTAATAAACTTACTATCTTTACAACTGTCGGTAGTAATTTTTCACTCTACACTAAATGTAAGTTCATACACTTCATTCTTGTTTGTATATTATAAGATCAGAAATATTATACTTCATTTGTCGAGAATGTCTTCACATTGGTTTTGTAAAAGTGGATATTTCTTAAGGTACAGTTGCAAGATCATAGGAAAAAGCTACCCAATGGGCTTCAGTATTAACCTGCTTAGTTTTCAATTTGCTTTAATTATTTTTTTTTCATTCCGAAGCATTTGTCTATAAAATACTGTAAACTTGTTGTTTATAGTTTTTATTGAACTATTGAAAATGTCCCTATGTTTTATAAAAAAAATTAAGCTCAGTTATTTTAATCAAGTGATTTTATCCATGCGTTATTTAAAAAATAGTTAAAAAGGTCTACGAACTTAAAAACAGAAATAATTTAACTGATTAAATAAAGATTAATTTAATTTATTAACTAAATCAACGGAGTAAATATTAAATGAAATTGCAGTATTGAGACTTACTGTTTATATAACAGTTTTATAAATATTCCAACAAACAAATACATATTTTGAACTAACTTCATATTGAAGGTTTATTTTCACCTCGATTTATAATGAAAATAATTTATATTTCCAACGTACGTAAATAGGGATCATGTTATAGAAGCTGAGAACAGTATCCAGCAAGTATTTGGCCTGCTGCATAATGTGTGTTTACTGTCTGCAGTGATATATTTTTGTGTTTGTACTGCAAAGCTAGGCGACTAAACTGTAAATGGCTTTTTCCATTTTAGTCGACGCTATATCATGACAAATCCGTCTACACATTACTGAATGATTATTAACTATTGAGGCCCAGTAAGGTAATTTTTGGGTCAGTCATAGAAAAAGTGTAGTTTTTATTTAATTATTTTGTAAGTTTTTATTGAGTTAAACCTATCTAAACTCAAGCCAATTATCTAACTAACTAACTATCAATTATAACTAACTAAACCAAACAAGTGTATTGTATTACTATAAAATCTTCTCTTTTATAATTTCTTTCATTTCTATAACTTCATTAATGGAAGTATAACAACACAGTTTGTAATCAGAGGCTAACAAAGAGTGTGGGTTTTTGTTTCCTTGTGCACGTCTTATATTGTCATATATTCAACTTTACCTATTCATACTTACAGAAATTACTTTGCGTTGACTCTTTATAGGCGTGATTAAATGAATTTAAATATCATCATTGTTAATATAGTTAGAAGTAAGCCAAAAAATCAATAAAATTGTTTATAAGGTTCCTTCTAGTATCACTTAAAAACCGATAACGACATTTCCAATATGATATATATTGTTAAAATATTTATTTTTGGTAAATATATTCCTTTTACTACTTAGTTGGAATTAAATTTATTATTTGAAAAATGTTTAGGGGAATTAACAATAATTCTTATGTTCAATTATCTATTTATATCTAAAAGGTCAACTCATTTAATTGTTTACGGACAACTATTTCGTTAAAATAGTTTACGCCACTTTGAATCAGAGGTCATGTATTCTGCGGAAAACCAATTATACCACAGAGTTGCGCTCTGTCGATGACAAATTACAAACAAACAATATCAGTCACTTTCCACCACTCAAATAAACACTCATCAACCCATTGGTGTAATGTATCAACAAGTCAGGCAAGGAATGATTCTGGACATTTTGATATATATTCAAAAACAATAATAGAGAGTGCTACTAGGAAAAAATACCAGTACTATATTAAATTAACACCAATGATATTTTCGGATTTTGACTTATTTTAAGTCTATACATGTAAAACCCTAATACCATTGACTGACTTAAACAAAACAAGTTATAAAAGGCTTAGGATGATGAAAATTGTTACAAACAATCTTTATAAGGGAGTAGATGTGAACTAAGAAAGATATTGTTATCTATTTTCTGTCGAAGAGGTAAATAAGGCACATAAAAAATATATCGATAATAGTGATTAGGAAAGCCACTTGACATGAGTGTTATTTGTTTATTAATTCAAGCCATTTAAATGAAGCAAAATTACGAAATTGTTAATCAATTTTTAATTGCTGGAGAAAATAAAACCTCTGTCACTGATTTTTTTCGTATTACTTTAATAAATTTCCAAGTGAATGATAAATAATGTTTGAAATAAGTCAATTTTAAAAATGTATTCAGAACTTAAACTAACTTATAATTCTATAGTACTTAAAAAAGGTACTTTAAAATTCTCTACATGGATATAGCATCAACCCTCCCCCCCAGTGAAGCGCCGATACCTCTAGTTATTATTCATAATTTCCATTGCAAAAAGGCGTTTCTAGGAAGAAGTGCAATATATTATTTATTTTTATTTAAATTAGTATAAACTGGATTGGTTTACAATAAAATTCATATGAATGTAAGTTGCCTAAGTTAATTCCGTTATAAGCTTAATGTACTTAAATAAACACCAGTTTAATGTAATTAAACATGTTCTTGTTATATTACGAAGAAAGACAATGTATTACTGCTTTAAAATATTCCATGTACCTCTTTCGATCATTTGGGAACGTCTTATTCCAAACGATTGTAAATAGTCCACTACTATAACGTAGCTGTTCACAACATGTCCTTCCATCTCTTAAATTCATTAAGTGTTTCTACCATCTTATACTGTCATTCGTTAATTTATCATGTCATATATATTAATCCAGATATAACATTACATAAACATTATAAATTATGTTTACGGAACATATATTGATACGGTACATATATTGACACGGAACATATATTGATAAGGAACATATATTGATACGGAACATATATTGGACACGGAACATATATTGATAAGGAACATATATTGATAAGGAACATATATTGATAAGGAACATATATTGATACGGAGCATATATTGATACGGAACACATATTTATAAGGAACATAAAGAAGTAAAAGAATGTAACACAATAAATAATACAATAAATCTAACGAAATATAAAGGAACAGTTAGTAATGGGCGGATTTTACAATCGTTTACAACAAATAAAACGTGTAAATTGAAGTAAATAAACGGTGTGCTCTTTGAATTAGCAGGAATAGTTTGTTAGAATCTTGAAATCACTTCTCGTTCTCATTTGTTAAGTAAAACTTGAAGAAAGGAACTTGACTGTGCAGATAATATTAAATACATTTACTTTTTCCTACAATCATTTAAAGCTTCATTAAAGCATTAAGATTATATGAATCGGTTATAAAACTAAAATTGTATGTTAATATTTAAGTTAGATATGGCTATAAAGGGTTTACATCATGGAATTTAATTAATTTTACCAGATACTAAACATCATATTTGTTATTGAGTTAGTAAATTGTATTCCAATAGTGTTTCAATTATATAAATTTGTGTGAATATAACATGATATAATAAAAGTAAACATCACACAGCAATAACTTATGTGAATATAACATGATACAATACAAGTAAACGTCACATAACAATAACTTATGTGAATATAACATGATATAATAAAAGTAAACATCACACAGCAATAACTTATGTGAATATAACATGATACAATACAAGTAAACGTCACATAACAATAACTTATGTGAATATAACATGATGTAATAAAAGTAAACGTCATACAGCAATAACTTATGTGAATATAACATGATACAATACAAGTAAACGTCACATAACAATAACTTATGTGAATATAACATGATGTAATAAAAGTAAACATTATACAGCAATAACGTGTGTGAATATAATATGATTAATACAAGTAAACGTAACACAACAATAACGTATGTAAATATAACATGATATAATACAATTAAACGTCACACAACAATAATTTGTGTGAATATAACATGATATAATACAAGTAAACGTCACACAACAATAATTTACTACGGTAAAAGAACAACACATGCAGATGGTATGTTGATTAGTGTGGGTAAATCACATTGTCTTTGTAAATTACCTTGGTCTGAAGATGGTAAGCTTGGTTTGTCGAAATCGATTTTCGTATCAGATTATATTTTAAACTTTTGATAGAGTAATTTAAAATTGTATGTATTATAATAAGTAATATCAATTGACTACATAAAATATTTGTTAACTTAGAAAAATTAGCCTATTTAATAATTAGTGTGACATATGTTATAGCTGTCTCATCCATGCAAAATTCACATCGATTATTTTACTCTAAGTAAAATGAATCGTTAAAAATTTTCGATTTTGTTTTATAAATCGTTATATTAAGAAGCCTTCATAAAATAATATTATATAAATAGTTATTTTTATAGATGATGATTATAAATCGAATAATATGTTGTTGACTTACATTATAAGGTCGCTTGGTAAAGATTAGTTAGTTTACATGTACACAGGTGTACAGAAAAGGAGCAGTCAAGTAAATATATATTTTATTTTCAGGATATGTGGGAAGGAAATTCCAATTATAACGCCATACTATCAAGATATTATACTTTGTGAAAAGTACCTATTTACTACATGGCATATAATACAGCCAATACATTACTGCTCACAACACCTTTAACTCTAAACAAGCATTTGTTGTACCCAAACACCGGTATTTAGTTGTGTTCCATAATAATGTTTATGACATGTAACCTCTGTATATAATACATTTATGCTAACAAATTTTTGGAGCTTTTTATATTCATATCTTCAGAGTTATACCTATTATGTCCTACATCAATCTAACAGACAGACTATATAGTTAGTAATGGATCAAATTAGTACGATTTGGGCTTTCGTTAAATTATTAGGTAGTTTTATGTTACTAACCACACATCTGACTAAGCAAACACCACTTTTACGTTATCTTCAACATACAATAAATTATTTTATTTTAAACTAAACTTTCAGCTCAATATTCATCTACGTATTATCAAATATAAGTTTTACATTTGATTTATTACTTTTACAGGTAATTGAATAGAAAATGCAAAATCTAAAGAGTTCTATTTACTTTAACAAATCAATTTATTGATTAGATGGAAACTATAAACAACAAAATGTCAACCTCTTTATATCTAATGTCACATTTAAAAACAAATTCCATTCCTAACTTCCTCCTAAAGGCCTTAATATAATTATTTATGATTTCAATCTAGTATAGAGGAATATAGAGGGAAATTGAGGAATGGTAGTTTTTTTTTTTTTTATTAACAATACTATATTTGATAGATTTCTTAAAAATATTATTTTAAGTTTTATGTAAATGAAAATAAGACTTAATTGTTTAAAGTAAAATATCATTAATATTTATTAATTCAATGAACTAAGAAAGTAATGTCTGAACAAATAAAAAGCATTTAGCAAACTAAATAATTGTAAAATAATAGTAATTTTTTATGTTTTATTTGTCTGATAAATACTATTGCACTTCTCAAATTATTGTAGTTTCCTATACATCATGTGGTATCGAAGAAATAGATTGAACTATAAATAAAAATATTATTTTCTGTCATTATATTCCATAATTTTACTAACTTTATTTTTTTCGAATGTCGATTTATAAATCGGTGAATAAGACTTGACAACTTGACTAGTAACAGGAATAAAACAACGCAAATCCTCTGTTTGTGAAAGGTACGAAACAAATCGTTAGAAGTAAGAAGGATCTAACAAAATCCTCTAAATCCCGAAACCTAGATAAAACAAGATCACTGTATTTGTAGAGCCAGTATATCCATTTATATAGGCTCTTTGAGTCTCTGTTGGATTGCTAGTATTTCGTTTTATATTTATAAATGTGAAACCATCTAACACAATATTTTTAATATTATAGATATTTGTAACTTTAGTTTTATTAGTTCACTTAACAATTTCATAATTTGTTATGTAATTTATACTCATCAATTTATTTCTGTTACTTTTTTTCAATTTAAATTATCTTATTTAGGTGAAGTTTGTGCATATTTGGAAAAATCAATCATATATTTTCAGGATTTTCTATCGACCTTTTTCATCTTAATATTTAAATCATCTGAAACATGATCTTAATTTGAATATTTGACAATAGGTTAAGTTAAAATGTAAATAATTTATTCTAATCTATTTCTGCTTGTTCTCTTTAAACAAACATCAATTGAGCAGGTGTCTTCTAGGTATTTAAAATAAAACATAAATGTTTAAAATAGTCAATACACAGTAATTAGAACTAATGAATTTACTCACATATATTTTATTATTAATTTAATAAACATATAAGGATATCATAAATATATAAATGCAAGTATTATTGCACAAAACTAGAATATAATATAGATTTTTTGTGGTCTGTTGGTTGTTGACAAATTTTATTATTACATTTGTAAAATTAGATGCTAGAAACATTATTTATTTATATATATAAAAATAATAACACTTAGCAATCTTTTTGGTGTTTTTAATTCTCAAGATCGATTTCAGTCTCGTAAGACTATCATCAGTTGAAAGTTGTTTTTCAACTTAATTTTCAATTTTCAAGATCGATTTCAGTCTCGTAAGACTATCATCAGTTGAAAGTTGTTTTTCAACTGATGATAGTCTTACGAGACTGAAATCGATCTTGAAAATTAAAAACACCAAAAAGATTGCTAAGTGTTATTATTTATATATATATATATATATATATATATATATATATATATATATATTAAGCAATCTATAAGCTACAAATGTCAAACATTATTTATTATTAATGTTATTATTATTTTTTTAAGAATGTAGAGTTACGGAGGGAATTTAATTTTATATCTATATGAATTAATAAATATGTTGGCATACATATTTTTTTATTTAGAAACAATTTTTATTATTTTTAATTTACTTAAATTTTAGAACTAACAAAAGATATAATTTCGTAGTTTTCAGTATATCAACTGACGGAGGTTCGAATAAATTTAGAGTGACGTTTAAAATAGTTCATAAGTAAACTATACTTATTATCAGGTAAGAAGGTCTATTGTCTCATACATGAGATTCTAAAAAACAAAATGTAGATTCAGTTCATAAAAATCGAATTGTAATTGTTAAACAAAAAAAGTTTGTGATGTATATAAGTTCATTATATTAGCTTCTGAGATTTGAAAAGTAAAATGTTTTTTTTCAAATCATCTGCTATTTTTAATTGACTCATACCTGTCTTACTATTGTCTGATTGTCACTGTTTCCCCTACCCCCTATGTAAAATGAGGGAATAATAGAACTAATCTATTCCTGGGTTCTATATATCATTTGGAACCCTGGAGTACAGGAGTTTTATCAACTTTTATTTTAGGTATATTGTTTACGTAAACTAGTTGGCATTGGTCGTTTGTTTGTGAATCAATCTGAGTGTGTAGTTTAGTAAACCAGGGCTCAATCTGTTATTGGATTATCAGCAGTAAACGAGCTTTATCATCTGTTATTGTATAAGTGTTGTTCAAATTCACTGTTACTGTATAGTTGTCAATGCTTGTTCGTTTGTTTCAGAATTGAGCTGAGTGTGTAATCAAACTGCTATACCCCAGAGTCATATCGAACACTAAATACTCAAAACTAAACTAGTAATATAGTTTGTTGTTTTTATTTGTTGTTTACATCCACTATTTGTCGTTTTTACCGTTAAGCAAACTATTTGTTTAACCAACAGAAACACTCCAGCTTCCTATGTGTCATTTCACTCTCTACAATAAACGATTTTTGTCATGTATTACGTTGTAGTTTTTGTTACGTCTACTTGTTTCAAATAATTGTTTGTTTGTTTGTCATGTAAAGTGATTGTATAATCAAAGCGATTGTTATGTATTACATTGATTATCTGGAATAAACTTATATTGTCATCTTTTATTTTGGATGAGTTGTTTCCATCCACTTTTTGTGAATATTTGTTTATAAAGCAAACTGAGCGTGTAACCAAATATTCATACTCAAAATTCCTACATACCCTTGGAGTAAATGGGTTTTGTCACGTATTATTTTCTACATCCACTAATTGGAAATGCTCAACTGTATGTACACTAAGTTTCTAGCTCAAGTTGGCCGTTTTCTTTCACAAAAACGCCAAAAAAACCGAATTATTCTGTTCGTAATAATGATCGTATCCTAAAGCTTGAAGTGTTACTTGATTTGTAAACGCAAATTATAGTAGACCATAAGTGGGATTTGGTAAATAAAGAGTATTCAACCGTTTTCATAGTTAAATATGTGAAACTCAAAATGTAATTCTTAGCCGTAAAAATTCTATCAGATCGAATGATGCCAAAGTGAGGCCTTGCTGGATGGATAGTGAAGTTAAAATCGGACACAGCTGGGGGATGTCCAATTTCGCTGGAGATAGTAGCATTGCCATGAATAAAGTAATTATGTTATATAAGTGGAGGAGTAGTTTTTATGAGTTTGTTATTTTATAGTTGTTTTTAAGTTAGTATACTATACTAAACTGGATACCTAAATTAGTCGTTTATTTCATAGATAAGCAATATTAATTATGGAAAGGCTATGTAAAGACCATTTACTGCAAAAATATGGGAATCAGTCCCTGATTATGGAAATGAAAGGGTTAATATGGAAGAAAAGGAGAATACCAAGTATGTACTAGAATCAATAGATTTAAAAAAAATCATTCATCCATTCAAAAAAGACATATGAGTATTTAATGTGGTGTTTAATAGAAGAGGGAGTCAGAACAAGCAATTTGGAAAATGGTAAAAAGTAAACAATTATATTACCTTTTGTATATTCAATCTTATACCTTTTGTATAATAAATGTGGTCATTTAATGATGATTCGTCCATATATAAAACACAATATGGACACATAAGACATGAGAATGTATATTTTTATTAATACCATTTCACCTAAAGTGTACACTATGTAGAACCTATCAAATTAAGTTATTGCTTTCAATATGTTTAATTAGATGAAGATATCGTATCTATATTTTATTATCGATATGATGTTATCAATACTTTTCAACTGCCTAAACAATGTGGGGTTGTGTTTCGGGAATTAATTGTTAACCATGCTGGTAACACACCAGGCTTACCGCTGATGACACATTACATTAACATTTGCATTGATTCGCTTTGGATGTACATGTTTACACACGTGCTTAGAAACGTAGTTAATTACAATGTATACTCTGGAGATATGTTAGATAAAACCTAACAATATAAACAAACTATTATTGAAAATCAAACGGGTTAAATAATCATTTTATTTACAACTAAACAGGGGTTTTCAGACCACATGTACAGTATGTATGACAAATGAACATACAGCCTTGATTTAAAAAGCATTACATCCAAATATACCCGAAGAATTTAAAAGAAATATTTCCAAATTTTAGCAATAAGATATTTTAAATAATGTAATTAAAATTCATAAACAAAATCGTATAAACCTACTCTGCGTGTCTTTCGTAATAGCACTAATCGTAATGATTATTTCTAATGTTCAATGTATAAATGTATATTGGAAATGTGCAAGTAGAAATAAAATTATTTAATGAGAAAAAACCAGTAGTAGATAAAAAGTATTTAGATCATTACAAATTTTATAAAGTTTCCTTAAAAATAAACACAACTCAAGTTTGTATAATTTAAAATATTTTATTAAGGCTCATTATAAATCTATTTATTTATTTTGTACTATACAAAATTACTTTCTTAATTTTATAAAAATTCCGTGCATGAAGAGTCAATTATTAATTTTACTAAATTCAACAGTTGTCCTCAATTCGTTTATCCAATAGACCCAAAGACAAATAATAGTGAATTTATTTCCAGGAAATTCTTTTGGAGGTCTTCTCTCTAGATTTCCCTGTGGGTGTCTAGACCACCATTCCCAATTAGACCTAACATGACGTATTAAGCAACATTATTTGTCTGTATTTACCTATATTATTTGTAAAACTACAAGTTGCATTAGAGTTTTACACAGATGTACAAATATATCTCAACATTATCATTATATTTTTTTCTATTGTGACAGAACTTTCTTAGAACAGACTAATAGTGATTTTCTTATAAACTATTTTCCGTACAAGAAAAGTAAATACTGGTTGTTATTTAAATTAATATAAGAACTGCTTCAGCATCTGACAATCTGAAACTACATAATAATTTAGGCTACGTATTAATATAAGGACTGCTTCAGCATCTGACAATCTGAAACTACATAATAATTTAGGCTACGTATTAATATAAGGACTGATTCAGCATCTGACAATCTGAAAATACATAATAATTTAGGCTACGTATTAATATAAAGACTGCTTCAGCATCTGACAATCTGAAACTACATAATAATTTAGACTACGTATTAATATAAAGACTGCTTCAGCATTTGACAATCGAAACTACATAATAATTTTGACTACGTATTCTAAGTCAATTTGTATCGTTAAAAAAATAAGAAGAAAGAAGGAGATCTTCCATTCCAACAGATAACTTTAACCAGTGAACTACTTCTTCTGCCAATATGTTCAGACTGGCAATTATTCTTTAGAGGATGTCCAAAGGACATTCAGTACTATACGTCATTAACGTAATGGTTACGGAGAGACATATCATACTATATCTTTCCATAACACAACTACGTGATTGGTAATTTATTTGTTAATATTACAATAGAATTATATCGAATTTATTTTCTACTAATTTCTTCTGAAAACTCAAAATTCTAAATTGGTTCAATATAACATTTTACTCATAGGAAAATAAATAAAACCTATATCTTCGTTATAATATATTCAAAATGCAATCATTAAATTAAATATTTCAGGGCGTAAAGCTAGGATGGATTATTTGATAATATTTACATTTGTTAAGGTATATGTTTGTGATTAAGTAAAACATAACACTGTTCTGCAAACAGTTGAATAATTTTATTAACGAGATAGTTCCATGACAGAGGCATTTATCCGGAGGTATGTTCAGACATTTTTTACCAGTTGTTACGTTGATACTATCAAAAATAAAATAAAATACAAATAATACCGCTTTCTATAGCTAGGAACTATTTATGTGTCAGGAAGGGATTCAGAGATCTATATACATTAAGACTAATTAATATATATATATATTTATTTATATATATGTACACAGGGTGTCCCGAAATTAAAGGACGAAACTTCGGGAAATTTTTATATAGTTCAAAATAAAGAGAAATTCCAGAATATTTCTAGTTCCAAAAACGCTCCGTTAACCAAATATCTTCCATTTTGCGTTATTCACAAAATAATTGTTATCTCTAAATTGTCTCAACCGATATTTGTGAAACTCACTATGCATGTTTTAATAAGAGCACCCTACTTTAGAAAAAACTATCAACCTGATTCATTTTATAATTACGAAATGGCAGCAATTTTAATTGTATAGATGGAAATTGTGGGAAAACGGTAAAATATACTAAAATTTACTAACAACATGTTTTTTTTTAAATTGTATTATGAATCTGTCAGTTTAATATAAAAATAGAATCGGATAAAAAATAATTGAGACACATTGACATTTGTGTGGAGAGGCAGCAAAATAGCTAAAAACAAATGGCTTTTTTGCTGCCTCTCAACACAAGTGTATATGTGTCTCAGTTATTTATTGTCAGATTCTAACTTTTGTTATACCACCAGATTGGTAGTAAAATTGTAAAAAAACCAATGTTTAAGTAATTTTTAGCATTCTTTACATTATTTCTGTTTAAATATTTGAAACGGCCGCCATTTTGAAATTTTAAATGGGTTAAGTGGAATGTTTTTTTCTGAAATAGGTTTCTATTATTGTAATATGCATAGCGAGTGTCACTAAGATCGGGTTATCAACTCGGAGATAAAAAAGATTTAGTGAAAAAAAACTCTGAATATCTGGTAAACAAATCGTTTTTGAAAAAAATGATAAAGCCTAACCACAGGTAGCAACCATACATGTTTACTTTTACTTTTGTTAGTATCAGTAATAAATTATTATAATTAATTGTTAATTACAACTTTTTTTAATTTTTTTGGTGATACTTGGTATAGTAATATGGTAAATGCAATAAAAACAATAACATATCAATCAATGATATGAGTAATTTATTAAGAAAAATTAATAGAAAACCCGTAAAATATAAAATTTATATTTACTTCACTTGATTGTGCTATCACTGTAAAATGTCACTTTTATGCAATCTCATTTTGGTAAAGTAGGTTTACAGAAAAAACAAAATGCACATTATAAATAATGATGTCTGTAATGATAATACTACAGAATGGCAGTTAAATAAGGAAACGGCATTGTATTTGTTGTTCAACCATTACGGATTAATTATTTGAAAGATTACTAAAATTATTTAAAAACATTATTTCTAAGTTTTAACTTCAACAGCATTAAAATAGTTAGTATATGCTTACCACTATAGCCAATAAAGGGTTCAGTGATTCAGTTCAATAACACCAGTTCTGTCAAGTGAACCGTGACTATCCCGACAAAGTTCACAAGTTTGCCCATTCCAATGTGCCTCCCGAGGGGTACCATATGTTCCTATTGTTTTCCTTACAATCTATTACCCTTCTTGGGACTATTTTTATGTGTACTTTTAAAGCGAGGTGACTTTTTGTCACTGTATATTGTTCTGATTTTAAAGTACATATTTATTTATTGGATTACGTTCATCCAAGATGAACAGTATAAAATATTCAGAATAACTAAAACATGTTTTTAAGTAGATCTCACTTTTTGTGGTAATAAAATGAACCCTATGAAATAAACAGGGTATTTCATTTAAAACCCAACCCAATTTACAAGTACAGAAAAGGAAGGCGTAATCTAATTACAAGTTCTTGGTTGGTAGTCCTGGTTCTTCTTCTTCTTCCTTGGCTATCAGCTGATTTACATTGTTGCATTGTTGTTCACTTTATTTGAGATTCGTGCAATGTCATTAAGTTGAGACATGGTTTTGAGCAATGACCAGAGATTGTTTATTGTGGAGGAAAACAAAATAGTTTGTTTTATGTCGAGATGCTTTCGAACAATATTTTTAACACATTGTATTAACTATATGTATTGTTAATTGTACGTACAATATTGTGTAGAAGTTTACCCAATTTCAAATCATTGGGTTTCTTCATTCACTACAGTATTTGTTAAAATATACAAACCTGTAAATCCTAAAAACAATCCTCACCATAATTTAATGATTGGCAGGAATGGGTTGGTCACCTGAAGTATGTGATTATGTTCGTTCGAATCAAATGTAATGGGGTCGTACTGTTGGTAAAACTGTTGCCCCTGTATCAATCGACATGGACTCCATTAGTAAAGTGAGCTATTGTTTAGTAACTAAACAAATGGTTTTAGAATTTATTATTTATTTTTTTTTTTACTCCATTCTAACGTATGATGACTTAACACATTATTAGATGTGATTAGCAGTATGGGATGGTTGCTTGAATTAAAAGTGCCAAAGGCGGGACCATCGGAAGATTTGAAGGTTTTTGCGAAAAATGCAACCACGCAAATTCTGACGTATTTCACACTATTCTGGGGTAGAATTTTAGACTAAATCATCTTTCGCTTTGTTGCAACTCTTACAATAAAGCCTCCAGAGGCAACTTAACTCTCCTAACCTAATTTATTTCGTTAGGCTATAACCTAACTAACCTAACCTAACTCAATTCGTTCAATAATATAAAATTAATAAATACTGTAAGGAAAATAACCATAAGTACCAACTAAACTAAATGATAAATATAATAAAGTATCCTTTATTCATTTTTATAAAAATATATTACCGGTTTCGGCTCTCAGGCCATCTTCAGATAGTAAATAATAATATTTACTATCTTCTATATTTACTATCTGAAGATGGCCTAAGAGCCGAAACCAGTAATATATTTTTATAAAAATGAATAAAGGATACTTTATTATATTTATCATTTAATTTATTAAAATAGTAGCCCTAACGTGAACTAATTTATACTTATATAAGTACAAACCATTAAATTTGATATATTAGTTTCAGATATGAAGTATTCATCAATAAATGTGACTTACATTACAATAAGGATATTTGAGGGCATTTTTTAAAAGAATTTATCAATGTGGACTGCAAATGCGATAGTTTGTCTTTATAAGTTCCTACAAAAGATTACAGTATTTGGTGATATCACGGCAGCCAAGTTCCTGGCAGCTCGAGGAGACAATTAAGGCAATATCTCAGCCACGATTACGTCAGGGCCACCAATCTCGTAGTTCAGTTAGATACCATGTATTACTAGGGTATTACAGTGATTGGTGATATCACGACAGCCACGTTCCTGGCAACTGGAGTAGACAATCAAGGCAATCTCTCAGCCACGATTACGTCAGAGCCACCAATCTCGTAGTTCAGTTAGATACCATCTATTACTAGGGTATTACAGTGATTGGTGATATCACGACAGCCAGGTTCCTGGCAACTGAAGTGAACAATCAAGGCAATCTCTCAGCCACGATTACGTCATAGCCACCAATCTCGTAGTTCAGTTAGATACCATCTATTACTAGGGTATTACAGTGATTGGTGATATCACGACAGCCACGTTCCTGGCAACTGGAGTAGACAATCAAGGCAATCTCTCAGCCACGATTACGTCAGAGCCACCAATCCCGTAGTTCAGTTGGATACCATCTATTACTAGGGTATTACAGTGATTGGTGATATCACGACAGCCAGGTTCCTGGCAACTGAAGTGAACAATCAAGGCAATCTCTCAGCCACGGTTACGTCAGAACCACCAATCTCGTAGTTCAGTGGAATACCATCTATTACTATGATATTACAGTGATTGGTAATATCACGACAGCCAAGTTCCTGGCAACTGGAGTGAACAATCAAGGCAATCTCTCAGCCACGATTACGTCAGAGCCACCAATCCCGTAGTTCAGTTGGATACCATCTATTACTAGGGTATTACAGTGATTGGTGATATCACGACAGCCAAGTTCCTGGCAACTGGAGTGAACAATCAAGGCAATCTCTCAGCCACGATTACGTCAGAGCCACCAATCTCGTAGTTCAGTTGGATACCATCTATTTCTAGGGTATTACAGTGATTGGTGATATCACGACAGCCAAGTTCCTGGCAACTGGAGTGAACAATCAAGGCAATCTCTCAGCCACGATTACGTCAGAGCCACCAATCCCGTAGTTCAGTTGGATACCATCTATTACTAGGGTATTACAGTGATTGGTGATATCACGACAGCCAAGTTCCTGGCAACTGAAGTGAACAATCAAGGCAATCTCTCAGCCACGATTACGTCAGAGCCACCAATCTCGTAGTTCAGTTGGATACCATCTATTACTAGGGTATTACAGTGATTGGTGATATCACGACAGCCAAGTTCCTGGCAACTGGAGTGAACAATCAAGGCAATATCTCAGCCACGATTACGTCAGAGCCACCAATCCCGTAGTTCAGTTGGATACCATCTATTACTAGGGTATTACAGTGATTGGTGATATCACGACAGCCAAGTTCCTGGCAACTGGAGTGAACAATCAAGGCAATATCTCAGCCACGGTTACGTCAGAGCCATCAATTCCGCAGTTCAGTGGGATACCATTTGTTATATACTTATAAATTACTCAATCTTACCTAAATAAATAAAAGTAATTTATTTACATTCATAATTAAATATAATTATCTTATAAAAGGACATTTGGAAAAATAAATAGCCAAAAAAGCATTTTAGTTTTAAAACCAGTTAAATTAAAATTTATTTTCAAGAATCTCTAAATATTACAAATAAGTACTTAACCAAATATAATATTGGATATTTAAAAAAAATTATAATTGTTTACGATAAAAATCATAAGAAGTAGTAAATGTTTGTTTACATATTAAAAAAATAACGATAAATAGTATCTTATCTTGTTTTAGAATAAAATGTTGCTATATTAAAAATGGTAGCATGTTTAATTTAGTACTAGGTAACTTAGAACTTTTAATTTTTAAGACGCCGATCGTAAAGACATGGGTGAATATGAGGTGTGAATGAGCGTGATGAACGAGTGTAGTTGTTGGATATCATTTTCAATGTTATGTCTTGAAAATATATAATCATAAATGATATTTGTAATATTAAATTTTATAGACTTGTACTTAAGTTTAGTCTACTGGGAAATAGACACAAACAAAGGTACTGGTTCTATCTACTAGATAATTTAAGATTAAATAAGAATTATTGATAAACATATATTATGTCAGTTCTAAATTTGTTTGTAATATTAAAATACACTTTGTATTTAGTTGAAACTGAAAATCCAAAACACACCAGCTACAAATATGTCACCAAAGCCTGTTAAGGATATATTTTTGTTTAATTTAACCTATTTATTCAAAATCTAAATTTGTTTAATGTGACAACATTAACTGCATAGATCACTAATTTCATTGTATTAAATAATGGTTGCGGCCGCAAAAATATGATATTATATTATACCCATTCAGTTTACCACAGCTCTTCCACACTAAACATATATCTTTCTGATGATTGTCAACGAAAACTACTGTATTGGGTAGCTGGATGAATCAATGTTAATCCACGGATAGTTGAACATAAAATATTCAGTTGATCTACATCAGAACGCTCTTAGTTACAGCGTTGAACAAATTTATATTTCCCTCACTGTGCTTTTGACGTCACACTTTATTCAAGAAAGTCAACATTAAAAACTCTACGAATATTGTAAAAACATACTAAAATAATATTGTACTGAAAAAATCTACGTGATTGTATTTACCTTTAGTAAAAAAGGTCACGGGTTCGATTCTCAGAAGGCTCACTTAATAATTTTCCAAAGGAGTTTGGAATGATGTCCCTTAACAACATTTGGTCATATTCTATGAAATTCCATATTCTATGAAATTCCACTTGCGTAGAGTTCAAAAATAGTTACCAGCTGTTGATTATTTGTTACCTACTATTTTGGAACACGACGATGAATAAGCCTAGACCAAACAAGTGTCTAGTTATTTGGATACATAAAGTATAGTATATAGTACATATATACTATATAGTACATATATTTGGATATATAAATTAGTTCACAGTTTAGGGCTACTGTTAAAATAAATAAAGTAATAAATTTTTCCGATTTATTCATTTTATATTATAAAATACGACCAGTTTCGGTTCTTAGGCCATCTTTAGAGAGTAAAAATAATCAAGTTTATAACTTACAATAAATGAACAATTATTAACATTTAAATAAAACAGATGTAAATAACATACGATTACTTTAGTGTGTGGGTAAGTTTAATAATTGTATTTTTTACTGTTATGTTTTTAATTTCTCTTATTTTTTCATATGTAGGATTTTTCATGTTGACTTGTGTTTTTCTTTTCAAATTCTATAATTGTAACATTTTCATTAATATTTTGGTAACTGTGATTTTACTGGAGAATATGTTCGGCAAAGTTTGATTTAATTTATGTAGAGTTGTTGTTTTTTATTGCTTGTATGAGTTATTTTTAACGTAAATTAAATGTTCTTCCGGTTTGTTCTATGAAGAAATAATTTAATTCTGAGAACTTACTTTATTTATTCCAGATTTTTTTTATACCGTATTTATTATTTTTATTTTCTCTATTAGATATTTTGTTAATAAAATAAAAAGTGTTGTTCTTCGTTTTATAACTGATTGTATAATTACTGTTTGGACAAGTTTTTCTAATAGCCTTATTTATTTTTTTATTATTAAGAACACTGATACATTTTCTTATCTCTGTTTCATTTTATTATTTTTTAAAATTTTTATTCGTTTTATAATTAAAAGCCATTTTTCGAACTTCAATATCGGCAAAAGTGTAATGGAGGAGGTTAGGTAAAGTTTTTTTAGCACAAGCAATATTCTCCAATCAAACAGCTGTTTTCAACAATGGGCATTACTAAACAGCTGTTGCAACGCAGTAATGAAGTTGTGTGTTACAAGAAATTAATTTTCATAGGAAGCAAAATGGTAAATTTTCAAAATGCAACCATTTTGTTCATACAATTTCTAGAGATCTATAATTTTAACAGAATATTTTTATAACATATATCATGAGTTTTGTAGAGTTTTAAAATGTTCAGTTCAAAAATGGGCAAATAATATAAAATCAAACGTGTAAACCTCTTCATGGGACACCCTGTTTATATATAATTTTTTTAAATATCTAAAGGTTATTTTTGATTCTGAGAGTTTTCGACAGTTTATTTACAGCAAATTAGAATTAGAAGAAATTCCAATTATAATTCATTAACTATAGATTTTAAAAGAATCCATTTTAATGATTCCAGCCAACATATATGAGTTTCTTGACCGTAACAGGGTTGAGTATGTAATTAGCGAGTTGGTGACAAAAGTCAAATCGCTAACTACTAGATTACTCTTCATGAATTCCTCTGGTAGGCTATAGGTAAGATAACTGTGGGTTTCCGGAATAGATCACCATACAAATAAATTTGTGTAATGTGACAACGATTTGTTTTGTATTGCTACCAAACGTAGTAAATGTAGCCTATTAAAAAAAAAAACAAAAAAACTGTTTGCCCTTAGTTATCCTTGTGTAGTTTTATTCCTTAAATTACCTTCAGAATATTACTTGAAAATTGAGTATACATAAAATGTTACTTATTTTGTACGCTAAAAAAATAGTTAACGGAAAAAACGTGTGTTTCAGGCTCCAGTGATGAGATAGATTCTACATTATTTTATATTACTGAGTAAGTCACATAAATAGTTTAAACATCTATTTTAGTTACAGCATCAATGTTCTAACAGGCTTTCCAATGACATCTTTAGCAAAGTGAACATTCTTCAAATGCTTAAGTTGGCGAGAAAGTGTGAAAGTTTGGTGAAAGTTGGTCTCTTTCCACGTCATTTACTACTGGTCGACACAACTTCTTGTAGTTACCGTCATATGGTCCGGTTCCTCTGAACAATAGGTTTACGCTATTTAGAATAGCTGAAATAGTTTATTATAATTGTTTCAAAAAACTAAATCCCTAAGTAGTTAGTAAAATGTTTAAAATCAGTACAGTGTTTTACATCAGTACATTTTTAAGCCAATAAAGTTTAAAACTTATTTTTTTGTAGTTGTATTTTAGTTTATTAAAGGTAATGAAAAATCTATTATATATCACACCTTTTCTTGTTTATTTATAACTACAATAGATTTTCTGTAAGGGTCCAAATAGCCAAAGCAGTTTAAAACAATGATAAATCCCTGTATCAGTCAATATAATCTATATCTCGTATATCATATCAATTAAGTTCTGCTCGTGTTTTCAGTTGGTCTATAAATAGTTATATGACCCAGAAAGTGCTGACTATGTTTTATGATTATACATACAAGATTGTTGAAAGACTAATGGTCATACTAAATGTAAATGACATTAACCGAACCACCGATACTAATGCCGTAACATTTGACCGACCCACCAATACTAATGTCGTGACATTTGACTCAACCGACCCACCAATACTAATGTCATGACATTTGACTCAACAAACCCATTGATACTAATGCCGTAACATTTGACCAACCCACCAATAGTAATGTCGTGATATTTGACTCAACCGACCCACCAATACTAATGTCGTGACATTTGACTCAACAAACCCACCGATACTAATGTCGTGACATTTGACTCAACCGACCCACCAATACTAATGTCGTGACATTTGACTCAACAAACCCACCGATACTAATGTCGTGACATTTGACTCAACCGACCCACCGATACTAATGTCGTGACATTTGACTCAACCGACCCACCGATACTAATGTCGTGACATTTGACTCAACCTTCCCACCAATACTAATGTCGTGACATTTTACTCAACCAGCTTACCCATACACATACTGTGGTATCGATTCACACACCTACCCTTGGATTACTGTGTTATTGACTCAGGCCAGCCCCGATACATACACATACTGTTGTATTGGCTCTTCCACCCAACCATACAAATACTGTGGTAATATGACTCACCTACTACCCATAAACCTACTGTGGGATCGATTCACACACCTACCCCAGCATTACTGTGTTATTTACTCATCCCACCCACTCATAAATTTACTGTGGTATTGGCTCTTCCACCCACCCATACAAATAATGTGGTATTGATTCAGCCCACCCACCCATACATACACATACATTTGTATTGGCTCTTCCACCCACATATACACATATTGTGGTATTGACTCAGCCCACCCACCCAAACATACACATACTAATGTATTGGCTCTTCCACCCACCCATACAAATACTGTCGTAATATGACTCACCTAACACCCGTACACGTACTGTGGTATTGATTCACACACCTACCCCTTCATTACTGTATTATTGACTCAGGCCACCCACCCATACATACACGTACTGTGGTATTGATTCACACACCTACCTATTCATTACTGTATTATTGACTCAGGCCACCCACCCATACATACACGTTCTGTGGTATCGAATCACACACCTACCTCTTCATTACTGTATTATTGACTCAGGCCACCCACCCATACATACACGTTCTGTGGTATCGAATCACACACCTACCTCTTCATTACTGTATTATTGACTCAGGCCACCCACCCATACATACACGTTCTGTGGTATCGAATCACACACCTACCTCTTCATTACTGTATTATTGACTCAGGCCACCCACCCATACATACACGTACTGTGGTATTGATTCACACACCTACCCCTTCATTACTGTATTATTGACTCAGGCCACCCACCCATACATACACGTTCTGTGGTATCGAATCACACACCTACCTCTTCATTACTGTATTATTGACTCAGGCCACCCACCCATACATACACGTTCTGTGGTATCGAATCACACACCTACCTCTTCATTACTGTATTATTGACTCAGGCCACCCACCCATACATACACGTTCTGTGGTATCGAATCACACACCTACCTCTTCATTACTGTATTATTGACTCAGGCCACCCACCCATACATACACGTACTGTGGTATTGATTCACACACCTACCCCTTCATTACTGTATTATTGACTCAGGCCACCCACCCATACATACACGTACTGTGGCATCGATTCACACAACTACCCCTTCATTACTGTATTATTGACTCAGGTCACCCACCCATACATACACGTACTGTGGTATCGATTCACACAACTACCCCTTCATTCCTGTGTTATTAACTCAGCCCACCCACCCATACATACACCTACTGTGGTATCGATTTAAAACCTACCCCTGCAATCCTGTGTTATTTATTCAGCCCACTCACCCATACATACATGTACTATGGTATCGATTCACACACCCACCCCTGCATTCCTGAGTTACTGATTCAGCCCACCCATCCATACATACACATACTGTGTTGTTGGCTCACGCACCCACCAATACAAATACTGTGGTAATATAACTCACCTAACACCCATACATGTCTTTGGTATTGACTAAAACCTCCCATCCTTAAACGCACTTTCGTATTGCCCCATCCATTCACTCAGTCACTTACAGTAGTATTTTTAAATAAGTATGAAATCAATAAATTAAATTTTATCACCTTAAAACGACAAACTAAAGGAATTTTTGGATAAAGGTTTGAGGAATGTCTTGCCACGAATCTCACAAATTACATTCTTCTCAGCTTACCTATTGATCTTTCTTTAAATTATTATTCAAGAATTCTGAAGAAATATTTAGCACTCTTCGTTTGGGTAAAAAATAGTTTTTAATAAATTGTGTTTCGACATGTTTAAATAAACTGTACTTAATTCGAATGGGATAACATATTTATACAATAACCTATAAAATGAGTCTTATGTGTTATGGTATATACATTTCAATAATCATACGTAATTTTATTGGTATTAAAATATCACATAGTTCAGTATTTTTATCTTTGATTCATTCTTTATCTCTCTTTCTTCTTGTATGTTTTTATATTAATGAAATTATTGTAATTCTTTTGTAAATCCCGATAGTTAATTATTCCTTTGATTTTATAGTAGCAGCTGTGGCTTACGTACCGGCTTTTCCATATAGGCCAGTTTTGTTTAATTATGCTATATATATTAGGAAATACAAATATTCATTAATTCATTCATTCGTATGAGTATCTTCAAATGTTCGTAATCTTTTTCTAGGTAAATGGCCGTGAAAGTACCGAAAAAGTGATGATTTTTTATATATAAAAATAAAAAAAAAACATTAAGGAATACAATAAATAAAATCATATATGAAACATTTAGATATGTGAATACACAACAGTGAAATACAATTATATGACAGCTTAAATGGCATCCAACATTGTGGTTGAATATTTTACAACCACAATTTTGGATAAATATTCTCTTGTAAAGTTTACTCTAGATTTTTTCAGTGAACAAAAAACTGACAGGACTATACTAAAATAATGTTTTACCTTACATATTGCTAGATGAATAACACTTTAAATAAGTAATGTTAGGATTGTCTTAGTCAAAATCATCTGCTTTAACTAACTCTAAATTCATAGTCGCAAATTTATTTTAATAACCGATTCTCATAATGGTAGAGAATGAATACTTCCCTACTACGGCTTTTGCCTCATTTATCTCACATTGATGAAGACTATTCAAATAATTGAGTCACTTATATATGAACTAATAAAAAATATATACATTTAGCACAAATTGTAGTTAATCATGGTTCTTATTTCTTACTTGAAACCGAGTAATTTTGAAATAAATTTGAAGGTACTTGCATATTTTGAATTCAAATAATATTAAATGTTTGATCAAATTGAGAGTATGCTTTAACATATTGAGGTTTCTAAATTGAAACACAATATTATAAACACAATTAAATTATAACTGTTGAGAGGGACGAACCGTGGCTTTTGAATCTTAAGTATAAAAACAGGAAAGACATGATAGTTTGAGAATTTACCTTGAATGTCCTTGTTTAACAAACAGGAAGTGTCCTAAACAAATATTTATTTGCATGCAAACTATTTTACATCTAACAAGCTTACCAACATGTTTGTTTAAGCAAATGCAAACGAATGTTTACATTTGGAACCATTTTAACAAAAACGAAACATAAATAAATATTTTCAGCGACACTTTTAGTCGACATCTAAAAAATTGTTTTATTGAAACACTTAACCATTACAATTGTATTCAATTTATTGAATACATTTAGATTACAAAATCAAATATACAATAGAAATAGTTGTCCTACTAACTTAAAGCTGATTTAGGTAAAATCGAAGTAAGACATTTGGTACATTTTGATTTCTGATAATAATAATAATATTATCATTATATAATAACATAGTACAACTATTATCTACAGTGTATATCATGCTTCTAAAAAACATACAATTTAATTTAAAAAAAGTTGATAGAAGTAGCTTTAGTATTAGCTCGTTACAATTTCAATTGAAAATTTGAATATTAAATAAAAAATATGTGATTTTTGTAACTATTGTATGGAAGGTTTGTACATTATAATATTTTATTTTGCTTTGAATAAATATATATATGGATAAAATTTTTATATATAAGGGTGTATAAAATTCTATAAATATGTATAATATAAGTGCACTCGTAATGTAGTTTATAAACTAAAATAATGAAATATAGAAAAATAATGTTATAACTAAATGTGTATTATTTATTTCATTTGCAAATGAACTAGATAGAATTTGAAAGTCCACTCTTACGCCCAACCATTTAACCACATCAGTTATGAAGCTTCATTACCTACCCACCCTCCCTTCACAAACTAGCCTTCATCCCTCTGCCTTAAAGATATGTCTTCACTAGCCACCCACACTCCCCTCATACACTAAGCTTAATTTCCCGCTGTCCCTACCTTAAAGATAAGTCAGCATTGCCTAATCACCCTCCATTCACAAACTAGCCTTCGAACCCTTCCCTACTTTTAAGATATGCCTGCACTGGCCACC
Organism: Stictocephala bisonia; assembly: GCA_035578905.1. Lineage (NCBI taxonomy): Eukaryota > Metazoa > Arthropoda > Insecta > Hemiptera > Membracidae > Stictocephala > Stictocephala bisonia. The sequence goes on along the minus strand of JAQJVL010000664.1, from coordinate 197,874 downwards.
CACCCTCCCCTTTCAGACTATACTTAATCCCCCCTACATTAAAGATAAGCATGCACTGCCCACCCAACCTCTTCTCACACACTAGCCTTCATCCCCCTCCTACCTTAAAGATAAACCTGCACTGACCACCCACCCTCCCTTCACACCTTTACTTTCGTTTCCCTCCTTACCTTCAAGAGAAGTCAGCGTTGCCCACCCACCTTCCTCTCATATACTGGCTTTCATTTCTACCTTAAATAGAAGCCTGAATTACCCACCATCCATCTCTCCTCCCATTACCAATCTCCCAACAGTTAATTGATTGCATTTAAAAATATTACATATATTGAAAATAAAAGACGTAAGTTGAGAAAGCATCAAATGAATGAATCCACTGACAAAATAAGTAACATATTCACAAACTAAGGCAAATTAGTGATTTTCCAATTGAAAATAATGATTTGAAACGTTAAAAATATAATTTAATGTATTTTTAACGTTTCAAATCATTATTATTAATTATATTGAAATACTTTTTTTCTACTAGTTGTTTAAAACTTATCTCAGAATTATTATTATCAGATTGAGAAAAAATATATATTAAAAATCCTAACCCATCATATTTTATTCAAGTTTTTTTTAGATATTAGATTGTGGTTAAAGCTAGTTTAGTGTTAGTGAGTTGATATAGTTTATTACCGTAAAAAATCAAAGATTTCGTAGAACGTTGATAGAATTAAGTACAGTAAAAACACTCTACTTAGCTTGAAATCGAATGAAAATTTCTCCTCGACTTTTTTCTTTCTCAAATCCAACATACTACTACCTTTTCCCTACATTTGCTCCGCTACAGAATACGCAATACCAGTAAGATATGCACGAAGCAAAATGCGAACTTTAAATAGCCTAACTTAGTTTGTAAGCTGAACAAGTTGGAACTTTCTAGATTCTTAATTGCAGTTAACTACCTGTACTCCGAGTTGGTGCGCTCTGGAAACTTCATCCACAAATATTTTCATTTTTTTATTGATTTTCTAAGCAAAGTTGTAATTGAATTGGAATAATTTTTTTTATTATTTTAAAATAAGAATTTCAGTTGTGTATACTATTATTTAAACTTAAACTTTGTATGTGTGAGGTTAAGTTTAAAAATACACTAGGGCAAGCAATGTAATTTTGCAAGTTATGTGTTAGCACAATGGAATCTCTAAAATTATAGATATTATGCAATATTGATTTTTTAAATCTTTATTATATTGATAAGCATTTATAATAAATACGTATAAAAATAGCAATACATGTTGATTTTTCCGTAAAAATAAATAGCTTTCAAAAACTAACGTTATGATGGAGTTTACCACCTAAATAATTGAGTTTGTACGTAATTGAAAAATTTATAAATTAAATGAATTGCTTTCGAATAATAACTTTTGGCCTTTTATTTATCTATAGGCATATAAATAGACATTAATTGACATCTGAAATTAATTATCATATTAATAGCATGTCAAAAACGACTTAATTTAGTGTTTTGCATTTTCCCCATTTTCCATTTTACGTTGTAACCGTATAATCAATTATGGAAAATACCCTTCAATTCAACGTACAAAAATAGGTTTGGAAACACTAGAAAATTCCAAAAATAGTTTTAAAAAGCATATATAACTGAAGTATTATTAATTTTAGTTGTATGCAAAATTTTCATCCAGGCCTTGGTTCATTAGGCCTACAAACGTTCCAATCTGTGTGAATTTTTTTTTTGACTATTGAAGGTATGGGAGCAAGTTAGGGATGTTTATTTACCTCAAGAACACCAAGTAGTACTTTTAATTTTTAATCTTTAGGTGAATTTTATTTGGACCTTATATGCAATTGAATTAGTGAATGATTTTTACGATCACATTTACTATCTAAGATACACTCAACAGTCATAAAGGTTTCTTGTTATTCATGGGTACATTTTAAAGCTAACCTGATTAAATACTATCAATTGTCTTTTTAAATAGATCGATAGTGAGATAGTCATAGACCCTTAATAATTGTCTGCTGTAGAAAATATATAACTTATTCATATACATAGTCAATCTTCTAAATCTCCGGACTTGAATACGAGGCATTCCTACAGCAAACGCTGGATTTACGAGGAGGTTAGGAATGTTTTGATCAATGGCGTGACGATATTAGTAAGCCGCAACAATAGCAACGTTTTGACGCATAGTAAGTTTGTAAAGTTTTAACTTTTATTATATTCAGCTGTGTACTGAAGGCATGGAATATCTTAAGCCGTCGAAACCGTTATTTTTCAAATGATTGGTGTATAAGGGAAGGGAGAGGTACGGCATACGCATGCGTGGCTTTGTACTAGCCTGACATGCAGATGTTGGCTACCGCTCCTGATCAGCTGATTGGATAGTATCGCTGCCTTCTTTTTGTACCAAAAGCGTGTGTTAATGCAAATATTAAGTGCTTTGTTTAGTTTATATTATTAGTTGTTACGTATTTAATAACTTAGCCACAGATGTTATAGTTTAAATATTAATTTAATTAAAAAAGCTGTCAATCTTTAAAGAGAATAAATAATGTAAATACTAGACAATGATAATAGTAATATAATTAAAGACCTATAATTATAACATGATAACACATTATAATACCAAGTAACAAGATTATAAATAAAAAATATCAGTGATTGTTCGAATAGGAGTTGTGTTATAAAAAAAGGTAAATTGTGGATGTGGTGACTTAATGTTTACAGCAATGCTAGTAGTTCACTAAACGCTGTTTATTGGTAGAGATCCCCCTACCATTAGCACATACAGTGACGTAAGCCACAGCTCAAGATATCCCGTGGCTATTGTAAATAACAATCGTTTGAAATGTGATTTTTTTGTAAGTAAACCTATTATAATTATTAATTATTTTTTTTTATATTGTCATATACATTGTTGGGCTTTTTTCCTCTCATGTCAAAGCGTAAGATTCATTAAATCCAGTAAATTTTGCCTCTTTGTACTTGAATGAACAGTTGAATGGTGTAAATTTCCACTCAATTTACTACGATCAGTCTTGCAGAACATCAGCTGCGTTAAATATGAATGTTTCTGGTATTCATCAAATATTTATTTCTAATTTCAGTTCATTACAATGGTTACAATATATTATTTCACTTAATTGTATAGTAATATTACATTTATAACATTATCATATTGCACCTAAAATTAAGAAGCCTTTTCTTTATTACAGTACAAACAGTCGGTGTAGTTACTGAACATATACCGTAATTTGAAGTGCTGAGAAAAAAGTTATTTTTTGGTGCAGTTATTTTTTTTTCTTGTGAAACTGGCAAATTTACAAATCAGTTGTAATCATTCAAAAAGTGTTAGTTTTATTAATTGTTCAACGTTTACTTTTTGTAACTAGTCATAACATAAATATAACTGTATTGTGTTTAGAATGACATTTATGTTTTGGATTCCTTTATTTCTTTCACCTGAGTAACCAATTCAAAAAATGTTCCTACGTCATCACTAAAAGATGAAATTCGTGTTAATATTTACCAGTTTAAAAAACATATCTATTATTTATTTTTTTCTATTGAATTAAAATATTCATTCTTTCTAAGGGTAGTAAAATCTGTAAAATGTAATATGGAAATTCAAGAAGAATAGGTTATTTATGAGTATTACTTTGATAAACAAGTATTTTAGACGGGTAGTTATGGAAACATATATATATATATGAAGTAAATATTTGATGGACCATTTATAATTATACATATTGGTAAAAGTGTAGCAATTAGAATTGCATTATACTTAATAAGGGGGAAAACAAAATAAGATATCCCAGTTATATTTCCTGTAGAATAACATTAAAATAAATTAATTTAATGTTTTAAACTATTTATATATAATAATAATGCATTTTTTAGCACATAGGATACAAATTATTAAATACATTATTGTAAATTATGAACAAAATAATATTTGGGGTTTTCAAATATGTCGAATTATGTATTTTTTATTTCTTATTATTTTGTAATTGATAATTTCGAAGAGCTCTATTCATATACAAATTAATGATACAAAAATATTGTTTATACTAAATTACATATTATAAATATTTTTGGTTGCAAATTTACTTCAAACTTTTTCAACAACGTAGAAGATATGATATATTGTTAATTGTTTACTTTCATTTGGTTTATAGACTTCTTATCTTGTATACACAATGAAACTGTTAAAACAATTTTAGTACGTTTCATCACGGTATGACAATCGGCTTGAGTTTTAAAATAATATAGTAGCTTTTTATTCCAATTATTATAAAATAGGTTATTTATATTCTTATTTTATTTTAAGTGTTGAGAGAACTTAAACTGTCAATTAGTTACTAAAAATGATTTGAGTTAGTATATCTCCTGAATTACACTAAATATAATTTCAAAGTTAGATAAAATCATGTGCTTTTATAACTTATGGAAAAAGTAATGTAATTGTTTTTTGATCATGTAAATAAACCGTACTTATGTAATTAATTTTCTGTTTGGTTTATTGAAGCATTTAAGAGAAGAAACACTATACGAACTTAAACCGAACGTCTATTCAATCATATAATAAGGTATTTCCAGCAACTCGAGCGTGGTATTCATAAGCTGAATCCCTAATTATATCCCTAAATTATCGTTTTATGATTCACTGCATCGATTTACTTTAAGAAACCTATGTATGGTGCAATTATAAAACAAAGATATTTGGCAATTGTTTTTACGATCCGGAAATTACAACAATACCCAATACATTGTAGGTTATCTCAAAAGAAACATAACTGTATAATTCACTTATTATAAACTTTAAAATGTTTTCGTTTCTTTGTAATAGGTTTATTCATGTATATACGTATTTATTTATTTCATTGAAGAAAATAGTATAATTTCATTAATTGAAAGTAACCGTGCATATTGATAAACAGTTTAAAGTATTTTAAACGCAAAAATATCATAATGAAATGTTTCCGAATACTATTGGACATTTTTATTTATACACAAGGTTTATTTTGTTAGGTTAATTTATTTTATACGAATTTAGAAATATTATACTTTATTTCTTGATAGAAACAATTTTTTTTATTCACTAAACTTTTACTATAAATATTACTTAAAATAACAAAATTAAGTATTAATATCAATAAATACAAAAATATTTAATCACTTATAACCAAATAATAATATAAAGCACATAATACTTGCTTAGTTATATTACAAATTAATAAGTTAATACAATAAAATGTTTTTTCACAAAGATATATCTAATTTAAAACCTTAATTTGTCAAATTTTATCAGGCAATATTCCATTTCCAACAAAACATTTTTTTTAATATTAATATTTACAATAAAACAGTTTTATTTGTTAGCGTCCTTCGTTACTTATCCTTAAAAATGTTAACCCCTTATCATACATACTTTGTTAGTAAAAGACCACAAAGTAAACTGTATTACTGAAAATATTGCTAATTTTGATACATAAACTAGTTCACATTAGGGCTACTATTTTAATAAAATCAACGATAAATATAATAAAGTACCCTTTTATTCATTTTTTATAAAAATATATGACTAGTTTCGGCTCTTAGGCCATCTTCAGATAGTAAATCAAGATGGCCTAAGAGCCGAAACTAGTCATATATTTTTATAAAAAATTAATAAAAGGGTACTTTATTATAATTATCGTTGATTTTATTGATACATATAATTTAATTATCAAAGACAGAACCTGAACATGTGAATGAATCCTTATTATTTACTATTAGATGTTGGTGATTTTTTACCTAGTAAATGTATTTAAAAGATTATTTATGTATATACACTACTAACCTTTATATCTGGACAACCGATTTCTGCACAATTAATATGCACAAAAAATATCCTACAAAAGCTCAGTAGATAAACCAGTTTCCCTTCCTAAACATCACTTGGTCACCTTAAAAAAGAACCAAATTAAAATTTCCCGATGCATTTTCAATATAGAAATTTTTATATTAACCCCTTTTGGGGTACATAAATAAATGTTATTTTTGTTTATTTCCTATTTTCTTATTTGGGTTTTTTTCGTGTTGTTTTATTATTTTAGATGCAGCCCTCTTTCCTTATACAAATATTTTTCTTCAAAATTTCGAGTTTAGATTTTTCTTGATGTCTGAAATGTTATTCCTTCATGTAGATTATAGTTATATTGCTCTATAAACGTTTTTTTTTTTTTACCAAGTAGACACCTCTTGAAGTACGTCTTTTTTTAAATTGTTGAACATTTTCGTGTTACTGTTTTTGACTCCTCTGAACGTTCTACTGATCCTTTATTTTTAAGAGTAATATTTTCTGCAGAATGTACTGTTTACAATTTTGTCAGTATTGAAGTTTTTAATTTTTAATTCCATGAATTTGGTATATACAGGGTGAGGCAGACCACCCGTGCAGCATGTATAGCAGGAGAACGGTTTGGTCTAGTGGCCTAAAACAAAATGCTTTCCCCCTATATTGCATATGGGGAGTCCATTAAAAATGTTTTCATCAACCTTTTCGTAAAGAGTGTTGAAAAACTAGGGTTCATGGGTTCGAATCTCTAAATTATCAAATGCAAACATATGGCAAATAATACATCATTTTAAAGGTCTTGTTGAAAGAAACTCATTGATGAAAACAAAATTCATTTATCATGACACATTTCAAAATGGCGGCCATTTTTGTGGAAAATATTGACGTTTACGGAATACCCTATAGTTTTCTTACTGTTTGAGATAGGTTCATTCCGATTTCAATTTCTTACTTGCAAAACAGTCAGCTTCACTCTGATATGCCGCATGACTACTTTTATCATTATTTTGATATTGGCCCCCTAATACGAATTTTGAAAAATTAAAAATTCCTTAAAGTCAAAATTTTTAAATAGCAACATGCATCATGTTGTATATCATTTTAAAGCGCTTGTTAAGACAAACAAATTTTGCATTACACTTTTTTTTGTATCTCCAGTGGTTTTTGATAAATAAGCACAAACGTGTTTTTAATAATAATTTTCCCACCTTTTTACGTTACTTTGGCCATACAATTTGTATTTAAAAAAATGATCAGATTTATAAAAATATAAATTGGTATTTTTACTCTTAATGTCTCTTAAAAAATACACGATTTGTATTTTTTACAACATTTGTAAATTCTTGTATTTATTTGCAACTTTTAACATAATTGCAACCTTAAAAAAATTAATAAGTAATAAGAGTATCGTACAAAAATATCCACAATCCAACTGAACTTACTTTACTGTAAATTACATGTGCTCGAATTGAAAACCATTATTTTCTATACATAGTTCTATTCTGGAGGTGAAGCTATCTACAGCTCGCAATACTTCTTCGCCACTGATAGAATTTATACCATGTCTGATTCTCTGCATCATATCTTCGATTGTTGTTGGTCGTCTTTTGTACACTAAATCTTTCAGCCTACCCCACAAGTAGAAATCCATACAAGTTAAATCAGGAGATCATGGAGGGTAGTTGACAGGACCACCTCTTCCAATCCATCTTTCAGGATATTGTTCATCAAGAGTTTGTCTGACGTTGTTGGCGTAGTGAGGTGGTGCCCCATCATTCATGAACCACAAATGTTCTATGTCTTCGTCGGGTATATCTATTAATAGGTTAGGCAGGTGATTTAGCAAAAAGTTGTTATAAGTGTCTCCAACTAGGTGTTCTCTGAAGAAAAAGGGACCTATAATTTTTCTACCAAGGATGCCACACCAAGTATTCAAAGTCCAGTATCTCTGGTTATCCACCTCTCGCATCCAGTGTGGATTCTCATAGGCCCAGTACCTCATATTATGGCGGTTCACTTCACCGTTGCTGCGGAAAGTTGCTTCGTCACACCACAGTACATTACGAAAAAAATGTTCACGTTGTTGTAACATTTCCCTAGCCCACAAACAAAAAGTCATTCTTCGATGGCTATCATCACCATGCAGTTCTTGGTGTAATGATATCTTGTATGGGTGCATTTTGTTATCTTTCAAGATTCTCAACACTGACCTTTGACTCACACCCGCATCTAGAGCTATTCTTCTGGACGAGTCAGTTGGATTGAGTTGAACCGCTGCCAAAATGTCTGGTGCCGTATCACTTCTTACAGGCCTAGCTAGGGTTTTTCCTTTATTGAAATCAGGCTGAACCTGTCCTTTTTCACGCACACGACTAGCAAGTCTTTGAAAGGCCATTCGTGATTGAACTTCTCTGTCTGGATAACGTTCTGCGTAGAGATTCGCAGCAGCTGAGTAATTCTGGAAACATTCGCCTAACACCATTAGCATTTGGAAAGCCTCTTCATTTGTGTACGGCATTTCAGTAAATACAGAACTATCATTCACAATAAAAGAACAAAATAAGGAATAAAGTGGAGAATTAAAGTGGTTGTCAAATAAAATAAGTTTTGTTTCAGTAACTAAAATGAAGTGTACAATAATGCACTAGAACAGCTGATTTTATAAACAGCTGAAAATAATCAGCTGATTAAACAATCATAAGATTAATAATAATTGCAGTAACCCAGGAGCAAAGTATCAACTGGTTGTACTGAACAGTAAAGGCCAATTGTGAAAGGTACCTAACCATGCGAAGCGAGTAATGGTACTGTGTATAAAAACTATTAATATTTATTTATAATATTAAAGTATAAAAATACAACAAACAATTTTAAATGATAAAATTACAATTATGGTGATTTCAGTTTTTTACAAAGGTCTCTTAATTTTAGAGAATCATACAAATCTGGAACCAAAAGGCCATTTGCCACATATTCCCTTCAAGATTATCTTAGTAATAAGCTTTAAACCAGATTGTAATAATACCAGATTAGTAATAATACCATATCTGTATTATTAGCAATGATAACACAGTACTTAATGTAAAACGCTTTTTGCCTGTATTTGTCAAATTGAAGTATCTTAATAAAAAATAAATTTGCTTACATAATTCCTTATTTCGATTTACGCAATTAAAATGTTAGATTTTGACTCAGTGCTTTCAGTTTTGGATGTCAGTGGCCAAAGTAACGTAAAAAGGTGGGAAAATTATTATTAAAAACACGTTTGTGCTTATTTATCAAAAACCACTGGAGATACAAAAAAAAGTGTAATGCAAAATTTGTTTGTCTTAACAAGCGCTTTAAAATGATATACAACATGATGCATGTAGCTATTTAAAAATTTTGACTTTAAGGAATTTTTAATTTTTCAAAATTCGTATTAGGGGGCCAATATCAAAATAATGATAAAAGTAGTCATGCGGCATATCAGAGTGAAGCTGACTGTTTTGCAAGTAAGAAATTGAAATCGGAATGAACCTATCTCAAACAGTAAGAAAACTATAGGGTATTCCGTAAACGTCAATATTTTCCACAAAAATGGCCGCCATTTTGAAATGTGTCATGATAAATGAATTTTGTTTTCATCAATGAGTTTCTTTCAACAAGACCTTTAAAATGATGTATTATTTGCCATATGTTTGCATTTGATAATTTAGAGATTCGAACCCATGAACCCTAGTTTTTCAACACTCTTTACGAAAAGGTTGATGAAAACATTTTTAATGGACTCCCCATATGCAATATAGGGGGAAAGCATTTTGTTTTAGGCCACAAGACCAAACCGTTCTCCTGCTATACATGCTGCACGGGTGGTCTGCCTCACCCTGTATAAGTAACTGTAAATCTAGTTTATTTGTCCTAGACTCAAGTTCTTTCTGTTCCAATGCCTTCAAACTTATTCATTCGCCTACATTCGTAGAATGTTCCACTTTGTATGGCTGGGTTTATAATGTTTTTAGAATTTCTGTTTTTTATTTCAAGAGAACTGTTTAGTACAAATGTTCCTGCTTGTTTTTTCAATACCTTATTTATCTCTATTTTCGACTCATATTTTATAAATTTTTTATTATAACTGAACTCAGTTTTCTATGAAAAATGTTGATTAAACTTAAACCATTGTTTAATTTAGTAACACTTTTTTTAATATTATAAGTACCAGTATTATTTTAATAATAAATATTTAAAAAAGATCTTATATAAAATTTCACTTTTAATAATTAAGTTAAAGAAACTATTAACAATTTACGATGATATTTGCATTTTGGTAAATTGAGTCAGGATGAGATAGATGTTGTAATAGTTGAGGCTATATATTTTTGTATATATTGTATACATAACCACACGGTATTTTATGTGTAATATTTGAGTATTTTCAATAATTGAGCAAATTATAAATCGCTTACGTTACAGTTGGTGAATAAATGAATTTATACGTTCTGTATATTGTTACGTAAAGAACCAACTTCCTCATATATTTTCCCCTATTATTCTATACACATGCAATTACAATACAACTCACATTGAAAGTTAAAATTTAATTTTTTAATTTTCCACTATTTCCTTTCCGTTTTTCCTTGCATCTGACCTGTTGGTAAGTATTTACTACGAAAAGATTTTAATATGCATGAGGTGTTGTATTTTTGTCACCTGCATTGAAAATATATTAAACAAGAGTACCTAGCAAAAGAATATACTTCCCATAGCTAATCGGCCCAGCACAGGCCATGTAATATTATAATTATTAGAAAGTTGAAATGGAATCCTAACGTTAATCAACGTGTTCAATTTGCACTATCTTTTTAATCTATACTATATATTTTCTTTATCTATCTTTTTATCACTATCTTTTTTAAACTCTAATTTTAACTAAACTAACTACCTGTAGTTGTGACTTATTTGGTGCTATTTGTTTTGAATACAAAACATTTAACATAACATAATTACATCTCTGTTTGTGCAAATCTTGTTGAAATGATTTATGTGTATGACAAATGCAACTTCCAGTTTTAAATATGTCGGAAATTAATTGTTTATTGGGAAGTTTAAATGGCTAATAACACGATGAACTCTTAAAGGTTTTGTTAGATAATATTATTGAAATGTATTGTTATTTTCATTATTATGTAGTCATCGAAATTTGAGGGTTCTGTATAACCACAAAAATAATCATTATAATTTAATCATAAATAATTTGCTTTGATATTAAATTCAATAAACAAAGTAAAGTAACCGTTATATTTTCACAGTCATGATGTTGATAATATAACAAACCACGTTCTTGTAAAAAATATAACAACTAATTTTAAAAAGAAAGATTTGGACAGTCTATATAGTATTAATTCAATAACAAGTAAATAATGATTTTTTCAAAACGAATAAATCAATGACATTTTGCAATAGGAGAAACAACATATATGATACATTTTTAACAAATTCAATGGACAGATTTTAGCGTACAATTTCTTCATTAACTCAATATTCATAATTAAAGTTCATATCTTAGATAGAAATTTTAATCAGATCTGTTTTATATGGTACTGTTCATTTGACATAATCACAACAAATTATTTATTAAAAAATATAATTAGCAGATAATTTTGAATATATTTCCGTTATAAATAATATAAAATTGTTCAAATCTGATTCTAGTGGATGATAAAAAATACCCCTATCTACTGAATAATGTTTTAATTTTAAAACTAAAATTTAACTTTTAAGTAAAAGTGATTATTTCATGATCTTAAATTTAAGATTAAGGATTTTTATGTAAAAATTCCAATGAATATTCCACATTTATGCAAAACAATCGTCATAACTTAACCTCATCGTTTAACCTGAATACGTCCCGTTAGCTACCAGTCCTGAAACGTCCGTCCCAGTTACCACACCCTAACTTTACGACACACTTAAAGTGTAACAAAATCCTAATATATATGGGTCTACCATTCATAATTTTCATCGTGAGTTTTTTGTTTTTTTTTACTTCCTACATTTGACATACATGACGATTACAAAATGTTAAGTGAATTATACCATTTTTACTGAAGACATTTGTTAATAAGGAATTGATCCATATTAATTAGTATGAAGAGTAATATTTGTCCTGTTGGTAACAAGTATATAAAGGCGAACAAAATGTGTTTTTGTATATATTGGTCTGGAGGACTGCCCTACATGCATCGTGGGCCAACCCGATCACTGTATAGAGTGATTTTGTTATTTACCTTTTTTAAATTGCATACTTACATGGATACAAAATAACCTCTTATGCCAAGCTGGACCGCATCCCCAAGCTCTCTAATTCTTATGGAGAATGCTAAAAAAGTCTCTAATTGGCTGAAATCAGGTCATTTATTATCTACCTAATTTAAATCTTTGGATTAAAATATTATAAATTCCTTTCTTAGTAAATATTTATAGATTATAGTGAACATTCGTTCAGGATTTCGTGGTTATCGAAGAATGTATCTTTTATATTTCTTGTATAAATATATTTATTTAATTTACAACTAATAAAAAAAACATAATACTGGATTCAACAGTATTCTATGTAAAAAACATTTATTTAATTTTATTAATATTTTTTTAGCAAGTTAAACCACTCAACATGTGCGTTTAGTTAATTACACCACGTTTAATAATGCTGGTTATGGGACTGTCATTATAAATTAAATTAATAAAGTGGTTTCTGAATTATTGTGTCAAATAAGTTGAATACTTGCAGTAGTAATACTACAAAACTAAAATATATAGAACAAATATACATTAAACATTTATGAAATAAAGAATGTCAATAGCAATAAAAATTATTTAAAAAAAATATATGCTTGACCACTCAAACATTAAAGAATAATAATTTACCTCACAATCTAATTACAAATTTGTAACATTGCTGCTAATAATAAAGCAAAATATATTTAATTTTAAACATATTACAAGCTTCATGCTACACAAATTATGTAAAACTACAATTAAAAAAATTATGAATTGGTAAATAAAAGCTACTAGTGTGAATTTATGATTCACGTAGGTTTTAACGTTTAAACTTTCTATATAGCAGTTTTAGAATTATTTTTGACCTTATCAAAACCGTTTGTATTTTAGGGTAAGTGATTGTGATTTAGCTAACAAATTCTTTTTATAATAACCTCAAATGTTTCATAGATAATTACCATCGATCTTTTTAAAATGTATATTTAAAAAATATTTTATTATTAAGCATAAAGAGAATCATTATGCACTTTAGTATCATAAAATTTGAACATATTAAGTTTTCTTCATCTAAAGATACACTCTGTTATAAAATTTGTTTGTTTGAATGGTATTATTCAATGATATTTACAAATAAAGAATTCCCCTAAAATGTGTTTTAAAATAAAACCTTGACTATTTTAGGTATAGTTATATTAAAAATTCGTTATAAGTTTTTATTTGTTGATACGTGTCGTTATAAAATTAACTAAACAACATAAACAACATAAAATGAACACTAAACTTTTTTTAGGAAAATATCTTAAGATATCCGGTGCTATATCTCAAACCGTTGTCACAGATGGGAAAACCAATCGCAGTCCTGGATTACAGAATGAAGGATCACTTTCAGCATGAGAGAGAAAACCTTTTATTTGTGGTACAAAAACAACAAGCATTCAATATAGGGTTCAACCTGGACGACTTTAATGTAACTTATCTGAAGTAAATAATTTATTTAGGATATTATACTGAACTATAAAGTGTAAACCGAACTCAGACCTATGTTTAAACATAGGAAGTTAGATAACGTATCATAGACGTAAGTTAGCATTTACCTACTCACCTACCCCTAAACCTATGTTAGCTATGACCTACTCGCCCATACGTTTGTTACTATTGACCTACCTAACCATGGACACAAATATTAGCATTTACCCACCCATATTTGTACGTTAGCTTTGACCCACACCCACCCTACTCGTACGCTAGTATTAACCCATTCACACACGCATAAACTTATGATATCGTAAAATAAAATAAATATTTTAGCTTATAAGTTTTGCCTAATGTTTGTAATGATATATGTAATATTTAGTATTAAAACTATTAAAATCAATATTCTAGCTGTTCATATATTACGATTAAAAGTATGTATACATTAAAGTTGTTTGGCCATGGTAAAATGATTTAAGTCCTTTATTTATCATGAACCATGGATGAAACAGAAAATATTTTGTATGATAATTGTTTGACAGAGATGAGTGCACCTGGCGTAAATTCAAGTTGTTGTGGGTTAAATCCTGGAGGGCCCGTGTGAAAGCCTGCCACTCAAGACTTATAAAGAAATATTATCATATTATTGAAAATTATCTTCAACACTGTAGCATTTTAAAATATAAATAAACTTGTGAAATAACTACTATTTCAACAAATCACTATGACACTTTTCATTTCTAATAAACAGTACAAGTAAATGTCACACAACACAAATGTATTACAATATAAACGCAAAATACACAAATATATTACAATACAAGTACAAAATGCACAAATATTATGGTAATCGATTTCGGTGAACCACGTTCACCTTCCTCAGACCACAGGGATTCACAAAAGAATCCCTTCTATTCACAAAAATAATCCTTTTCTGTGAAGAGATTCTTTTGTGAATACTTGTGGTCTGAGGATGGTGAGTGTGGTTCACCGAAATCGATTACCATAATATTTGTGCATTTTGTACTTGTATTGTAATATATTTCTGTATTTTGTGCTCATATTTGTAATATATTTTGTGTTGTGTGACGTTTACTTGTATTGTATATGTACCAACACGTATTATGCTACTTAAAATATATGCGTTCCAACTAATACGTACATTACATTTAAAACGATATTCGGAAAATCGGCAATCATAATGACGTCAGTTTTCCCCTTAAACTGATAGGACGTATCCAACAGGGCTGTAAATTTATGTAAATAAGTAAGAAATTTAAATAAATGAATTATAAGGAAATTTTTTATAGAAAGTTATATATGTTTGTTAATGAACACTATCTAAAATTGATAACTTCACTATACACGAAATAAGCTTAACTTATTTTCAATAATTTAACAATTTCTGAAAAGATACAAAAAGATAATTAGCAATCACCCAACAAATAAAACTGTTCCCAAACAATTCATATTTGTTATATATGACATTATGACGTAGATTTTCTTAGATATCTTGATTAAAGCTTGCGTTATTACCAGGCCAGAGGTAAAAAGGTTGATAAAAGGTGGAAGTTCGAGGACTGATAGAGAGAGAGGGAAATAAACGAGCGTTCAAAGTGTTTCCTATAAATCCCTCAGGAGTCATTCTCTGTGTCATGTTACTACAATAGAGGGAGATAAAACGTAACCTTATAATTCATTGATTTAGTTTGAGTTTTACTAATTCTATACTGGTACTAACATATTTTCAACAATGCTGAAACAGTATTTTGTTCTAAAAACTTTTGTGAAAAATGCGTTTATAAAAAATAATCTATATAACGAATACTCATACTAGTTCTTCAGTCATACGAGCAAATCTCTTCATTGCACACAAAATATTTTAAACTACGCTAACTCTACACATATTACATATACTACACATATGTAGTTTACATGTTTTACAATCAACTATCTACTATGAGTATGCATTACTGTTTAAATGATGCATTGTTATATCGATAGGATCCATATAAAGTCATAGTGTCAATGTAAAGTATGGATTTAATTACATTAATATATTTATATTAATTATAACACCCCTTTAACTGTCAATATAACATTAGGAACTAACTAGCTAATAGTAATAAATACCACTATGTAAGCTTGTCAGCCTTATGGATACACTTCAACCATGTTTATGACTCCGTGAATGATTAAATGCTTTGAAGTAACTTGTTAACCTTTGCTTTGGGAGATATTAATGCCTCACAGCATTCCTCTCTGGTTAAGTTTTAAACACATGCAGAACTCGTGGTAAAATAATTTACCAGCTCGTTAACAATTTTAAATTAACTTTACTAATTGATAACTTAGTATCATATTTATGGAGGTTTACAGCAAAAACAACTCAATGTTTTCCATTCTTTCAGGGTTTTCTTGAAAAGTGCTAGTTAAAACCATTATTTTCCAATATAGAGTAGTTTGTAAAAACCCTCGAACTAAGCTACCTGATACGTGCCAACTAATTTATAAAATGAAACTTTGTCAATGTATGGTAAATTGGCAAAAATGTTACAAATATGGGCAAATCCTTAATGTGGGAATTCAAAGCATATTGGAAACCGATTTTACTAAGATGTATCGAGTTGATAACAAGGATTATTTTGAGGGATCTGAGCTTTAGTGTATCCTGCGGATACAGAATATGAAAAACCTTACACTGACTGCCAAATATGAATAAGTAAAACACCTTTGTTCAACATAGTCTGCAGATTTGTGGCCCATGGCTGGCTGCATTGCTGTATTTACGTAAAGTAATAAAGATTTAAGAGTGATTTTGATTGTAGTCTTCAAATGTATCTAAATTAACTATGACTGTAGTTATATATTTTTTAAATAATCTTAAATTTAATTTATTTGTACCGTAACGATTTTTTAGTTATATTAATAAGCAAACAAACTAATTACTCTATGCAGAAAAAAAGAAAATAAGTACAAAATAACGTATCAACTTGAACAAAATAACATTTAAAACTTATAAACAGCTGCTAGATATATAGATATTTTAATCATCTGGAATATATAAAATGACTAATCACGTAGCGATATTATCCAGCCATAACCATAGCAACGTCATGCAGGTCTGCCACGTTTCAATTCTTTATCTGAACCTTTATGGTAACCTACATTTTTTAATATGTGAGAATTATTGTGCAAGTAAATGTTTCACCAACGTGGATTTTCAAACTATTTGCATTGTCCCCAAAAAAGTCTTCTCATTTATATATTGTTGCA
Source organism: Stictocephala bisonia (assembly GCA_035578905.1). NCBI lineage: Eukaryota > Metazoa > Arthropoda > Insecta > Hemiptera > Membracidae > Stictocephala > Stictocephala bisonia. The sequence continues at coordinate 181,024 of JAQJVL010000664.1, read as the reverse complement.
GATTTCCAGATGCAAAGTGCAATTAATTGAGGTCAATGAATTGAGTGCGTTTCAATTCTTAATCTGAAGCTTTCTAGTAACCTATATTTTTGAATATGTGAGAATTGTTGTGCAAGTAAACATTTCAACAACTTGGAATTTGAAACTATTCTCACTATCCCTAAAATGGTGTTCTCATTTATATATTGTTGCAGATTTCCAGTTGCAATGTGCAATTAATTGAGGTCAAGTACCCATGTCAAGTCAGTAGATTCATTATAGCTAAGTATCTATAGTAATAATATAATCTATATAATAGATATCTAGTATCTACTAAGAATAGATTACGTTTACTCCAGGCTACATTTAAGTAGCCGACTGATTAGATGACAATTATATTTTACATAACTTGAAAAGTTGCTTTATGTATACTACTATTGTGTGCTAACAAATTCAAAAATATTTAATATAAATTGGTAGTATTACTCTATGAAATGGTACTGTATTTATGAAGACTGATTTACGATTGATTACGGGCATCACTGGATTGATGCTGAGACAAAGTTATCCGGTTTATCAAGTAATGTCTTCATCTACTCATTATGTATTCAGCTAAGCTCCATAGAGTTGTTCATCTGGCAAGATACAGGTTTATTAATTACTATCTTTAACATTATTGAGGTAATCAGTATTCAAAGATGAATCGAGTATTCACTTGGGAACTGTTAGGATGAAGTCGACAGGAAACGATGCTTATCAGTTACATAAGTACTCGACTTTACCATGGTACTTACTGTGGTACATTATAGTTATATTTTAGTATAAGATAACAGTTGTTTGTTATTTCATTTACAATAGCTTTTATTGAATCTTTTATCTTCTTAAACTTAATTGCATATACATTCAAACACAGTGTACAAAGGACCAATTGTAACATGCAACTCTCCGAGTTGAAACATTGTAAACTTTATTATTTCAACAATAAGTACAAATGCAAATAATCATTATAATACAATAATTTAAAACATTCGTATTGTCACGTTATTATTGTGTTTTTTAAATATGAAAGTTCAATTATTATTAGTTACACATCTATTTTTTTGAACAAACAAAGTACATATAATACCGGGTGGATAAGTTGGATTCTCGTCTCGCTCATAATTGTATAGTTGTCATCGTAATTACGTTGCTTCATTAGGACAAGTTGGTACGATTGTTTTTCCTACCACTCTCTGACCAATATTTCAATCAAACATCTTTTGTCTAACTATGTTATAGTTTGACATGTAGCTTTGTGTTATATATGGTCCTTTTAGATATTCTCAAACTATAGTAATCTGATTAATTAACCTCAATAGTTGCCATTTTACGTTGACAGTACTATATAAGTCAGGGGTGTCCAGGTTGGATGGTAGTCAAAGTTCAGATACTGTGTAGGGAAGATAACTGAGCGTCAGATTTGTCAGTTAGTTGGTAATCAGACCAACACTACGTGATTAGGACACGTGAAGCTGTAAGTCACCCTGGCTATTGAACTACTGATAAATAGCCTTTCTGAGGAACAGTTGACCTTGCATAGTCAAAATGATTACACTCGTTCATTTACATTCATCAAATTTACTCGCCCCTCATATTTGCCCATATCTTGACGATCGGCGTATTACTAATTAAATAATTATAAGTTAGGTAAAACTTTACCTCCTCCAGTTGTTGTAATATTCTGATATTTCCTTTGTTAACCTAATTGGTTTTATTCTATTGAAATGTCCAAACGATTTCAGTCCTACTTTGCTCATTTCAGAATGAACGTCTGTGAGTTCTTAATTTCTTGCTCAATTAATTATGTTTTGTTCATTAAAAAGTAATCGATCCAATATGTATCTGAAGTATACATTGTTTGAAGTAATGATATTTGTTTGTAACTTTTTCAAATTCCGATTATTTTTAAATGAACCAAAATTTTCTCTTGACCAAGAAGAGGATGGATCTAAAAAACCTATCCACTGTATATGTATACAAGCTGGTGGGTGGGTAAATATTACATACTTGTAAGGGCAGGTAGGTAGTTCAATACCACCACACATGGGTGTGTGGGTGCCATGCGTAAGAACACAATAGCTGTCATGTTTGAGGGAGGGTAGGCGAGTAACTACTTGTCATGATTAAGAGACTCCGATGTACATTTTGATGAGCCAACGAACGTCTAGGTGGGGGCACGTTGATTCTCGATAGGACCAACCATTATACATGTTGGTGGTGTCACCCTATGTACATATTGATGGGCCGACGAACGTCTAGCTAGCGGCCCCCTGACTCTCGATGGGACCAACCGTTATACATGTTGGTGGTGCCACCCTATGTACATATTGATGGGTCGACGAATGTCTAGGTGGGGGCCTCCTGACTCTCGATGAGGCCTACCATTATACATGTTGGTGGTGCCACCCAATGTACATATTGATGGGCCGACGAAAGTCTAGGTGGGGGCCCCCTGACTCTCGATGGGACCAATCATTATATATGTTCGTCTTGTTTACCAAAAATTGGGCAAAATTAACGTATTAACATAGCCCACAGGTAATAATAATAATAATAATAATAATAATAATAATAATAATAATAATAATAATAATAATAATAATTCTTTTATTGCAAACAAACATTTAACATAAATGTATCACAATCGTCAGGTGGTAAATAAATATATAAATATAGACAAATAAAACATATAGACAAATAAAACATTCATTCACATCAAGGTCGCAATCAAACATACAAAGATATTTCATACATTCTTAGTCTAATGGTGATTAGTCACTCAGATACAGTCCACAATCTCAGTTTTGAACTTTATTACAATTAATTTTTAATTTGCCCAGCGGCCAGTCATAAACTCATCAACTGAATAAAATGATTTTGACAACAAAAATCGTTTCAAACGAGTTTTAAATATATTCGGAGAGTTAATATTGTTAATGCTTTCAGGAAGCTTGTTAATTAGCCTAACGCCAAACACCTGGGGTAGATGATCGGTTACTGTTAGTCTGTGATGTTGGATTCTAAAGTTGTACCTGCCTCTCGTCTCATACTGGTGAACGCCTCTTCCCTGAGTCAGATCTACACCCGATCTACAGTGCAGAATTACATCAAGTACGTAGAGGCTGGGCAGGGTCAACAAACCAAGCTCCCCGAAAGTTGCTCTACACGACTCTCTGTAACCTAGTTTGCCAATAATGCGGACTGCTTTTTTTTGGAATTTAAATACTCTCTCAAATCTTTGTTTAGAGCAGCCCCCCCCCCCCAAAGTCGTATACCATACGCAAGATGCGGATATACTAATCCAAAATAGGCCATTTTCATAACCTCTTTATTGCAAAATTGTCCTAATTTCCGCAAAGCAAAGATACCTGAGGTGACTTTTGCACAAATACTGTCTATGTGGTTATTCCAAGTCAGACCACGATCTAGGTACATTCCAAGGAATTTTGTGGACTCAGTTTCTTCAAGGAAAGCACCATCTATTGAAACTGCTGGTAGTACAGCAGTATCTTGATGTCTCAAATTGAAATTAATTATATTTGTTTTTGATTGGTTTGTTGCCAAATTTAATTCTTCAAAATACTGAATACAAGAATTTAATTCAGTGGAAGATAAGACTTCCAGTTCATTTATGGTACTTCTTTTAAAACAGAGAGTCGTGTCATCAGCGTATTGAATAAGGTGGCCATTCTGTACTTCTGAGTTGAGTCCATTTACATAGATTAAGAAAAGTAACGGCCCAAGAATGGATCCCTGGGGGACACCTTGAATAGCGGCTACTTTCGTTGAAAGAGCATTCGCTACCTCCACACGTTGTTCCCTATCCTTAAGATATGAAGTAAGCCATTTGTGTGGAAGACCACGAACACCACTAGCCTCCAACCGGTGCAAAAGGGTTCCATGATGCACACAGTCAAAGGCTTTCGAGAGATCAAGAAATATGCTTAGCACACGTTCCCTCCTCACTAATCCATCGACAATGCCCTCGATAAGATTCTGCATAGCATCAATTGTAGATTTATTTTTCCTAAAACCGAATTGTTCAGAGCTGAGGATTTGGAATGTCTCAAGATAATTCTCCAATCTATTATAAAATACCCTCTCAAATACTTTACTGAACACTGGGAGGATTGAAATGGGGCGATAATTATTTTTTTGAAATGGATCTTCTTTTTTAAATACAGGAATAACCTTGGCCATTTTTAGACCAGATGGAAAGGTCCCTGATTCAAAAGAGGAGTTGATTAATTTTGTAAGAGGCGTTAAGATGTGCCTAAAGCAGCGCTTAAGGAGCCATACGGACATATTATTAATATCACATGATCTTTTTGAATTCAGTCTCTGTATCACACTGACTACCTCCTCCTCGCAGACCGGAGGTAGGGATGCTACTAATAAATATTCGGTCAAATTTACCATTTTTGTAAACACGATACATGAAAATAATAAGAAATTCAAATATAGAAAAGTAATTGTAAGTAGATAAAAAAATATACTTCATTCGTCAACAATATTTAAGGGTAACTTTCAGGAAAATAAAAAAGGAAATATGAAATTTAAATGAATTGGTAGGGTTGCGTAAACATAGAACATGTATCGTGTCTCCACGTAATAAATCAAACCATACATCATGGTTATTGATGGCAGAAGACTTATGATTGATGGAAGCTGATGGAAACATCGTTCAAATGAAGCGAAAAATGTAAATATTGTTAATTTGTGTAGTTAATAATTATTGTTGACTAATTGTCCAAAAATGTCCATATTAGTCCATCTACTTTATCTAACTTGTGAATATTGATAATAATTATTCTGATGATTCCAGAGGTTAGAGTTTATTTAGATTCAAATATATAGTTTATTTAACATTACTTATATCAAATGTTAACTATAAGTACCTGTGCTTAAGTGTAAGTACTATAATTACTCCCAAAGGTTTGATACTATTCGTGTGTCACATATTTTAATTACTAACTCCAAGATAGTGTAAAGGGTGTTTAAAAAAAAAAAAAAAAAAAAATCGGGTATTATGATCTATCAATAAATACAATGTGTTCGCCAGTTAGTTCCATATTTTTCACTGAAACAACATATGCCAAACCAGTAAATAGCCATAAATTGTAGGTCGACAAACAAAGAGACCATTTTATATTGACATAGTCCACAATATATATCTAATAAAACATTTTTAGACTAAGTATTTTTCCCATCTTACCTTTTTTTAAAAAATAGCTCAATACAGGTGTATCTCTGTAAACATTATATACATTATTTAATTCTTTGAGAGATGAAGTTTTTAAATACGTTTTAAGTACGTATCTAGAGAACATGACGAGTATTTGGGTCAATTTAATCAAACAAAACCCTATATTTACTTTTATTTATTTATTTTTTAACTGCTAATTCGGTTAATGATATTTGTCTTTTATATGTATAATTATATAGACCAGTTAATGTTTATAAAGTATTTGGAAATTAAATACATTTCAAATTATTCTAATAAAATATTTATTTTATAATTATTTATAAGGAACCCCTTTAAGGCATGCAATGTAGATTAGTGGTACGAAATATCTTATATGAGGATGTTCCGGAATGTGAGACTTTTAAACTAGTCTCGTTCCATGAATATATTTTGAAAAATTCACATTAGAGAGCATTTTATGACGTCATAATCTGTATGTAACATGCTTTTAGACTTTTTTATTCGTTTTTTTATTCCCTGGTTCACTTACGTAGTCCACAGTATAGTGATAGTTTATTGGCCTGTACGTTTATTAACGGGCAGTACTTTTGTTAACTAGGTAACAGGAATACATATATAACTTTTTTTGAAACAAAAGGTGCCATTTTAAAACTGAAATGCAACATTCGAAGAAGTTGGACTTATTCTCAAAATAAGTCCAATGGGATTTTAAGATGATGGCTCTAAAATATCTCTTTTATGGAAATATTTCTTAATGCTTCATTAAATAAAGAATACCTGTTCCTTTTTAATTACATGAAAAGTCTTTTAAATTATCACTATGGAAGGGAACGGAATCGTTTAACCTACTCAATGTTGTTTAAGGACTAGGAAAAATGTTTGTGGGTGTTAAATAGTTAAAGCCAGATAGTGTTGAGATCCTTTAGCACATCAGCCATGTGGCATATTTTACAGTATGAATACCTTAGGGTCTACCAGATCGTCTTCAATTATTCAATGAATTACTCCTCATCACTTACACATCAATGGCCGATTGTCTTTAGAATGAACCTGGAAAATGTCAACTAATGGACCGCAAAAGTTTCCTGTAAACGTTTTCCTATTTAATCTAGGGTTCTTAAATGAATGAATGGCGATTTCTGATTTAAACTAACTATTTATTAACAATATCTAATTACAATAAAATAAAGTAATAGCTAAGTTCTAAACAATTTTTTTTACACTTACTGATTTAACAAAGAGGAATCTATAATCTAATAACAAGTCCTCAATGTCCTAACACTATTACTTACAAATAACAATACGACAATAATTCTCAATGTCCTGTCACACTAACTTCCCGATAGATCACTGTCACGGTTACTGTCACACTTTCAATTCACTGCTCCAAAACCAGACTGACTCACTGATCAGGCGAGTCCCTTATATAGGGATACCCCACCTTCTCGAAGGTTCCGGTGACTAGAAGAAAGGCCCAGCGATGGCGGGGAGGCGACTTTCCAGAAACATGGAGAACATTCTTCACGGGGCAGGAGGGTAGGCGCGGCGGGGTAAGGAGGGAACCAATCATATTCGAGGCGCCCTCTCACAAAGGCAGAGGGCGGAGCACCTTTGTCCCTCTCCTTGCTAAACCGGTCGTCTATTGTTGCAGCCCGCGACACTACCCCCTCCTTAAGGCTGTTCTGTCCCGGAACAGGTCCTGGTGGCAGGCGCAGATTTGTAAGCCCATCCTTAGCCACCGTCCTCATTCCTGAGTCCCAAGGGTTCAAGACGCAGACCACCACAGTTATTCCAGAATCTGCGAAGATCCCTTGAACCATCCTTCGGACCACTGCCCAATTCAAGCCGTCATACCCGCAGCCTATTCTAGGGATGGCGAGCTTCATAAGCCCCCTACGAAGGAGTTCCGCCCGCAGGTTCAGGAGACTTTCCATCAATGCTTCATAGGTGGGCTTCTGATGAGAGCGCTCCTTGGTCACCAGGTAAAATAGGTGTTGGCCGTTCCGTTGAATATGAAGTGCCTTGCCGATGCTCGGTTTCTGCTTCTCCAGTTCTTCAATGCCCCCATATTTTCTTCTGAACACCGTGGCTATTCCGCGAGACATTCTCAGGTCTTTTGCAACACAGTGAGCAAGGGTGTAGCGCTTTGGTAACAAGAAGATGTCCTTGTAGACCACATCAGCAACGCCACCTCGATCCGCCATATCCAAGTCCCTGGATTCAGCTGAAACGGCCCTCGTGTGTTGGTCTTCAACTGGTCCATGGTCTCCTTTATAGGGTGCAAGGCGGTTAAAATGGACCACTTTTGGCTTCCCGTTTGGCCGCTTCTTAATCCTATAAACCACGTCGTTTATCCTTGCGACTATCTCGTAGGGACCTTCCCATGAAGACTGAAGTTTGGGACAGTAGCCACGACGCCTTCGAGGATTGTGCAGCCAGACCAGTTCTCCTTGTTTGAAACCACCCTTCTCCGCCTTGATGTCATACCGGTCCTTCATTCTGTCACTAGCTCCAAGGATGTTTGAGCAAACCCTCTCATGTATGTCGTCCATTCTCTTTCGAAGATTTGACACATAATCTTCCCCAGCGACGTCTTCGTCAGGTTTCAGTCCAAACTGCAGATCACATGGTAGACGGAGCTCCCGACCAAATACCACACTCGCAGGTGTTTGCCCAGTTGTCTCACTGATAGAACTGCGATACGCTAGTAGAAACAGGTGTATGTACTGGTCCCAGTCTCGCTGATGTTCGGAGACAACTTTTGAGAGATACCTTCCCATGGTTCGGTTCATTCGCTCCACCATGCCATCCGACTGAGGGTGAAGAGGAGTCGTCCTTGTCTTTCGGATCCCCAAAGCCTCACACACTCCAGTGAATACAGCCGACTCGAAGTTTCGCCCTTGATCGGAGTGTAGTTCCATAGGAACCCCGAACCGACTGACAAATTCCTTCACCAACACGTCCGCGACAGTGGAAGCTTCTTGATTGGGAAGCGCATAGGCTTCAGCCCATTTACTGAAGTAGTCCATTGCTACTAGAATAAATTTATTTCCACTGTCGGTGATGGGAAAGGGGCCCGCTACATCAATGGCAGTCCGCTCGAATGGAGCACCCACATTGTACTTTCTCATCGGGGCCTTACTCTTTTTCAGTGGGCCGTTGGATGCCGCACAAGTCGTACATCGCCGACACCAGTCCAACACATCGTTCTTCAGATTAGCCCAATAGAAACGGTCTCGTACTTTTTCCAAGGTCCGGTGGACTCCCAGGTGGCCTCCCGATGTCCCATTGTGGAGCTCCCTTAAAACATCCGGCACTCTCCTCCGAGGAACAACTAGTTGAAGCCTACGGCTTCCCCCATCCACAGACTCCACTGCCCTCTTCAACAGGCCATTATCTATCAGCATGGAATCCCATTGCGCCCAGTAGGCTTTCACAGTCTTCGAAAGCGGTGAAACCTCCTGCCACGATGGCCTCCCTTTATCGGACTGTTTCCAGTTGAACAGATATTTCAAATCAGGGTCTTCTTTCTGCTCCTTCTGCAGTGCTGTAGGCTCCCAAGCGTTGTCAACTACAGTAGACCTTTTTACAGTTGCTGTCCTCTGTTCCTGACGAGAACAGTGTTTGCAGTCGTCCTCACAGGGCCTTCTAGACAGCGCATCTGCGTTCCGATGGCTGGAGCCAGGACGATGTTCGGACTCGAAGTCATACTCCTGTAGGCGCTCGATCCATCTGGCCACTTGACCCTCTGGAGACTTGAATCTCAGTAACCACATGAGAGCCGCGTGGTCCGTTCTCAACAGGAACCGTCTTCCATACAAGTATTTGTGGAAGTGTTCAACTGACTTCACAACTGCCAGAAGTTCTCTCCTTGTGACGCAGTAGTTACGTTCAGGAGCTGAGAGGACTTTACTGAAGTACCCGATGACACGTTCCTCACCGTCCTGTATTTGAGAAAGGACGCTTCCAATGGCGGTGTTACTCGCATCCGTATCGAGGATGAATCGTCCGTCAGGTCTTGGGTAGCTCAGAATCGGGGCGCTGCTAAGCCTGTTCTTCAGCTCCTCAAAGGATCGCTGGCAGTTCTGGTCCCATTCGAAGACTCGTTTCTCTTCCGTTAGTCTGGTAATTGGCCTGGCAATATTGGCAAACCCCTTAACAAATCTGCGATAGTAAGTGCAAAGCCCGATGAAACTCCTAACCTGATGTTTATCACGAGGCACAGGCCAGTGGGTTATTGCTCGGATTTTATCAGGATCAACCGAAACTCCTTTACTCGAGACGACATGGCCAAGATAGCTTACTTGCCTCCTAAACAAGTGGCATTTCTTCGGGTTCAGCTTCAGGTTCGCTGCACGAAGCCTCTCGATAACCCGCTCTAAATTCGTCAGATGATCTGAAAAGGTTTTTCCCAATACAATAATGTCGTCTAAATAGACGAGACAGGTCTCCCATGACAAGCCCCTTAAGACGCTCTCCATTAGACGTTCAAAAGTGGCTGGGGCATTGCATAGTCCAAATGGCATTACAGTAAATTGCCATAGGCCACTCCCAATTGAAAAAGCAGTCTTCTCCTTGTCCTCAGGGGCCAGGGCTACTTGCCAATATCCGCTCCTAAGGTCCAAAGTCGAGAATAGTTGGCATCCTACCAAGGTGTCCAGCGTGTCGTCAATTCTAGGAAGCGGGTAGCTATCCTTCTTGGTGATATTATTGAGCTGACGGTAGTCCACACAAAACCTGGTAGAGCCATCCTTCTTCTTAACCAGCACAACCGGTGACACCTACGGGCTATTTGAGGGCTCAATGACTCCATCTTTATGCATTTCTTTTATTATGCCCTCGGCCTCATCTCGCTTAGACAGTGGAAGTCGTCTTGGAGCCTGGCGTACTGGTTTTGCGTCGCCTGTGTCAATCCGGTGCTGGACGATGCTAGTACGTCCCCTTGGCCCGTCTCCTAACTCAAAAATATCTTGCCAATTATTGACGAGGTCCTTCAACTCCTTTCCTTGCTCAGGTGTAAGCTCTTTGCAGGATTCTTCTAAAAAGCTCTCTAATTCCTGTGGGAGACTTCTAGCCTTAGGGACGGCATGTTGTACCTGACGGACGACAGATGAGACAAGCGTGTAGTCCCCAACAACCGTGCCTCTCTTCAAAGTGACAGGGTAATAGTTCAGATTCATCAATTGTACTGGAACATTAGGTCCTATGGTAACCAGTGTCCTAGCGACCAGGACACCGCGAGCGAGCTGTTGAGTGACGTCACTGGTTGGTTCCAGAAGAACACTTTGACCCTGACCGGGGTCCCCCTCTGGTGATGCCTTAGATATCACCCGGCTCTGCGCTGCAAGAGTAGTGTCCTCCAACAGGCGCAAGTGACCACGGAAGTTCTTCCTATGTCGCAGGATGAGCTCCTCCTCTCCAACGGTCACTACTCCTTTAGACATATCTAGCTTAAACCCGCGCTTCGTCATGATGTCTGTGCCGAGGATGACTTCTTCCTCTATGTCAGCGACCAGAGCACAGTGTGTAAATCTGCAGCCACCAATGACGAAGGAGGCAACTGTCTGCCCATACACCTGTGCTGATTGTCCCGTGGCTGTCTTCAAGGTCCACATGGTTGGGGAGAGTTCCTCAGGAGAAATGACATCCGCTCTTAAGATAGTCATAGTAGCCCCCGTGTCAAGAAGAAGACAACAGTTTCGCCCATTCACCGTTCCATCCACGTAGAAACTGCTCAAGCTGCCACCAAGGGATGCCACCATAACACTTCTTGGGGCCTCCAGATAATGGGTTGACAGTTGCCCCCTCCCATCAACCCTCTTTAGTTTTCCTGTCCTTTTTCAGAAACCTTGGAGCTGCACTTGCTGCGTGGATGACCTAGCTGTCCACAGCCCCAACAGCGAATTTCCCTTTTCCTAGACTTTAAAGCTTCCAAAACTTTCTTTACGATTTCCTCAACAGAAAATGCAGGTTCTGGCTCAGCAGCGCGGACTCGGGCCTGACCACGGACAGACTGCCTAACAGCCTCGAACTCTAAAGCCTGAGTCAGAGCATCACTGAGAGTCTTAGGCCTAGCGAGCTTCACGGCCTGTTGAGTTTCAGGCTCCCGTAGACCGTCCAGAAATTTGTCGACTGCCAGGCTCTCGTAAACCTCGTCTGTCACTGAGGGGTAAGCATTCCGGACCAGCTGGGCGATGTCAGCCTCGAATTCCTGGAGGGACTCACTGGGTTTCTGAGCCCTGCCCCTCAGCTGGGAGCGGTATAGCTGTTCCATGTGACGGTGACCGAAGCGCATTTCCAACCTTCTCAAGAGCTCGGGATAATTACGTCGCTCCGATATCGGCATCGTCTGTAGGACGCCCAATGCATCGCCCCTTAGCGACAAACATAAGACGGAAGCTTTGGTTTCCAGAGTCCACCCGTGGACCATTGCTGCTGTATCAAAAAGAGTCATGAAGTCCTCCCATGGCATTTTCCCGTCGAAGGTTGGGACGGCAGGATGTGTGGCCGATGTCCCAAAAGGCGGTTGCTGTGGAGGAACTACCTTGTCGTCCTGCCCGCACTACGTAGAAACAGCTCCGACACCACTAGTAGCCATGGGTGTGTCGACATTAAAAGCACTTAATCTTACTCTTATATGACTTTCTATCTTATTTTCTAGTTCACACTGCATAACCTTTAGTTTCTCATTAAACTCACTAACTTTATCTTCTAAGTTACTAACATTATTTTCTAATTTACCAAAATTATTTTCTAAATTGCCAACTTTACTTTCTAATTTATCAGAAAACTCTTGAACTTTTCCCAATACTTCAGTTTTCAAATTAGTATTACTTCCTAAAACTTCAGCTTTAAAACTATTATTACTTTCTAAGACCTCACTTAACATTTTGTTAACATCAAAGCATACAAAAAGCACATTTTCTGGATCCTCTCCTCCATTTAACAATGCTTGCCGCAGCCTCTGCTGCAAAACAGATTTATTGCCAGAGGTATCCAAATCACGTTCTTCCAACTCTCTTTTTAAGTCTACAACTTTTAGATCTAATAGCTTAACAGACCTAGCAGCCATATTCAACTATTTACTATTCAAAAATAACAATGTCGCAATAAATAAATAGGTCTTAATTAAAAATGAATTACAAGAACAATATAATGCAAAACAATTATTCTACGACAATAGTTAGTACAAATAAAATGTATAGGCTTACTTCCTACAAATAACAAATGAAATCGCCAAAAATACCCCACACCTGACACCAAATTGTTACGTATCTAGGGTTCTTAAATGAATGAATGGCGATTTCTGATTTAAACTAACTATTTATTAACAATATCTAATTACAATAAAATAAAGTAATAGCTAAGTTCTAAAAAATTTTTTTTACACTTACTGATTTAACAAAGAGGAATCTATAATCTAATAACAAGTCCTCAATGTCCTAACACTATTACTTACAAATAACAATACGACAATAATTCTCAATGTCCTGTCACACTAACTTCCCGATAGAGCACTGTCACGGTTACTGTCACACTATCTTCTCGATAGATCACTGTCACGGTTACTGTCACACTTTCAATTCACTGCTCCAAAACCAGACTGACTCACTGATCAGGCGAGTCCCTTATATAGGGAATACCCCACCTTCTCGAAGGTTCCGGTGACTAGAAGAAAGGCCCAGCGATGGCGGGGAGGCGACTTTCCAGAAACATGGAGAACATTCTTCACGGGGCAGGAGGGTAGGCGCGGCGGGGTAAGGAGGGAACCAATAATATTCGAGGCGCCCTCTCACAAAGGCAGAGGGCGGAGCACCTTTGTCCCTCTCCTTGCTAAACCGGTCGTCTATTGTTGCAGCCCGCGACATTAATGTAGGTAATGTTAGGTAAAAAATAGTGTATAATTTTAAGACACTTTCTAAGTAATCTAAATGTATTATTTTCCATAGAATATTAACGAAAATATGACTATCCACATACACAATAGTTTACAAAATATAAAGAAAATCAAATATATATATTTACATACAATGCACAATTTCGTTTATCATGATCAAGAAAGGATATACTTGAAGCTTCTTGTGATTTTTAAATACTGAATGAAGTGAAATATTACTATTAATCATGCGCAAATAATATTTTAGGTAAAGTTTAATTTCTTTAAAGATATAATTATAAAATATAAAACTCCGGAGTGGAATACGATTTATTTATACATTTAGTCATGATGAATTAAATAAATGTTCTTTATATTCTTACTACATAAAAGTGTAATATATAAAAATGGTAATTTGTAGTAATATTTATTATATAATAGATTGTCTAACAGAACTATTATTAGTTGGTATAGTATAGTAGATAATGATTTACCAAAAATGGAAATATTAAGTTTGTATATTCAGGAATATTCTTATAAACGTGTATACTTTATATAAAAACAATATATTGATATTATTAATGTACAATAGTGTAAAAATGTGTGGGACGTACCTGGAATACGTAATGAGAAAGTGAAACAATACTTGTCAGCAGATACAATGTAGATTAAAACTGCTGACGTCAACTCAGTGTGGGCCTTACCTGTATTACGTAACAAAAATGTGTAACAATACTCGTCAACAGATACACTGCAGATTAAAACTGCTGACGTCAACTCAGTGTGGGCCTTACCTGGAATACGTAATGAGAATGTGAAACAATACTAGTCAGCAGATACAATGTAGATTAAAACTGCTGACGTCAACTCAAGTATGGGCCTTACCTGTAATACGTAAAGAGAATGTGTAACAATACTCGTCAACAGATACACTGCAGATTAAAACTGCTGACGTCAACTCAGTGTGGGCCTTACTTACTCAGAATAGTTAATGAGAAGGTGAAACAAAACTCGTCAGCAGATACACTGCAGATTAAAACTGCTCACGTCAACTCAGTGTGGGCCTTACTTACCTGGAAATGTTAATGAGAAGGTGAAACAAAGCTCATCGGCAGATACACTACAGATTAAAACTGCTGACGTCAACTCAGTGTGGGCTTTACCTGCAATACGTAACGAGAATGTGAAACAATACTCGTCAGCAGATACACTGCAGATTAAAACTGCTGACGTCAACTCAGTGTGGGCCTTACCTGCAATACATAATGAGAATGTAAAAGAATACTCGTCAGCAGATACACTGCAGATTAAAACTGCTGACGTCAACTCAGTGTGGGCCTTACTTACCTGGAAATGTTAATGAGAAGGTGAAACAAAGCTCATCGGCAGATACACTACAGATTAAAACTGCTGACGTCAACTCAGTGTGGGTTTTACCTGCAATACGTAACGAGAATGTGAAACAATACTCGTCAGCAGATACACTGCAGTTTAAAACTGCTGACGTCAACTCAGTGTGGGCCTTACCTGCAATACATAATGAGAATGTAAAACAATACTCGTCAGCAGATACACTGCAGATTAAAACTGCTGACGTCAACTCAGTGTAGGTCTTACCTGGAATACGTAATAAGAATGTGAAACAATACTCGTTATCATATACACTGCAGATTAAAACTGCTGACGTCAACTCAGTGTGGGCCTTACCTGGAATACGTAATGATAATGTGAAACAATACTCGTCAGCAAATACAATGCAGATTAGAACCGCTGACATCAACTCAGTGTGGGCCTTACCTGGAATACGTAATGAGAATGTGAAACAATAGTCGTCAGCAGATACAATGCAGATTAAAACCGCTGACTCAACTCAGTTTGGGCCTTACCTGGAATACGTAATGAGAATGTGAAACAATACTCGTCAGCAGATACACTGCAGATTAAAACTGCTGACGTCAACTCAGTGTGGGCCTTACCTGGAATACGTAATGAGAATGTGAAACAATACTCGTCAGCAGATACAATGTAGATTAAAACTGCTGACGTCAACTCAAGTATGGGCCTTACCTGTAATACGTAAAGAGAATGTGTAACAATACTCGTCAACAGATACACTGCAGATTAAAACTGCTGACGTCAACTCAGTGTGGGCCTTACTTACCCAGAATAGTTAATGAGAAGGTGAAACAAAAATCGTCAGCAGATACACTGCAGATTAAAACTGCTGACGTCAACTCAGTGTGGGCCTTACTTACCTGGAAATGTTAATGAGAAGGTGAAACAAAGCTCATCGGCAGATACACTACAGATTAAAACTGCTGACGTCAACTCAGTGTGGGCTTTACCTGCAATACGTAACGAGAATGTGAAACAATACTCGTCAGCAGATACACTGCAGATTAAAACTGCTGACGTCAACTCAGTGTGGGCCTTACCTGCAATACATAATGAGAATATAAAACAATACTCGTCAGCAGATACACTGCAGATTAAAACTGCTGACGTCAACTCAGTGTAGGTCTTACCTGGAATACGTAATAAGAATGTGAAACAATACTCGTTATCATATACACTGCAGATTAAAACTGCTGACGTCAACTCAGTGTGGGCCTTACCTGGAATACGTAATGATAATGTGAAACAATACTCGTCAGCAAATACAATGCAGATTAGAACCGCTGACATCAACTCAGTGTGGGCCTTACCTGGAATACGTAATGAGAATGTGAAACAATAGTCGTCAGCAGATACAATGCAGATTGAAACCGCTGACTCAACTCAGTTTGGGCCTTACCTGGAATACGTAATGAGAATGTGAAACAATACTCGTCAGCAGATACAATGTAGATTAAAACTGCTGACGTCAACTCAGTGTGGGCCTTACTTACCCAGAATAGTTAATGAGAAGGTGAAACAAAACTCGTCAGCAGATACACTGCAGATTAAAACTGCTGACGTCAACTAAGTGTGGGCTTTACCTGCAATACGTAACGAGAATGTGAAACAATACTCGTCAGCAGATACACTGCAGATTAAAACTGTTGACGTCAACTCATTGTGGGCCTTACTTACCTGGAAATGTTAATGAGGAGGTGAAACAAAGCTCATCAGCAGATACACTACAGATTAAAACTGCTGACGTCAACTAAGTGTGGGCTTTACCTGCAATACGTAACGAGAATGTGAAACAATACTCGTCAGCAGATACACTGCAGATTAAAACTGTTGACGTCAACTCAGTGTGGGCCTTACTTACCTGGAAATGTTAATGAGAAGGTGAAACAAAGCTCATCAGCAGATACACTACAGATTAAAACTGCTGACGTCAACTCAGTGTGGGCTTTACCTGCAATACGTAACGAGAATGTGAAACAATACTCGTCAGCAGATACACTGCAGATTAAAACTGCTGACGTCAACTCAGTGTTGGTCTTACCTGGAATACGTAATGAGAATGTAAAACAATACTCGTCAGCAGATACACTGCAGATTAAAACTGCTGACGTCAACTCAGTGTAGGTCTTACCTGGAATACGTAATGAGAATCTGAAACAATACTCGTTATCAGATACACTGCAGATTAAAACTGCTGACGTCAACTCAGTGTGGGCCTTACCTGGAATACGTAATGAGAATGTTAAACAATACTTGTCAGCAGATACACTGCAGATTAAAACCACTGACGTTAAGATTCAAGATCTTTATTTGTCATTAAATAATAAAGCATATTATAATAGACATCATCAATTACAAAAATTAGCAATTTAAATTTACAACAGGCATAAATTTAAATAGTTTCATCAAATCTTAAATCCATAAGATTATGCTCTAAGAAATCATTCACTTTGTATATGGCATAGAAAAAACCAATGTTTGAGAATATTTTTAAATCTTTTAAATGATATGTTTGAGGCAGAGTAATGTAATTTATTAAAAAAAATTAAGTTGCATATAAAGATGACTTTCTATTGATTTATTTAATCTAAAGGCTGGTAGGTCTAATGTTGGTAGGTCTTGATATTTTGTTGTATGTTCATGAGCATTTAGTCTGCTCCTATAATATTCCAAGTTTTTCTTAATATGAAGTATGTTGCATATATGTATAAGCTAGGTAGTTTCATAATTTTTAACTGCTTAAAATAATGAGGCCACTTTCGGCACTTTTTATTCCCATAATAATTCTAATTGCCTTTTTTTGGCAAATAATAACCTTAGCTGCTCCTGGGCTATTTCCCCATAGCCTAATACCGTAAAGGAGATGGGGGTGAAAAAACGCGTAATAAGCAGTAATTAGCATATCATGACTAACACATTGTTTTAATTTACGCAAAAGAAAAATAACTCTTGATAATTTCGAGATATTATTTTTTGTTTACGAGTCCCAAGATAGTTTGTTGTACAAAAAGAGCCCTAATAATTTAACTGATTTATTTTCAAAAGAAATTTATTTAAGACTAAAGACGATTTCTTCAGTTTTATCTACATTAACCTAAAGATTATTTGAATCAAACCATAAGTTTGATTTTGATATTATGTCACTGAGTCTAGTTTGAGCAATTTGTGTATCATGATCAATTTCATAAAAGGTTGTGTCATCTGCATATAAAATGGTGTTTTTGACATATAAGATGGGAGGCTATTTATAGCAATTAAAAACAAAAAAAGGACCCAAAATTGACCCCTGAGGTACACTTAATGTAACCTCTTTGAGATCAGATTTTTTACTACCTACAACCACCATTTGCTTCCTGTCTTCTAAATAAGATTTAAATAATTTAAGGACAGTATTTTTAACACCATAGAATTCCAATTTCTGAATTATATTGTTATGGGAGATGCTATCAAAGGCTTTGCTTAAATCTACTAAGGCAGAGCAAACCACCTTCTTGCTTTCAAAAGCTAATCAAATTTCATCGACTAATGACTCCAAAGCGATGATAGTAGATCTCCCGGGAATAAACCCAAACTGGGATGGACTAAATAAGTTATTCCTAATGAAATATTCAAAGGTTTGTTGTTTTACAATTGCTTAAACAACTTTACCGAACACTGGAACCAATGAGATTGGTCTATAGCTTGTTGGGTCTCTTCTATAATTTTTCTTGTAAAGAGGAACTGTTTTTGAAATTTTCCAGATCTTAGGAAAAACACCTGACATTAAAATTGAATTTACTAAGTATGTCAAAGGGGAAGCAATTTAACCAACAACATGTTTAAGTACAATGTTTGACATCCTCCCTTTTTGAATTACTAAACTGTTAATAATGTTTACTCAGTCATATGGTCTTATTTGTGAAATTTATAGATTTTTGTCAATAAAAGTTGTAATGGAAGACAAGAGCAGCTGTTGAGCACTTGCTTGGTGATTATGTGCTATCGGTAACGCCTGTCTTGCTTGTTCAGAAATATATCATTAAATACATCAGGAGAAATGTCCGGCAAACAATTGTTTTTCAAATTAAGACCCCCATCTCATTTTTTATTACATGCCACGCAGCTTTACATTGATTGCTTGAGTGTTTTATAAAATTTTCTTTATAATTTGTCTTGGCTAATTGTAACTCCTTTCTGTATAAACTTCGAGCTTTGATCAATAACCTACTATGTTCGTGACCTAAAGATGCCCTATCTCTACGTATAGTAACAAAGTCTCTTAGCTGTTCAAGCTGAGGTGTAAAAAACTCAGTCAGTCAACTCAGTGTGGGCCTTATCTGGAATACGTAATGAGAGTGTGAAACAATACTCATCAGCAGATACACTGCAGATTAAAACTGCTGACGTCAACTCAGTGTGGGCCTTACCTGCAATGCGTAATGAGAATGTAAAACAATACTCGTCAGCAGATACACTGCAGATTAAACCTGCTGACGTCAACTCAGTGTGCGTCTCAACTGGATGGAATACATTATGAGAATGTAAAAGAATACACGTCAACAGATACTGAAGATTAAAACTGCTGACGTCAACTCAAGTGTGGGCCTTACCTCGAATACGTAATGAGAAGGTGAAACAATACTCGTCAGCAGATACACTGCAGATTAAAACTGCTTAGGTCAACTCAATGTGGGTCTCAACTGGATGGTATAAATTATGAGAATGTGAAACAATACTCATCAGCAGATACACTGCAGATTAAAACTACTGATATCAGTACAGTGTGGGCCTTACCTAGAATACGTAATGAGAAGGTGAAACAATACTCATCAGCAGATGCACTGCAGATTAAAACTGATGATGTCAACTCAGTGTGGGTCTCACCTCGATGGAATAAATTATGAGAATGTGAAACAATACTCATCAGCAGATACACTGCAGATTAAAACTACTGATATCAGTACAGTGTGGGCCTTACCTAGAATACGTAATGAGAAGGTGAAACAATACTCATCAGCAGATGCACTGCAGATTAAAACTGATGATGTCAACTCAGTGTGGGTCTCACCTCGATGGAATAAATTATGAGAATGTGAAACAATACTCATCAGCAGATACACTGCAGATTAAAACTACTGATATCAGTACAGTGTGGGCCTTACCTAGAATACGTAATGAGAAGGTGAAACAATACCCGTCAGCAGATACACTGCAGATTAAAACTGATGATGTCAACTCAGTGTGGGTCTCACCTCGATGGAATAAATTATGAGAATGTGAAACAATACTCATCAGCAGATGCACTGCAGATTAAAACTGCTGAGGTTAACTCAATGTGGGCCTTACTTGAAATACGTAATGAGAATGTGAAATAATACTCGTTAGCAGATACACTGCAGGTTTAAACTTCTGGCGTCAACTCAGTGTGGGCCTTACTTGGAATACGTATGGAGAATGTGAAGTAATAATCGCCAGCAGATACACTGCAGATTAAAACCCCTGACGCTAGCTCAGTGTGGGTCTCAACTGGATGGAATACATTATGAGAATGAGAAACAAAACTAGTTAGTGGATACACTGGAGATCAAAGTTGCTGATGTCATCACAGCCTGTGTTATCATATCTAGTGTAGCAGTTGTTTTCATGAGATATTACTTCATTATGTAATGTAATGGAATCTTTCAAGAAGGTATGATGTCAATTATGAACTTTTTTCTTAGTTCATAAAGAAAGGAGATAATCTTTTCTTATTTTTATCAAGGCACTCCAAATTGTGTGTTTTTGTAAACATTTTTATGTTATGACCTTGGTTGTCTTTCAGCTTGGTAATAAAAAATTTAAATGAGCAACACTTTAAAAAATACCAAATAGAAAAAAATGCTTAATCTGCAAATTTGTCATATTTTTGGTAATGATAGCTTTTATAATTATTTTCTATATATTTAGTACATTGAAAATCTTTCGTGTTTTGCAGAAGATAGACTTGAGTATCATGGCTGTCTTTATCAGTCCAATACTAAGTGGCTTTGTTTCCACACTGAACTAAATGTCTCTTAGTTGTCCTGCTTATTGAGCTAATAATGTTATTTCTCTATTAAAATGTTGACCTCAGTCAATAACAATGACTACACTCAATCATTCAACAATCTTATTCCCTGATATATTGAAGATCGGTATATTACTAGTAAAAAAATTTTAATTTATTCCTAATGTTAAATACAAAATGAACCCATTAAATAAGAAGTATAGGAGTAAAGTTTATTACATTTTTAATGATTTAATATAGTTTTACAGTTAAATTACATCAACTGTAATTTAACTGTCACTTTTTTAATATTAATACATTTTCCGCTAATTTTGTGTTTCTGATAATTTCTGATACAACACATAACAATTTGAGTGGTTTAGGGATATACCTCGAGTAATTTACCTGTCAAAAACAGCCCTCATCATACTCCAGTTCGTAAATAACACAGGTTTTGCCATATCAATGAGATATGTCAATAAGGCGATGTTTTGTTAACACGTGGTTGCTGTAAAAATAAACATGCATACTCGGTAGAAGTGAATTTTTTTGTTCCTGTCGTCTTCACTGTGTCATTTTGACATGTAATGCTTAAGGCTTAGAGGCTTAAGTCTTTGACGATAAACAAATTTAATATTCTACACAAAAACAAAAAATTGTTTCTACTGAATATTTAATGCTCGCCCCCTTTATTCTTGTTTACTCCTGTATTTTATATTCTGGAAAATTGTTTACTACAAGAAAAGTATAAACACGTTTATCGTAATTTACTTGAAACACAAATGTACCTATTTAGTTACTTTATAATGTTTCAAGCTTACCACTTTAACATAAATTATTTTCTAGGTATACAAGAATTACAATTAATTTTCACACTTCAGCCCTATTTTTCCTAAAATAAAAATATTTGTCAATGAATTATAAACTGTTTAGACAGCTATATGAATAGGTATAATACAAAATACAAATATGTTCAATTTATGTTCGCGTTTATTCTTTCGGTATAGTATAAACAATACTATATAACTCTAATAATTGATGTATTGATGTTCAGGTTTTTTAAACAATAATACAGTAAACATAGTACAAATATTCAAAATTAAAATGTGACGTGAAATAAATACATACTAATTACTAATATAATTACATAAAACCCTAATGAAAGATGAGATAATTGAGTTAACTGAAGTAAAGACTAACCTAAGATAAAGTATAATTGGGTCACTGGATCTTAGCCTTATCAGTAACGATGCATCTCTGTGCCATAAACACTGATTTGGAAGAATGATATTATTTAATACAAGTTTTACAATTTGTCTCGTTTTATTATTGTTTATTATGTCTTATTTTGATATTGAGGCCTTCTACTGTATTTTCTAAATAATTATTTTATTCTTTTTGTAATAAATAGTTTTTTTTTCGCTCAGCAGCCGATTTGTTATTTAACCCTCCAACTGCCACCCGTGATCCTATCGTTAACTGGTATTGAGATATCCCCAGTACGGCATGACTTCCAGTTTTGGTGGGGATGGGTCTCAACAACCAAACATTCACTCAAATAATACTTTTAATCAAGAAAAATTACAGAAAGTAATTTCGTTGTTCAGTTGTAGTTGGGTTGCCAGAGTCTTCAAGATCCTTGTTTTCGTTTCGTTTCGTTGGGTAGTCGTCCATAACACGTAGGGTGGTTAAGACACCTCCATATATGTATTATGGAACTGACACTCCTATCCAATCTTGCACGTAGATTTGTAAAGACACATCTATTTATAAAAGTATGTTGGTTGTTACCCTCATATCCCATAATTGTCGTAGAGTGGCAATGACACCCCTGTCTATGCATAGTGAAAGTTGTACTGTCATCCATCTATACAAGTACAGTGGTACATTCCCATCCAATCAGAAACGCATAGGGGTAGAATACCCCACCCCCTAGATAAGTATGATTGTTGTGAGGTACCCATTTATTTCTGCATTTAAGATATAACTTACATTCCAACCACACACGTACATTGCTAGTGACACCCTCATATATCTATAATGGTAGTTACACCATAGTCTATTTATACAATTAAGTGGTAATGATCCCCCATTCCGATCATACTTGTGAGTGGCATTCACACTCTCATGTATGTATGGTTCATGGAAGTGACACTCCCATCTACTCATTCTAGTGCAGTGTAACGAATATCCCTTCTAATCATACACGTAGTGGTAAAGTAAATCCTGATTTATTTTAGTAATGACGCTTCTATCCACTTATAAACGTACGGTGGTAATTGATGAAGGTGGTTTTTATTTTTTTATTTTTAGGGTTTTGCATATGGATTAGTAATAATGAGGTGGGCAACCAATAAACTTGTTTGTGAGGAAGGGTTGGATAGGATATATCTTTATCAAAGGTGGGTAGATGTAGGATAAGCTAAGTCTGTGATTGATGGGTAGGAGGGTTATCAATGGACAACCTCCCAACTATTATGTCTTTTTTTGTTGACAGTATATATAAGTCTACTATTGGACAAAACTAATGTCTACTGCAAAAAACTTATTTTACTTTAAATTCTGATAAAGGAATTCAAATAAATTAGATATTTTAATTGTAATTAGTAATTCACCTAAAACTAAATGAGTCGCGGGGTGTACAAAGATACAAACGACATCAGAAACACTGATTTTCTCTATTACTAAACATTCTGAACTCCACAGCCCCATTCTCCTAGCACATCCTCCTCTACTCTACCTCCTTGTATACAAACTTGATAATAAATGCCAAATTTGTTTTAAATACTGGCAAGGAAATATATTATTGTCAAAATAATGTTATATTTTTTTTATTTTTATAACATTACAAGAGTATTGGCTGAACTACTATTTGCATAATATATATATATATATATATATATATATATATATATATATATATATATATATATATATTTACACTGTATTTAACAGACCTCCTTTATTTGTAAGTGCTTTTAAATGTATAGACGGATTTTTAAGGAAATAAAATAATTGCAGTTCTTTGTACTCAATGCGACAAAACAACTGGCGTGCTCTGGAAATATACAATACTTCAGTTCTTTTTATAAAATATTATACATAGTTACATATTTTTTTTATTTATTTATTATTTACATTCCTGCATTATATAAAATGATGTATTTAATTATTTTCATTGTAACCAATACGTAATCTGCAGTATTTTGTACACCACGTTACCTAATGTTTTCTAATATTTGTTACGACTTAGTAAGGGTTATTAGAAAAAAAATTTTAAAATGAGACACAAACGTTTGTGGACACAAAACAAAATAATTTTTATATAATGTAGCTAAAACAAACCTTATGTTAAAACAAACAGAATTACGTCTTGAAAACTTCAATAAGTTCACCCGAACAACGTTAAATGGTGTGGAAAGGGAAATGTCTCGGCGACAAAAGTTTTACACTTTGTCTCAAACTAAGCAGTCTACAAAAGTCAGTATTAAATTTTCATTGAAATCTGTACCACTAGGTGTGAAA
This sequence comes from Stictocephala bisonia, assembly GCA_035578905.1. Lineage (NCBI taxonomy): Eukaryota > Metazoa > Arthropoda > Insecta > Hemiptera > Membracidae > Stictocephala > Stictocephala bisonia. Next base: position 157,000 of record JAQJVL010000664.1, on the reverse strand, counting down.
ATTTGATAAACTGATATCTGTATCAACTTTCAGGCATATATGAGTTTTGGACTTACACATGGGGGAAAACAGTTTCTTAATAAATCACTGTATAATTAAGGCACTTAATTTGTATTCATCAATAGCTTTTTTTAAGGAGAGTTAGTGAAACCAACTATACGCTTTGCTTTGATTTGTGTTTCTTCACTATTATCAACTTTATCCGTTTTCTTACTAACCTAAAAAAAAAACACACACACACACAAATTGTTTCTGAAAGAAACTTGTCTTAATACAGTTCATGCATCTTGTATTGAACAAGTATATATTGGACGATTTGAACGATATTTTATGTTTAAACTGGTTTATAGTTTGTATATTACTTAGAAGAAAAAAGTAACGTTGTGTTAAAAATCTTTTATCTTAAAATTATAATTTAGTTACAAAATTAAACACCTTAAATACTAAGCAACCCAATATTTACGTTAGTTAACAAACACTAATTAATTTATTAACAACTGCTATTCCAGGAGTTGTATAGTTGTTACGTCTCAAAATCACGTAAACATTTCATATATATTATTCTGAATACAATAATAACTTTAGCTAAACTCATTAACAAGCTCTCAGGTATTTATTAAGACTCAAATACGTTAGAAAAATTGATGGGAAAAATTTTTAAACATGTCATTATAAACTAATATGTTGATTTATAGTAAAACTAGTGGACACCCCTGCATGCTTCGCATGCCAACCCCGATGCTCACTGCAATTGATACACCTCGGCCTTCGGCCTCGGCATGTAACTATTCAATACAAAAAATAGGAGATTAACTATATAACATAAAATAACAATATTAAATTTAGTTACAGTATCTCACTCACACTAATTGCTTTGCCACCTATTTAGCCTACTTCAAGAGTGTTCATTTCATTTATTTTTGTTTAACAGCTGAGGATTAAACTCATAGTAAAATATTAAATATTATAATGTCAAACATTCAAAATAGACATGTTTATTTATTTACAAAACGGCTGTTATTAATTTACTAAAATCAACCCAATGTTATCCTTATGGACCAATCTTTTAAGGGTGCTTTATACCCTTTAGGAGTACTTTATCAAGATGAAAATACTTTAGTTGTCCTATTTAAGTTCTAAAGAAACAGTGTACAACATTTCAGCTCTCTACCTACATGGGAAGTTGGAGAATTAGTGATGAGTGAGTCAAATTATTGTACGAACAATTTAAATTCCTCTAAAAGTAACAGGAATTAATCACATGTCACAGCAAGTTTTATGTTTCCAAATGCATTACTGTTAACATTACAACTAAAGATATGGTTAATTATTTAATCTCGGTGGCAAAATAGTTCTTAAAATGCCGTGTCTTTTAAGTGGCAAAAATTAAATTGAAAAACACTTCTAATAAAATAACATTGCTACAAAAGTGTTCCAACTAATGTAATATAGATATATGAAACATTTAGAAATGCCTTTGATTATTTCATGAGTTTCCTGGTTTTAAGTATATTCCTTGTACATATATCAAAAACTTACGAATAAAAAGTCAGTTTTTATTTTCAAAAATTGGTTGTTTGGGCAGTTTTATATTAAGTTAATCACTTACTAACTATTGAGATCCTTCAAAAATATTGTCCTAATATGTTGGTATAAATATTGTATTACATAAAAATGACTTAGAAATTTACCAAAGCCTCTGAAATCAATTTATATTTGTTTTAAACACAAAATGTAGTGTAGAATTGTTAGCTCTGAAAATAATAAAAAAAGTATAAGGGATAAAATTGGTACGTTAATTGTTAATTAATAATCTATCTCAAAATCTCCTATTTCTGACAGACAGGCTCATAAATAACTGCTTAAAATTATTGTATGAGGTTTTTTAAAGGACAGGTATATTTTAGCTAATGGATGTTCGTGGTTTTACAGGGCTCTTTGTTTACCTTTAAAAAAATTTCGTCGATTTGAATTTATTTATTAATTAAAAAATACATATATATGTTAATAACAAATTTTCTAAGCCATAATTGTAGTAACGTAATTTTTTCTTGGTTCCAATACTAATAGAAGGCAACAATCCGTATCGTTTAAATTATATATACTAATAAAATTAAGTTAATATTATTTCAGGAAATTAAAAATGAGCATCAATAAACATACATAATACTGAAAATCATGCATAGAATCATCTGGAAATGAAACAGCTGGGACCTAACTCCATATGGTCAGAAAAACTAAATCATACTTAAAAAGGCTTCAATAAGTGTGCTTAACCAACAAACTTTGTGGAAAGACAAATGTCCCGATTATAACAGTTTTAAACGTTTTAACTTAACCAGTGAAAATAGATCAATTGAAATTTCGTTGAAATCCGAATACCTGGAGATGCAATATTTAACTGTTATATATTTACATTAGACTACTGCACAACTTTAGTTGACAAAAATTAAATCTTCCTAAACATCAAATTACTCATAAATTAATCTAAAGTGACTATTTTACAAAGAAATTAGTTTTTTTATAAATAACTTACGGTTTATAATCATATTTGAAATATTTTCCGTTAATTCACTACCACTTGCTAAATATTCTATTGCTCTAAAAACTGTTCCTCACTAATTTTTGCGTCCACTGTGGTATTCTTTATCCGCTAGGAATCCGATATCACTGGCCTTATCTTATTGCTTTCCGAGAACTTACACTCGGAGAGCGCATTCGGTGGTAAGTCAATCATTGGATTTACCAGTTTGTGATCAACTTTAGTAGCCACCTAACCTAACCTAAATTAACCGTAATTGCGATAAAAAAGTAGTAGTAGTGAAGTAACGTAATAAAAGTGGTAGTGAATTAACGGAAAAATCCCTCATTTGGAATAATGAGCAATATTACCATGAACTTTGGTCTCGTATGAGTGTATGCATTTTAACTAAATACACTATTTATATATCACATTGTCACGAGTGATGCCATACTGAACAGTGAACACCGTTTAAATTTACAAATGATTCCTTCGTAATAGTTCCTACATAAAATACATCATATAAGTATATTTAAAATTAAATTCAATTACAGGTTCATTATCGTTATTTCTTGTCAAAAAAATCGTGGTAATAAATAAATTAAATTAGGCTGACGAAGTATAGTACTTAAGTTGGATCAATATTAGACTTGATATTTAAAATCAATTTCCATACATAATCTGTCAGCAAATTGTATGGTTTTATGTTACATTAGCAAACAATGCATAACTTACAAAATCCAATTAATGGATAAGTTTCAATCAATTATGAAGTATTTGCAAAAATGTTGCAATCCCTATGTTATTAAGGACAATGGTGTAAACAAATATTTAAGCGTCTTCTGGAAATGATAGTAAGTAGGAACACAAAACTTTATTATAAGGTTTCCTTATGAATGTGTAGATTTTATCACTTTAGCTTTTGTTGTATATATACTTATCCCTGACACTGAATCCTCAAATATTAAAGGCTATTATATGTCACACATTCAACACAGTATGTACACATTTGTGGCTTTTTTATAGTTATACTTCACCCACCAGATTACATGGGCTATAGTCCTGTGTGTGAAATTAATTCAAAGACTAAACCACTGATCACCTGGTCAGTTAAGAGATCGAACCTTATATCATCACTATTTGGTCCGACGACAATAACAGTTTATCTCATATGTTTAAAAGCAAACTTTTGGTTCTCAAGATTCCATTATTATATATAGACATTGTTTCCATACAAAATAGTAACGTTATTTTGTTTTAATTAAATAACCACACTTTGATCTTAAGATTTTAACAGGTTTTCAGTAATTGATAATACCTTCATATAGTTAATAAAATACCAAAAATTTTACTCAAACTTCATATTTTTTTATTCTAAACGTCTTTAGTATTTAAATGGCTTCTCTTTACAGTAAGTAAGAAGAAAACAATTGTAGCAACCTTCAAATAACTGAACGAACCTCATGGTCTCTTAGTGCTCCAGAAATGTCAATCTAAAAGTAAATTGTTCCTAGTCTTCAAAACAAACCAGGCCAATTCAGGATACATTCTATATTGTCAGGTCAGAAGCAACATGTTGGGTTTGTTAGTTGGTAAGTTGGAATGGTCAAAGTTGTGAGTTGAGTCGTCTGAGACTGAGAATATTTGACAGTTATTATTGTCCTAAATATAACAAACTATCAATTTAGATCTTTCAATATCAAACACATCCTACTCAATGGACTATATTTCTTAATGGTTCCACGTATTTAATGTTTTCTAAACATTATATTTGTTATCATAACATTTTATTTATTCAGAGGCCATATACATTAACAGGATACGCTTTAAATTCATAGATTGCATTAATCATTTTAGATTAGATAATTAAGTTATGGAAAATACCTATTAATATTAAACCGAATTTGTGATTACAGTGCAATAATGTTTAACACCATACAAAATCTTACAATAATTATAAATTTTAAACATTGATACACATTAAGTAGAGATGCTGCAGTAGATTTTATTTACAGTACATTTATTCGAGAGAAAGGAACTGGAGGCTTAGTCAAGAAAGAACAAACATGGATAAACACTCAGCTAAATAAACAAAGTGATCCATCAAATTCTACTTAGGATAGTGTAAATTGTTTTGTATTGTAACTTTAGTGATAGTTCCTTATTGTTGTTTGAAAGTTATTTATTATCATTGGCTTGTTCATGATATGTAGATAATATTTGGAGATTTACAATGCTTTGAGCGTTTAAGAAACAAACACAACGTTTCGACAGGTATAACAAACTTCTACCGTCTTCAGGTGTACTTACTAACTTAGCCTACATTTAACACAATATTTGTTCCCCTTAACCCATACTAAATCAGAAAAGACTTAATACTACATGACATATACTAAATATTACTGTTAAAGTCAAAAGGTCTTAAAAAACTATCACACATAACATAATTATACAAAATATAATACAGAGTATGAAATTAAAAAATGCAAAATATGAAATCAGTCAACAAAACACAGAGCAAGTTATTAAATATACCAAATACTCAATGACATACAAAAATAAATTGAAAATATGAAAAAAATAAAAAAAAAACAACAACAAAGCATAGATCAAGTTATTAAACAGACAACGTATTCAATGAGACACGAAATAAATGCAAAAATATGAAAACATTCAACAAAAAATAGAGCAGGTTATTAAATAGACAAAATATTCAACTTATCCAATCAGCTTCCAATCCCACTGACGCGGATGGAAGGAGTTCTCGCACCACTACAACTCAAAATATTACCTACATATATGTTTCTTATGGACTATTAAAATTCCTGCAAGTTTACAAAAGTCAAAAAAAATGTACTTTATACGAAACTCTTTAAAATAGCACCCTAGAAAGCTAGATAGAGATGTTGAATACCATATATCTTTTGGGAGACAACCCCTTAAGAGGGCTAAACATTGTCACATAGCAACAATCATTGGAAACTTGCATGTATTAGTGAAACAAAAATATGATATGTACTCCCTTTAAATGCATAGTAATAAAATTAAGTCTACGACTATTTTATGTGTATTGAATCTTGACAATGTTGAAATTGTATTTATTGTAAATGTTCTCAAACAAATTGAAGAATTTGTTTGCTATTTTTTATTTTTATATTTGGTTTATTCAAATTAATTTTCTTGGGTAATTTTAGATTATTAGTGCAAAGTTATGAAATAAAAAAATAATGGATGATAATTTCGTCTTATAAAAGATTGTGATAAAATTATTAAGATTACGACGTACATCAAATCTCTCCATTCCTTATGTTTAATACAAATCATATTTGAAATTCAATAATAGTTCACCGTATTATCCTAAACGTTTCATTTAATTTTCCCTGAGTTATATTTCAATTTAAGTAAAATATCTTGCAAGGTCTCTAAGATTATTTCAACTTGCCTTTTGATTGTAGTGATTCGACAAAACTTTATTCACTACTTCTTATGTCGAATTGAAAACTTGCAAGCAAACAGTAAATAATATTTAGCGGTTTTTGTAATTTATTTTCTTACTGGTGGCACTAAAAATAGAACTTTTGTATAAAAAGTTTAAATATTGATTGCGTATTAACATGTAAATAAACAATTAAAAAATATGTAAGCATATTTTTTTTCAAAATTACATGCATAATTCCTTAAATAAATTTAAAAAAAACCGTAATCAGTAGCTTTTGTCCATATACACATCGTTCACGACAAACACGTTTCATTCAAACTGTTATCGGTCATCTTCAGTTGTATCTGTGACATAGTTACAAAAATACTCATCTCATAAAATCCACTCTGGTTTCACATGTCACCAATAAAACTTCTCCCTTACCACAGTACATGTATGGGGAGGGGGTCAGTACTACATTACGCTAGTTTGTTAGTGGAAAGGCCTATACCACAGTACATGTATGGGGGTGGGTCAGTAATAAAGTATGTTAATGTGTTAGCAGAAGGGCCAGTACCACAGTAAATGTATGGGGGTGGGTCAGTACTACAGTACGTTAATGTGTTAGCGGAAGGGCCAGTACCACAGTAAATGTATGGGGAGGGGGGTCAGTACTACATTACGCTAATTTGTTAGTGGAAAGGCCTATACCACAGTACATGTATGGGGGTGGGTCAGTAATAAAGTATGTTAATGTGTTAGTAGAAGGGCCTATACCACAGTACATGTATGGGGGTGGGTCAGTAATAAAGTATGTTAATGTGTTAGCAGTAGGGCCTATACCACAGTACATGTATGGGGGTGGGTCAGTAATAAAGTATGTTAATGTGTTAGCAGAAGGGCCTATACCACAGTACATGTATGGGGGTGGGTCAGTAATAAAGTATGTTAATGTGTTAGCAGAAGGGCCTATACCACAGTACATGTATGGGGGTGGGTCAGTAATAAAGTATGTTAAAGTGTTAGCAGAAGGGCCTATACTACAGTACATGTATGGGGTGGGTCAGTAATAAAGTATGTTAATGTGTTAGCGGAAGGGCCAGTACCTCAGTGCATCTATGGAGGGAGGTCAGTACTACAGTACGTTAATGTGTTCGTGGAAGGGCCAGTACCACAGTACATGTATGGGGAGGGGGGTCAGTACTACAGTACGTTAATGTGTTAGCGGAAGGGCCAGTACCACAGTAAATGTATGGGGGGTCAGTACTACAGTACGTTAATGTGTTAGGTGAAGGGCCTATACCACAGTACATGTATGGGGTGGGTCAGTACTACAGTACATTAATGTGTTCGTGGAAGGGCCAGTACCTCAGTGCATGTATGGAGGGAGGTCAGTACTACAGTACGTTAATGTGTTAGCAGAAGGGCCAGTACCACAGTACATGTATACGTTAATGAGTTCACGAACTGGCTATTAAAACAATTCGAGAATATACAGGTTTGTATTCCATCGTAATCCATTTAATTTGCAGTCAATGGGAAGGAGGTCCATCAACTCTTTTCATAGTGAGTAGTCTGGATGGTAATTAATGTTGATGTATAAGTGAGACTCTTATTTAAAAATAATTTACTGGATGAAAAGAAGTAACGTATGTTGCTAAATGAGAGTGAATTTTTTAAATATTCAAGTGATTTGATAACATTCAAAATTGTGTGGTCGAGTTTCGACAAGTTGCCTTATTATTGTTTAGATATGTGTAATTTTAATTTATGTTCAACAGTTTAAATAATATTCACATTTTTATAAGTGTAATCAAAAGATAGTTTGATATAACCTGTTTAGAGCAGAGATTTGAATTACTGTTTGAACCATCGCATAGAAGCACCACTGATGTGATATAATAATACAAGGCCAACATTAACAAAACATGAATAGTTCTATTTTTTCACTTAACGTTTCTTAGTCTTATATAATCTTACATTTTTACAGCATGATTAATTAAGAAATTAATAGATTCAAAGTAATGAAATACCATGTATCAAATGAGGCTGTAAACTGTAGGATACTCTTTATTAGTTTATCCCTAAAAAGACTTTTCTTTTCGTTTATTATTAAATTAAATTTCTTCTGGATTTTTCAAGAATAGTAAAAAAGTGATATGGTTTTAAGTAAGTGATGACTTTAAGTACATTAAAACTGTATGTTTAGTTAGGAAGTGTTCTAACTGAATGAACTATTTAAAATGGATAATGTTTACAGGTGATGTTTGTAAACAAAACTATATTACAAAATATGAAAAGAAAAATTATATAATTATATTTAAAATAATCTATTAATTTTATTGTAAAGAATTAATAAAATTAATCTAAATAATTAGTATAACATAGAATGTATCTTAAATATTATTTGAATTTGCAAACACATAAATGACCAAAGAGCTAGGGAACATAACTTCCTTTTTTGTAACTGAAGTGGTCAATCACTTATTGGTCGAGTCAATGTCAAACTGAAGACAGGCCAATACCACAAACACCCCTGAAGGGAATTGATCCATGAGAAATGTTGTTGACCCAGCACAAGCATGCGGCTATCAGGACAATTTGATTAATGTTTCCCTTCAGAAATAATGGATTGACTTTTCTCTATTTAAATATAATATATTTTACTACATCTAATACTTCAGTCTAACTTCGTCAGTTAATATTCAGTTAATCTTCGTCAAAGCTGTTTTATGGACAGTAAAAATACTAACGAAATCAAAATCCATTCTCAAAGTGGTTTTACAAATATAAAACTGCTTAGTTCTGACATGAATTTAAATAATACAGTTTAGATGAATACATCCAGTAATAGATAGAATGATATTTTTTTGATTAAATCTCAAATTTTCTGTAAAAGTATTAGGTAATGGTAATAATTATCAAATAGTAAAACTGTTATAAAGATCCAGAGCATTGCATCCATCACATATTTACTCTGTCATAATGACCTGATCATCAATATTACATGATGTATGGCACAAATCATCGTGTGTCAAACAATATTTTTGTTATATACAACAGGCCACCAATAAATTGTGAAATTACATATTCTACTTACTCTCTTAACCGTTACCATTGGTTGTTTGTAATTATGTTTCTTAAAAGAGCTGTTTATTATCTATCACTACATATAAATGTGCTATTTTTACTTGTTGTAAATATATAATAGATTATGTAATAAGTTTCAACTCATTGAATAGTATAGTATGTAAATTCGCTTGAATGCTGCACTTTATATCTTATATATACTACAAAGATAGTTTTGGACCTTTTCCGTCACTACCACTGCATTTTTCGTCACTTCAATACCACTACATTTTTATCGCAATTGCATAATAATAAAATTAAGTTTAGGAATATTTTATATGTATTGAATCTTAACATTGTTTAAATTGCTTTTGTAGGTTAGGTCTGGTTAGGTTAGGTAATATTATGTTAGGTTAGGTTAGGTGTTGATCACGAACTCCTAAATCGCATTGTTGACTTACCACCCAATTCGCTATCCGTGTGTAAGCTCTCGGAAACCAATCAGATAAGACCAGCGATATATATGAATGGCATTCCTAGTGGATAAGGAATGCCATAGTGGACGTAAAACATATTGGGGAAGAGTTTTTAGAGCAATAGAATATTTATCAATCGGTAGTGAATTAGCGGAAGCACTAAAAAGTAGTGGTAGTAAATTAACGGAAAAGATCCATAATTTTTCTTTCTCCTATGGCTTTTTTACTTAGTATTTCTACAGTGTTATTGGGCAACGGTCCAAATCCACCACCTTAATTTAGTTTGGTCTCACGGAATTTTAACTGTGTGTCCCTGCAATCAAGTCAGGAGTACTAACGACTAAAATAGCAAGAGGCCGAAATCCCCTACACCTGCTTTATGTTAATAGCATGAGTTTAAATAGTGTGTCTTTTAGTCGTGGGTCAACGTCCATGAGGGGTTGAATTATAAAGCATGTTATAGAATGAGGGTGGGATATTAGCCCACCTAGAGACATCTATTCCGAAATTTTTAATGTTAAATTCTCTGTTATTACGTTACTCCTATCATTGGTCTGTCATCATACGTTTAAGGGTAAACCAAAAAAGTAATCTACTTTTTCAGATATAGGGATGAGTAGGTCTTATGCCTTTTAATTGTATAAACAAATCCATCTTCGTGTATGAGAGAGCGAAAACGGCTTTCAACTTGTATAGAAATAAAAAAGGACTATCTATATTGTATATGAATAAATTTTAGTGAAATTGTCAATTATCTGTATTTAGAAATGACCGATGGGTCTTTCACCTCGTAATATATATATATATATATATATATATATATATATATATATATATATATATATATATATATATATATATTACTTACAAAGATTGAATTACAGTATTGAATATATTACACGTTATTAGGAAAATATTGAATATTAATTCAAATTAAATATAGACATAAATGCTGAGTAGTTATATAAAAAGCTCCAAAACATTTAGTATGTCACTGTACACAATAAAATGAAAAATTATACTATACAAAGACATGTCCTACAACCTTAAGTAGATTAAAGGCTTCGTTTTGCATCAACCGCAAAATATTACGTAAGTTCAGTTAACATTTTTAAAAATATGTGAAAGGTTAATGAAATGAAATACGTCTTTATTTAACCAGGCGAAGTTGAGACTAAAAAGTCCCTTCTTCCACTTGACCTTAGACAACATTTGTAAATGTTTCTAGCCAATAATAATACCAGATTGTTCCCTTTGTTTATAAACATAATTAATTACAACTGTTAACAAAATTAATTCTGATTTTTGTAATATTACAATCTACCATAGTCGTTGGCCGTTCTTATCTACCATTAGAAATCACTCCACTGGGCAGAAATTGCCTATCCTCACTCACTCACCGACCTACCGCTGGGGTGGTTGGTTACATACAGACATACAGTAGTGACACAGAAACTATGTTTACCCGAGTTTGAAGGTTGTTTACTTAACAGATAAGAAGCCTAAGATAGCAATAGTTAGTTAGTTCAGGTTAGATAACAATAGTTGTGAAATATAATAATAACATATAACTTAGGTTAATAACATAGGTTAGTGAACTAACCTAACGGTAATGGCGATAAAAAAGTTGTGATTTAATCATAGGTCCCATGAAGCTAGTTTTCCTTCTCCTCGAAATTATCTCTACAGGTAGAGCCAGCAGTTTCCCTCTCTCTGTCTCTCTCCAGCACACACTAAAGTGTCCAATTTATACAAAATAGTCTCGAGACTTGACTCACAGGTGGATAAGGCCTCAAATACTAATGCCTGAGCTAGTAGTATACTAAACAGTCGTTCAAACGTTTCTTTGACCCATCACAATTAGATAGCAGCAGAGGCTAGCGAATACAGCAGATGCATTACTTTGGTCTGTCTATGTCTATAATCACTGTTGTAACTAAAAATATTTCTTCAAGTGTCTATCACCGAGACCAAAAGGAAAACGTGTTTTGGGATTATTTTAAGAACAATTGAAAAATACATTGTTTATGCAACATTTTTATTTTTGTTAGAGTTCATAATATATATGTGTGTTAAATAAATTTAAAAAAAAATCGAAATAACTACCTAAAGAAGACTTAAAAGTGTTGAGAGGAAAGTTTATGTTGATATATAAAAACATTTTAAGTTTAATGATTAATTACCATACTAGAGACAGTAACAGTACAATTCGCTGATAATACAAATATAACATTCCAGAGAAATGTTAGACATTGGAAAAAATTAATAACTAATTTGAACGTTTGTATTTAATCTTTATTAGATATTAATATACAAACAAATAGTGAAAATCCAATTATATACTTTTTTCAGGACGTAGAGCGTTACATCAGTAGTACTCAATTATACTGCAATTGAAGAAGTAAATGAGACCAAATTTCTGGGAATACACCTTGACAGAGGACTGACGCGTAGAGGAATGCACATATAGATGCTATATGTGACAAAATATCTTCTGGCATTTATGCACTTAAAAATTTGGCACAGTTTTATAACAGCCACTGAGAATGGCCTATTACGGTCTTATATATCCACACCTGTAGTATGGAATTACGTTGTGGGGTGGCTGTGCAAGATTTTATTTGTTAAGATGTTTTATTTAAAAAAAGGCAGTGAGAATTATTTCGAAATTGGGATTTAGATATTCTTGCAGAGAAAGTTTAAACATTTTAAATATGCTATCACTTCCGTTCCTTTATACTTTTGAAACAGTTCGATATTGCCAAAAGGGGAACTACATTAACTAGGGGAAGGGACGTGCATGAACACAATACTAGAAGGCGGATCATGCTTAGAAATGGGCAGCTTATCCTCGGGCTTACGAAGCACTGCCGTCCGAAGTAGGGGCCAATCTGATTAACGCACTACCGGAATATATAAGAGGAGAGCTTAGCGAATCACTGTTTTAGGGAAAATTGTGGTGCTTCTACGTCAATGGACCTTTCTATAGCGTGTCGAGTTTTGGAGTTTACCACACACTAAAATAAAATATTTTAACGACTCATGTGTTAAAGGATATATATATTCTTTAATGTTTATTTTCATAAATTTTAATATATATTTTAAACCATTGATTTGGTAAACTTTAACTTCATTTTGACGGTTGCTATACAATAATTTATTGTGTTTATGGGAATAAAGATTATTATTATTATTGTTATAAAATAAAATTTCTTGTTTTGTGCATAACAGCATGAATTTAAAGTAACATAATCGTAACATTCCAAACAACAACAAGCAATATAAATCCAAATATCTACCGCTTGATGTAAGAAATGTAAATCAATAATTTACGTTACGCTCAATTATACACCACTTACATTACTATTTTACATTCCAGAAATAGAAATACTAGCAACTCAAAAGCCATTTATGTTTCGTACATCTGTGTATAAATGATTCATATCTGGGAATGTTTTCATGTACAATCGTAATTGAACTTTTTATAACACTAATTTCACAATAATTTGTGTTGGTATATTTGATTATAGGTACTTCAGTTTTACAGCTGTTGCAGATTGGTGAAATTAGTGGAAGTTGAATCTCGTTTTTCTTTGTCAATCATTTCCATACAGATGATTAGGTATAGGTTGCAATGAGGTGTATTATTGTAAACCAGCTTTTTATGAGTCTAATATGGTGCAAATTTAAGGTGATACTTTCTTTGTAGATTCTCAAATACGGCGTTTACCTCAATGCCGTATACATTAGTATAGAAGTCAAGCACGTCAATTTTGGGTGCTGTCCAATGTTTATATGTTGTTTCATGGAGAGAATAGATTCTGGATTGTCAATTAGCCGGAAATCTTGTAAGTAGTGCGTGGCCCGGATATCAAAATAAGTTATAGTGTCTTAGTGTCCTGAATATTGGGCTGTTAATAAGTGGATCTTTTGAAAGGTCAATTAATATTAGTAATTAAGCCTACACGTTCATCATTATCATTAGCAATCCATACCAATGTATTATAATTGAACATTTTAAAGTAAAAAGTGAAAAATTAGATAAACCTCTCACCCATCAGGTGTTGCCAAGTCATCATGATTCCGACTAACTCAATGAGAAAGCTGACACAGGAATTAAATATAACATCTCATACGGAGCTCTTCCTTCATCTCTTCAGCTTTTTCTTTACCAAACACGTTCAGCTTACATCACACGAAAGTCAATTTATATCCTTCCCCAACACTTATTTTAACATATTTTATAGATGTATGGTTGATATAATGTAGAAGCATAAATATTGGGGTTTATTTAAAGTATACAATTAAATATAGATTATGTGCAAAAGAATGTATTAATTTTACAAGACGTAAAGCTGTTCCTTTATTAACAATTAATATTTTAGGTTTATTACTGGCCAATATCGTTAACACTAATACTCTTTGTTAGATAGGACTTTTGTTCTTCTCTTCAAAAATCTATAGTCCATCAGTCTTTTATAATTTTTTTTTTTTTCCAGAAGGGTATATGAAACAATTTTATCAATTACGGAGTTCTCATTCATACATTAGTTTTATTTTTCTAATCTATGCATGATATCAAATACATAAGTCACAATAAATAAGTATTTATGCATATCAACACTTGTTTATGGCAATTTTACTATTATTATTTTATTAATAATTGCTTAGATTAGTTTATATATATTTTAATTTATACTTTGAAGTTTTGAATTTATAAATCATAAATCCAACATAACCCAGATTTAGGTGTATGAGTAGCAGGAAAAAAATATTACATCCATTCATGAATATATTTATGAAAACAATATATGAAATATCTAAACATAATTATAAAATACAGTATTTTGCTCTATATAACTTCCTTATTGCATTATTTTAGGAGAAAAAAATGTAGTTAGTATACAAAAGATATGTTAAACTGTTAATATCGCAAATAACTCTTTGACCCTAAACTAAAATTAATCCATATCTGTATTCCTGATTTTTTGTAGTGATCTGTTAACAACTCAAAAGTCATTAATGCTCACGCTAATATGTTGCATGATAAACTTATAAATCTAGTGATAACATGATAACCTATATGAGAACAGATCACTTCTAGTCGTTAATAATAACATCAAGGCAAATTTTGTCATTTTATATATAGAACATAGAAGTGACCATTTTTTACAGAACTCCGTACACTCGAACGATATGTTAGTTACAAACCCACATTCTACTCAATAAAACCGTACAATATATTCATCATGAAAAAGAAAAAGTTTACATTTATATTGAAATTTCAGTTTATTATTACGAATAAGTGAACATGAATTTTTAAATGTTGTAATCATCATATTAATTCCAATTTTCTTAACTCTCAGGATTTTTTTTACAAATTCGGATATCTTTAAGTACAAATTTCTTTTTCTTTGATTGTTTCAAAACAATTAGGACTAGCATGAATATAACTACATGTTTGTATAAATGATAAAATACATTTGTTAATCCACTGTTGTTAATACTTAAACTTGTTATGGGGTAGTAAGATTATATCTAATATTGTTTCTGGTTGTTCCACTACAGAAATGTTTGTATTAATGTTGATTACCGTACATTTGTTTATTTTCTATTATATTTCATTGTATTTAAAAGCAATCTAATTTTTTCTATACGTAAATTTAATAAGCTACTGTTCAATTAAACCAGTAGTAATTTATAAAATCTGTATGTAGAAGAATGTATTATAAGAACATATTATATCTTATATGTTATTATAAGAATATATTATAAAAAACAATATATATATATATATATATATATACTGTAAAAAGTAAGAATTTTAAGGAAATACAGATTTTTTTAATTTTCAGTAGGCCATCATTCCCTTTAAAAAAAAGTGTATCTATATAGTATTAAACACATGTTGATGGTTTAATAATATGGTTCAGCCTGACATGTTTAACAGTGGTTTTTAATAAAGGTGTGTCATCTACTATCAAACCAGGTGTCAGCTATCAAACCAGGTGGAAATAGAAAAAAAACCTCAGAAATATTTATCAAAATATTTTCTATACTTGACTTGCTACGTGTAGGAGACTTATTTGCAGGTCTTAAATTTAAGGATTGTAAGACATTCAAAAAGTTATATGTTATTAGACCATCGGTATTCAAAAAGTTAACATTAAAATCTCTGCATACATCAGCCTTTCCTGAGTTCCTAAGAATATTATTTATTGACTCTTCAAAATTATTTAAGCAATAATTAAGATCTCCACTGGGTTACCTATATATTGAGCAAATTGCTAAATTATGATCTTCTAGTTTAAAAGATTCTATTTCATAATTTTTATCTGAGATGTAATGTTTAAAATTTACTTTAATGAAATTTAAAGAAGTTTTGATGAAAAATTCCTACACGTTAATTTTTTTAACTTTTCTTCTCATAAAGTTTCCCTTCTTAAAATTTTAGGTGTAAATATAGTATTTGCTCCTCAAGTAGCCAGTGATAACTCATGCATATTACATCACATGGTTCACTGTTTAAAAATATTCCAATGCATGTAGTTTTATTCTTAGACATTGCATACATTTTTGTATTATTTTAAGATTAAGGAAAGTGCTTTTAATACCATGGATTAAAGATTTGTATTGACGATGATTGTTAAAGTAATACTTACTAATTTTTAGTAATAATTAACGAAATATAATTCTCTATATTGAAAGTTGCTTCTCAGTCAAACTGATTAATTTTGATTCAGTGTTATCAAATATGTTTTTAAAATATTGTTTGAACTGCTTCCTAAGCTATTGTTGGATAGATATAAATATTTTATCGTAATGCAAGTTAATTAAATCAGTAAACTTTACAAAACAACTATCCACATTGACTACTAAGTAACTTCTTTAATATAAAAATAAAACAAAACATATCATTGTATAATTAAAATTGTTATTACCCGTTTGAAAACAATAAATGGCCGTAGTATTGTACAATAACATGTAAATTGTATTCAATCAGCTAACTCAGGTATAAAATGGAAATCGGTGGTTATTGATTGGCCGAGCGGAAATGACGTCAGTGATTGTTACAATGGAGGAGCTATGACATAGGTTTTAGGTTGTATTTTACGTATAAATGCTATTTTTCAATACGACACTTTCTAATTTTATACACGTTTATTTGCAAACTCCAGTCTTTGTTATCAAGCAATAACTAATAGTAAAAAATAATATTAATTTCGCCACTACTTCTCTACTGCTTCCCTACTCTGCCTCAATAACAGACTCTGTCATAACAACTGGGGAGTATTCCATGAGCTGACTGTAGTGGCAATCCCCACCCATTACGTCATCAGTGGCAGTGGCAATTGGTTGGATAACGAAACATGTTAACAACTATAAGATGAAACAATTTTAGTTGTATTTAAATAATAATTTTTAGTATAAATGATAAATTGATCATATAAACAGTAATTAATAATAATAAAACCATCTTGTACAGCAAAAAAGTTATTTTTTAGGAAAAAAATCACTGATGCCAAAGAAGATAAAGCCAGTAAGGACCTTAAGGTTGTTAGGCGTTGGAGATATTAAATGTTTCTCCTCCACTACTCTAGCCCTTGCATGGCTAAACATTACACTCAGGTCGCAATATGTTTGGAGTAGTTGTACTTTGTAACAGTAATCTTCAAGTATATAACAGCTATTTTTTTCTGTATTACGGCTAAATAAATCAATGTTTTTAATTCATCTCAATATACATATATTATTTGATATTACTAAATTTGATATTACTGAAAAAAAACTTGTCTGTAAAATTATTTAGAATAATTAAACTAAACCAAAAATAATTATGAGATATGTTGCTTTTATTGGCATTTAAGTTTCTTTACATAAGCATAAATCGATTTGAGGACTCGATTACTACTGGTAAAAATTTTGTATGTATACAAACAATAATTTAACCTGCTAATATAACTTAATATTTTTTTTTAAGCTGCGTTCTTGACGACATTTGTTTTGTTTGTTTTGTTGCATTTGTTTAATCTGTTATATTCTAAGTCTGTTAATAATATGAAATAAAAATTTACATCTGATGCTAAGAATAAATATATGCTTGTCAGCTAGTAGTTATTCAAAGCAAATATTATAATATAAAAACATTTTACCCATTAATTACAAAACCTACCACGTCATTCATTTAGTAATCAGATTTTTATTATTATTTTTTTTATTTAACTGGAGTGTCCGTAGCTACAGCATGGTGGCTTGCCACGCAGTAGTTGCGGATTTGAGTCATAATGTAATGATGGAGATTCCACTCCTATCCCGCTCACGTAGTTCAGAAGTTACGTTAATCCTTTGGTCCAACGAGCCTACAAACAAATTGTGGGAGTCTAAGGGAAGGAGAAATCTGCCTCAATTTGGCATCTATATACACTAAAAATTGTACGATATTGAATGTTTGTTTATAAAAGAAAACATCAGAGGCTTGAATAAAACTGTCGCTAAGTGTCCCAATCGTAATTTACACAAGCACACCTCATATTTATTGTTTTACTTATATAGTTCTGAAGCAATAGAACTATGAACTAATTTCAGTTCAGTTAGTATAAATAACTGCATCATGAATTATGAAAAATCTTAATTCATTCTTAATAACCACGATCTATTGTTTATTTGCATAGAAGAGAACAATCTTGTATTCCTGATGTTAAAAAAATTAAAATCGTTAAATGTTTAATTAGACGATAAAATATTATTCAAACGGAATAATAAACCACCTAGAAACAAAATTATTTTGAATGTATTCTTTGTAACATAAAAATATATTTTGTACAATACCCAGTATGTCCATATAAGGTGTTAAAAAATGTGTTGGTGAAGGAGATAAATTGACTTTTGAATGATGTAAGCTGAACGTGTTTCGATGGAGAAAAAGCTGAGGAGAGATGTGGTTGTTATTTCTGCATCAGCTCTCTACAATCAAGATGAGTTAGCAGTAACCGAAGGGTGAGTGGGTTATTTGCTCTTCCCTTTTTTACCACGAAGATGTCAATTATCAGGATATAGGACTTATACATTTCCTGAATATATTCCTTCTCCTAATTCTAAACTGACAATAGATTGTTGATGACACAAGAGTACCTAAGCAATGTTTAATCTAGTGACACAATTATATGTCAATAACAGCATAAATATTATTATTTAGTTATTACAAATTATATATAAACCATTTGTATATGTAATAATTCAAGGAAATCCTGTGCATAAAAACATATACAATTTTTATTTGAAATAATGGTAAATACAAGTCACATATTCGAGTATCTTATTATAAATATTGTCATGCAGGCGTCGTTGTAATTATTACAATAAAAGTTGCTTAACCCGAAAAAAACTTTTTCATCAAACCAAAGTCATAATATGTATGTCATTTCGTATTTATTTTACGTTACTGTACATATCTAGAATGAATTTTATTTTCATCATAATCGAAATTTATAATATACATAGTATTTCTATATTATAATCAATAATTACATCGTCCAATTCATTCTACATACACTAGAATTTGTATTAGTTTTGGCAAGTTATAATACTGGATTGTTTACGTTATACTGTTTGTATTGTATACTGTCACTGTTTCAAGCAATTTTATTTGCTTTTTAGACATATTTATATGAAATATATGTTGTTTAACTTATGAAGAAGGATACTCATCAATATTACGCACTATATCCTGAATTACTTTCCAATATGGTATTGTTCAAAGTAATTCAGTTTAACACTATAAAACTAACATCTCAAAGTCAAAAAAGTAGAAGTAAATGCTTAGCTTGAAAACAAACAAGACCAATCTGAGATACGTTCTAAATTGTGAGGTCAGAAGCAACATATTGGGTTTGTTGGTAGGTAAGTTGGAATGGTCAAAGTTGTGAGTTGTGGCGTCTGAGACTGTAGAGGAGTTGACAGTAACTGTTGCCATAAACCATAACAACTTTTCAATATCTGTCTTTTAGTATCAAATGCAACGACATTATTGTTTCAGAGTTATTTCATTTTATACAGTCGTTTATATAAAACAAAAAAAGTGGAACTTTGTATATAAATTTTGCTTAAGAATATGATATATTCATTTTTAATTCCATGCAGCCGCTTTCATAAAACCTGTGAGTGCCTAAAAGTTGTAAATATGAATGAATATTTAGCATAAAAAAATTTATTTCACGCATAAATTGAAAATAAAATATGTGTGTGTGTGTGTGTGTGTGTGTGTGTGTGTGTGTGTGTGTGTGTGTGTGTGTGTGTGTGTGTGTGTGTGTGTGTACGTATGCTTGTGCACACGCGTGCGTGAGTAAGCGCGTGTGTCTTTAAGATAGATATATGCAGGATTACATTTAACTTGTGGTAGAATTCTTTGAGAGGAAGAGATTGGAGGTTAACCAACGGCCAAACACTCAGCATAACTAAACTGATCTATTAATAAGCATTATAATAGTAGATTTATTTCTACCACTATGTTGAATGATAATACCTAATTGACTACTAACATGAAAACATTTTACAACCACATTAAACATTGTGTAATTAAATTTTATAATGTCTCTAAACTAAGACATGACTACTAGTGACATCAAGCAGATTAAATAAGTATTCAAACAAGTGACTTGTTTAAAGGATAAATGCAACTTTGAATGGAGAAAAGAGCTTTGAATGGATTAAAAAGGGGGTGAAAAGGGCTTATCAGATAAGTTAAAAGTTACTAGTACAAGTGACTTTTATAAGTCATTTCTTACAAGCATTGTGTAAAACCCTCTTTCAGGTTGGAAGTGAGGGTTATTCTTCTCCTTCTACTGAAGTTATTATAATAGTAGGATTGGCAGGCCAAAGGGCTCTCATGAACTATGGATGGAGTCAGCAAAAGTATTTCGATCTTTTGATAATACGATTGAAGACCTATTGATAATATAAAAAATACCAATGCATTCTTTTTATCTTTTCATTAACGTATTTATTAGTGGGATGTTTAGGAATGTACTTTGTTCATTATATAGTTAGATCTACAAATGTACTAAACTCTGCTTTTAAAGGAAAACATAAACTTATTGTATTATTTTTCGCGTATTCTTTTACACAATAAAGATAGTTTATTTATTTTGAAGTTTATAAAGATTATACGTAGGTAAACATTTTTTTTAATTTTGTTTTATATATATATATATAAATATATATATGAAACAAAGCAGCATTGTTTGAGTCTGGATATAAATAAATAAAATATTACAATTCCTTGTGTTTATTAAAACTCTTGTTTCACTTTAAATAATATTTCTCAGAATTGCTGTAATATTATCAGTTTTATTTAATATTCCATCTCAAACATTTCAACGTAAGTAAAATGCCTTGAAAGGTCTGAACACTGGAAGAATCTCCGCTTTCTTATTACTGTAAATTGCTCGTGAATTTTACTTCAAACTCTGACAGAAACTTGGCCAAATTATAAAGGAAATATTAATCATATTAAAATATAAATTGAAAAAATTTGGGAAATATATTTAAATAAAAGAGATACTACTCAGAACTGTCATAATACACCTTAATGACAAAATTTTTAACTCTTATTAACACATTTTGAATTATCAACAAACGTTTCAGATTTATCTACAATTTTCAATTGTATTAAGTAATAATGGCAAAAATATTTAGCTCATAAAGTTACTTAGGTTTTAAATGCTACGAAATAAAATTTTCATTATTATTTCTTTTCGTTGTAATTATAATATATCAGAGTTTTGTTTTCTTAATCTACACTATATGTATTTTTAATACTTATTGAATACTTTAATAAATTATCATATCCATGGATTTTAATTGTTGACAGTTTCATTTCAAATGTTTATAAGGAACATAACAAATATTCCTCCAGTTGATTGACGTTACATTTAAGTACTATCCTAATATAAAATGGTATTAGAAAATTAATTGCATATATATTTGATAACATATCTTAGGCTTTTTTCAGATTATGTTCATTTTTGTATTTTCTTCATGATAAATCCCCGTGTTCCAAGTTCCAAAGGTGAAAAAGGTGCAATAGTTTTACTTAGTTTATACTCAACATGATTGTTCACTAGGTTTACAAATTATTTAAAGCACTTATTTAATTAAAATAAATAAAATTCGGATGATTTTATTTTGACGATTTAATAAAACAGTTTTCCAGTAAGCCTAAGTGTAACATTTCTAAAAAAATTAAATTCGAACGAACAATAAATCGTAGGTAATTTCTTTTTTAAAATACCCATACGAACATGCAAAACTAATGATACCTCTTTTAAACAATTATATAGTTGAATAGTTATTTGTATCAAATGTAACTGCTAATAAATATAATAAATAAATAAACAATGTAGATAAAACTTAAGTTGATTGTAATTATTAAATTATCAAGTGTTTTAATAGAGAGGTTAAATAATATAATATACTTTTACATACTATATAACCTTAGACATCATGATTCAAAATATCTTTTAAAATTAGGGGAACACGACGTTTTTTTCTTTACGTCATTATTGATTGAATGAAAAATTATGTTTACACTAAGAATATTTCAAGAATATTCATAAGATAGAGATAAAAGCTATGATGTAGCTGTTTTTTGACAATAGTTTATGCAATAGATAGCCAATGTAGGCCATAACTCATTAATTACTTCCTCGAATGCGTCATACATTATTTTTTTTAAAATTATCTTTGTTAGAAATAATAAACAATGATTGATTACAAGTTATTTAATATTTAATTTCACTCTTGATTTTAAAAGCACACATACATATTTCTCACCCAATGTTAAATGTTGTGTCGTAGATGAGCAACTATTTATACCGTACTTTGTGGAGCTCTAGATATATATAAATAAATTTATATAGTTATTTATAAATGTAATGCAGTTCAAACCAGCCACAGTAGCAGACCTCACTAATCAACCAAAGGCACAAATATACCTATTCCATTAGGTATACATTTGTGTTTCATAAAATAATAAAGGGTATTACTTAAAAAAATGCACATCTTAACGTAAGAAAATCAACATCTTGGTTTAATATGTTATTTATTTCAAAGCTTTATAAATGTTAAGTCTCTACTTCCCCCTGAAGAGGGCAGTTTTTTTGTATATACTAAATTTTTTAAAGCAATGTTCTCAATGTTAATGGATAATCCCTGAAAAAGATGTAGTTATCTGAAAAATAATCCATAATTGGATTTAGTATTTTTGTATTTGTTAATAAAACTAAATATTATGCATTTAAACAGACTCAATATGAATTTGGATTTGTATTTAGGATTAAAAAAATATTAATTTCTATATATTTCCAGTAAAATTAGTATTTAAATGTATGTTTCTTTTCATCTTTAAGGTTATATTCCATTGTTCAATAGTCCAATAGCACAGAATATTAAATGAAGCGCAATATTATTCTTAATATTTAGTATAAATATTGATGAATTCTGTTTGTTTACAAAATATAACAGTTTATTTTTACAAAAAATGTTTACATTTAAGAACAAATCAAATTACTACTTGCTATATGAACAATAGTTCAGCTGTAGTATAAACGGACAATTTCAACGGGTGGAGGTTCCTTATTTAAAACAAATTTATTTCATTTTTTTAATTTGAAGCGTTTTAGAATCATCAAAATATAAATAATGTTGGAATACTTTTAGTAATGTAAATATCGCAGAGTTATGTTATTTTGATAACGCATTATTAAATATTTTGATTTTTAATATATTCCATATTTAAAATTTACGTTGTGTTCTCTGACTTTAGTTTTGACTTTTTTCTTTGTTTTGCCTATTACTTTCTATAACAGTTATCACAGTTAATTAGATATATTTCTGATTTGACATATTCATAAGTATATTTTTATCATGAAATGATAAAACGGTTTTGCGCTGCCAAAATAACTTCAAAAGGAGTGAGTCCTCAAGAGACCTGGAACGGTAATACTTAGACAGATACGTACATCTTGAAAGCAACCCTTTGACTGATAGTCCTCAGAGAACCGTTTGACTTGTAGAGTGCTTTGCCTTGTATATAAGGGTACTTTAGCAGAAGTGAATCCATTATTCAGAGTTTATATGGAACATTATTATTTGAATTTCTGTTGTATGAATGTATTTTTAGAACAATCAAAACCATTAAAAGATTTATTTTAATTAGTTTTAATGGTTAAATTAATTTACGTTTTTTAATTTGCATCTTAATTGATTTTTTGTTCACAAGTAGTTAGTAAAATGTTTTGTTGAAAAATATTAAAAAAAAAAAAACAATAAGAACACAATTACCTTACAAACAAATTAAATTTTACAGAAAAAATTAATAGTTTTAGTATACGTATTTTACCGCCCTCCCATACACGTACAGTGGTACTGACCCACCCACCCTCCCATTCACGTACAGTGATACTGACCCACCCGTCCATCCATACACGTACAGTGATACTGGCCCACCCGCCCTCCCATACACGTACAGGGTACTGGCCCACCCGCCCTCCCATACACGTACAGTATTACTAACAATAAATATTATGTTAGTAATACATTTAAGTAATGTTGAATAAATAAATCACTCATAATAATTTTAGACATGAGCGATGGTCCCACATCGGGCTTCCATATCCTCCCTCATAAGATGATGATTGTCAATATCACTTTATGTATTGCACAATTCATCACACGATCACCATTGTTTCTTCACATAAAATCTTTGTACCAAGCATTCTCGTAATGAAGCATTCCCCTGTTCCAGGTAAATTGTTAATGCGCTTTTCACACAGTTTGTGATGTCTGATGACTAAAAAAAAAAAAAAAAACACACAGATTGAAAGTAAAGTTTATATTATATGTCTACGATAATAATTATATGTATGTGAATTTCTATGACATGAAGTTTTTACTTTCGATTTTCGTAACACATTTTAGTAGTGTATTACAAGATATACCACTTTCGGATTTCATTCAAGTGTACCTAGGCATGTTTTATTTATACAATCCACATTTTTACTATTTACTGTATTGATTAATTTACATGATTTAAATGTGATAAATTACTAATTATCCGTTTATTTACATAATAAATAAGTTAAATATATATCATTGTTATACTGTCACGTAAAGCAGTATAACAAAAATGATATAGTAACAGGTAATTGAAATATAACAGCAAAGTTGTACTCAAGTATTTTCTGTTTCCTTAGCAGTGAGATTTATATTTGAAATACATACCACTCGTAAAAATTAAAACTTTCATATTAAATTATTTGATAGACATGGAATGTTTTTTAATTCACTCAATGTGAGTTAAAATTATACCATTTAGTTCTTTAGGGGAAAATAAAAATATAAATGAAATCATAAATGTTATTGTATTAAAACTTGTTAAGGTAACTTGAGTTTTTTGTCAATTAAATCTACAGGTGATAGCCTGAATATTTCATGTATGTTAATAAATAATCTAAGAGGTTTGAGTAAATAGTATTTATTATTATTATATTTTTATAGAGGTATGTATATTCAGGAATGTTTATAAAAGCTTCCTAGACGACTTGGAATATTAATTAAGCCAACAACGATCAACATCAGGACACGGAAACGTCCGGGGACCCAACTCACCTCCTTCTAAATAATAAATCACAGCCAAGCACATAGCTCTCCTTGGACTGTACATATGTCAAAATGGAGATAGTAATAAACGTAATTATTGTCTTATTTGCGTAAAGAACTATTTTATTTTATATATATTACGTTGTCCTTTCGATTAGACATGTTTTAAGATATTTTAAAACTTCTGATAGTTTCCAGGTTTTAAATAAATAGGACCTTATAACTTTTTTCTTCTGGTCTTATAACTTTTTCATTGATATAGTCTTCATAAGATAAAAATAATTATTTATTAATCATGATTCTAACAATGATATATGAATATATACGATTATAATTTGTATATATAGTTAGTTGGTTTCCCAGCCATTGTACTGAACTGATTTTTGTTCATTACCAGCGTACAATTTCTTCAAGTTTTACAACGAGTATACTTACATTTGCTTATTTGAGTTTGTGGAACATCAACGATAGTATTAGCCACAGCTTCAGACTTACATTTAGTACTAATGGAATATAACTTATCTATATATTTTGTTGACATATCATCATTTATATTATACAATAAATATTATTAAATTTTAATCGTTATGATTATTTATTACAACCTTTCTCGGGTTTGGTTTTTCGTATTAATTACGGAAGCTATTGGTTTTATTTTATTAAGGATTTAACATGAATTGAAACAATTTTATTGTCTTTATCGTGACTTAAAGTGTCCCAAAATTTGTTTCAAAATTATGAAAACATATTAGAATCTATTAACCACAAATGTTTTATTAGTAATGTATTATCATGTTTTTAGAGGAATACGAAATCATTAACTAACTCCATAAAATACGTAATAGTTGTCAAAATATTTAGAAAACAATGTTGGTGGCTTTTTTATTGATAAAACAAACAGCAATAAAATATGTTTTACTAATATTTTCTCGGATAAATGTCAATCTATTAAAAATAATTCAACGTGTAGTTTTTTTGTTACATAAAATAAATGCATAAATAAATATTCATCCTTATTTGCAATGCAATATGTATTTAAGGCAAAGAAACTAATTTTATCTTACTGCAAAATAATGACTTGCCTATAACATGAACTTGCTTACTTTATATCCTTCCACCAATACACCATAATTAATAAAGAAATATTCCACTTTCCTCATAATCATAACCATATTTATTGTATTCTTTAAACATAGTTTGCAAATATTCATACAAAACTTATTCTATTTTGAAAACTACAAGAACAAATCTACAATCTTTTTGCAAATATTACTTAAAAGAGCTAGGTCAATTCAGTTGTACAACATGACTTTGACCATTCAATTGGATTTTGATATTATACTGATAGAGGAAATTTGTTTGGTTTTCCCACGTACAACCCAATAGAAGATACGAAAAAAGGCTCATGCACAAGCGTATCGTATATAATTACATAAACAATTTAATTTAGTATTGAATTAAAGCATAACGTTATGTTGAAAACACAATTAATTGATTCCATCTTTCTAAAAAAAAAAAAAAAAACAACAAAAAAACGCATAATCTGTTAGTTAGAGTACCTTACCTGCACATTCTATTTAATCAGTTCATGCATGTACTTAAATCAATATTAAGCTAAAACTATTTACATTTATAATACATTTGAAAGACAATTTATAAATTGTAATCAAGTATTACAATAGCGATAAAAAATAGAGGTCACATCTTATAGCGTATTTAATGGATGTTGAATAATTAGCTATTCAGTTCACCATGCGTATCGCAGGTCTCTCCTCTTAATCACCTACAAATATTAAAGGAGAAACCAATTATTTTTTAGTAATTATTAATTAGTAATAATATTTGTTTAGCTGCCACTGAAACACTCACCGTGCTATAATGAAGCAGCCTCTGTTTCATATTTCTAATGTAGTAACATTAATATTGTAAATGCAACTCATTTAAAAGCAACTAATTTTCTTACTCTTGATTAAATTATACGTAGTTTATTGAAGTTTAATATTAAGGTAATAAAACGTGATTTATGTAATGAAATAATATGTTTGCCACGTAGTTACATGATTAAAACACTTACAACTAAAAACCCATTATTTTCAGGACGATAGTGAACTACGTTATCAATGTTCTAGGCCACATATGTTTTATATTATGTTACATTTGTATAACATACAATATACTTTAAATATTTTACGAGTTCAAAAGTTTAAAATTAAGTAGTTAAATAAGGCAGTTTATAAAACTCCATATTGAGTTTTGTAACAGTTAAATTGCTCATATGTGTATTTGTAATATAGCCTACATTTATAACCAATAATTATAAAAACTAATTCCAATATTATGAAATCAGTAGACACAATTCAACAAATTATCCCACAAAGAATGTTTAATGTACGATTTATTGGTAAAGAATCAAAGTATTATTTTATATCCCCAAGCGACAGTTTAAATATACGTACACCTGTGGTTGAACGAGGAAAATACCGACTGTTATTTCAGATGTGGGTTTAAACCCAGGATATTGTACTACTCAGACTGAAGCCTTAGAAACTAAGACACTAATAACTTATAGTCTACCTAGTTAATATTTATAAATTGTCTTTAAATGTAATATTTAATTAAGAATACAGACGGCCAGATAGAAATAATATTGTTCAATGTCAAGTAAGCATTGGATAACATCGTTCGAGCAGCATGCTCAACCCGAATCTAACCATCATACCAACCGGCAATGTTATTATGTGTTTTATTTTTATTTTGTAAATATGTAATTTTTTAATTGTGTTTTTTTCTATTTATAAGTATTAAAAAACTCAGACATAATTAATTCGAAATATTCTGTTTACTTTTGATAATAATCAACATTATTAAATGTAAACAAAAACAAAATTAAAAACTAACAAAAATCAGCTGTTACAAATTGCAAATAACATATTTAGAACACTAAAACTCTTCCCTCGTAAAAAAAATTGAAAGATTTGCGTTGTGAAAATTCAATTATTAGTTTTTTAATTTGATAATTGTGACGTCTCCTTAGTTTTACAGAAAGTTTATGATTGTTTACTGAAGCGTAAACCTCAGGTTTGCAATGAGTACAAAAGGCATACTAGTGAACTCAGTTTAGTAAATGGTTGTATACTCAGAGGTGACAGAGTTGTTGTACCAACATCGCTGAGGAGGAAGATTTTAGAAGACTTACACTCAGCACACAGTGGAGTTGTTAGAATGAAAGCGTTGGCTAGAAGCTTTGTCTGGTGGCCAGGAATTTATATTGAAATTGAACGATTTGTGAAGAATTGTAATCCTTGTCAAATTAACGAAAAAGATCCTGCCAAAGTTCCTGCCATCCATGGGAAACAGAAAATGCTCCATGGAGGATTGATACACATTGATTTTCTAGGCCCCATGGCAAATCGTTCAATTTCAATATCAATTCCTGGCCACCAGACAAAGCTTCTAGCCAACGCTTTCATTCTAACAACTCCAATGTGTGCTGAATGTAAGTCTTCTATTTTTCCCTCTACTCGTCACCATTTTTCTATGTATAAGTATTAAAAAACTCAGACATAATTAATTCGAAACATTCTGTTTAGTTTTAATAGTAACATCAAAACAAAAATCAGCTGTTACACATTGTAAATAACATATTTAGAAACACTAAATCTTTTTAATGTGAATTTTTGACAACGTACAGTGGATATGAACATGGAGTTCTTGCTTTGAAACCGGTAATCCAATAAAATATGTTGTAGTTGAAGACGACAAAGGTACGTTAACCTTATTATTTGTAATATTTAATTAATTGCATATTAACTCCTATATATCAATTAATAATAAGAAGTAACAACAACTAATGCAGTATCAGAGTTCACCAGGAATTGACTCTGCACAGTAGAATTTGTGATGAATCACCTGATTTCAATTGTTAAATATTCAACTGTTTATTGCAAAAATAAATTACAAGAGAACAAGTTCAGCTTGCCACACTTACTGGATAGTGTGGCTAGTAATTCCAGCCAATGCGTATTTAAATGTTACATATCTAATAGCTCTGCTTCTAGAATAAATATTATTACTGGATAACATTACACAATACTTTGAAACATTAGTTGAACAATTATGCAGGTCTTGGTATCGACTCGATTCCTTTCAAACCTTATCAAACCTCTTCCTTCTACATTTAACTTGTTCCTGATTGGTCAGTTCAAATGGTCAGAGTGGGGATAAGACCACTCATACAAATTGTAACGCTTTTTCACCAGTTCCGAGGTAATCGTCAAGACGAACTCCCGCACCGCGTGGTACACTAAATGCACGTGGTTCTTTCCATTTTTAGATTAATTATACATTTTGCTTATATTACAAAAATTAACTTAATTTTATACTTGAAGACATTAAGAGTGAATTTCATAATTGTCTTTATTAATAGCTTCTTTATTCTCTTTGTCATTTCTCGTATTAACTTGAATGCATTAACTTCCTTTTGACCTTACTAGCCGGTAAAAGAAATTTGTATTTTACTATTTATAAGAATAAATTATTGTTTAAGAGGAGATTCATTATTATTTTATTTATTACATATGCGAGTGCTGGACAGTGAAATCTCTGCACATCAAGAGGAATATTTTAGTTTGAGAACTGTATATCAACGAACATGCTCGTCAATCTTCTCACCTCATTCACATGTCCCACAGAAGGCGCCTTCTACCCCATGTTGCTGAGAGGCCCTCCTCTAGACTACAATTACATCTGCAACCGCCTACATATTCAGGTGCAGTAGACCTACTTATGCAAATTTGGATCAAAGGTACTCTTTGGAACATTCATGATTTCGTACTTAAGTGTTTTCAGCATTTCACTTGTTTTCAATATCAATAATGTAGGCTACTGTTTATGGCCTAAATTTTACTGACAAATTAATCCCGTAAATGTTGTATAAGTTTTGCAATGGCTACAGATAACAGATTACGTTACATCAAGCAAAATAATATGTAGTGTTTTTATCTTAATTGTGAGGTACGTGACCTATTGTTCAATTACTTTATGAAAATTGAGGAGACCCTGGTACGCTTCATGTGCGAACCCCGCCACTCCATTTGTTCGTAATTTTTTTTTCTTTTTATTTTATTTATTCATTTTTGAAAAAATTACATCTAATGTCATGTTGCACAATACTAAGTTTACTAATTAGCATGGTGAATGGTAACAGAGGCTATGATTAGCTATTATCGGGCTATTTACTATCTACTTTATTTTAGATCTTTCAGAGAAACTATAATAAAAACTTTCTTACTAGACATCAAGAACCAGTATATTAATCTAATTTTGCCAAATTGCATGAATCTAGTAGTATTTTGAATTTATATTTTTTTTAAATAAATAAAGAAAACTTATAAAAGCTGTGAACTGTGTTATTTGGAATCCACAGTAAAAGCTTTTTCCTTCATGTGATGTTTCACTTGCTAAAGTAAATTAAAATTCTCTCATTTCAACCAAACCAGCCAGACCATGGACTAGCATTTATAGCTTCTTTTGTACCTCCTTATTCACCTAAATATATTACCTGCATGGTATATTTAAGGTAATATTACCACGTTTATATTTTTTCACTTTCAGGATCATGATGGGGTGACAGTTCAGTATTTTCAGTCATATAAGGGTCTAATAAATGGTCATCATCAACACTAGATTATACACAATGCCTAGGTTTATTGGTGAAATGCTCAACCTTTTATAATTGCAGTCGACTTAGTTCTGATTTCACACTAACTCTCCTACTCCCACATTCACTCCTCCGGACCACAGTCAATAAATACACATACTGTATATGATAAATGAAGAAAATCCACTGTAACGCAGTGCTGTAGTGCTGTAACACGACTATTTGGGGAATATTGTTGTTAAAGTTAAATGGTGCCTTATTTTATCAGGTGAAGTAACTGCTAAAACATCCTCTCTAAACCTAAACCTAGGGGTCAAGACGAAGCCAAAAGGACTAACAGCTTAAAGGTGACATCCGAACCACAACCATTGGGCAAGTGGGCTGTGTGCAAGGACGTGATCCCATCCAAGGAACAGTAAACTCTCGATGTTGTTTGACGCCGTCATCTCGTGATAACGTTGGGGCCCTTCGATTAAGACCACTGGATTGTTTTTTTTTTTTTATTTTTATCATAGTCATTAGATTCTGTTTTAAGTCTTCTTATGTACGTCTGCTCTTGAATTGTCCTTAGCATAGTGAAATGAGATGGCTTGGTCTATTCCTCTTGTTTGGCGGTAAGGGATTGGATTTTATCTAGTAGAGAGAAGTGAGATTTAGGCGTATCAGTTAATAATACATCTGCCGAATACTATTTTATTCGTATCTATGATAATCTGTACAACCATTAGTCAAACTTGCGATTAAGGGATAGCCCTTTCTAATATTTCTGTTGCCATGCTGTAACTTTGAGACAGAGTAATGTGGATATTAAAGATGATAGGTTGTGTTCTTTTTCTCTTATTGCTGATATGGCGTCAAATTAATGTTATCTTTTTACCTAGAACCTAATATGAGAATTGGATTGTTCCTATTGGATTTTAGTCATGGTCCGATGATTTTTAGGGAAGAGAACTGAGAATAAATGTTGTCGATCAATTGAAAATAAAACCAATACTAATACATGGTTTGGATTTAAAGCTGTTTGGCCCTTTGTTGCTTTGGATATTTGGCTACTAATAAATAGCAATTTCTAAAGAACAGTCAACCCAAGTTACTAAAAACAACTAAACTCCTTCATCAGCACTTATATCACTCATTCGCCACTCATATTCACTTATGTATTGAAAATCGGCGTATTAATAATGAATAATTAGGTAAATAAATGCATTAGATAACATTATCTAGTAACAGAACAGACCTTTTTCATTGACACTCACACCCTTATGTTCACCCATATATTTAAAATTGGCACTTAAGAAAATTATATAATATAAACATTAAATATTAACTATATGCAAATTGGTCGCATATTACACCATATTACAAGGTAAGCCACGTTATTATTACATAAAATGATGTAATCTTACATAAATTCCTATAAAGGAGTCAATAACTACCTATATATTTATAATAGTTTGTTCCACTTAACAAAGGTTTCTTATCAGTATTCAAGGGTAGTTTGGAGACATATTAGAATTCGTAAGCGACAACCTAGAAAGTTCAGTTCGGTACAAGTTCAAACGTGCTCAGTGTAGTTGGAAAGTTAACCGATAGAAACTTCTTTATTTGTTTCCGGTTCTAGTATGGTTACTGTATATTTATTTAATAAAGACACAACTGAATACTAGGTATTAGGTCTTGTGACAAACCATTTTGTGTTTCGACTAGTTTGGATAGCTCTTTTCAGTTGAGTTTCCAACTATCACTTAATGGCTAAAGCTTATTTGTTCTCTTTAAGATCACCACAATTTGGATTAAAATTAGTGCTAAGGCTAAGGACAAACTTAAAACAAACTATCACTTAATATGGCTAAAGCTTATTTGTTCTCTTTAAAATCATCACAATGTGTATTACAACTAGTGATAAAGCTAAAGACAAACTTAAAAAGAATATCTAAAGTAACACGTATCCATATCTTATATACTTTGATCATCCTTACTCATTACTTAGATTTTTCATAAATGAAAATGAAAATATTTTATAATACTATTTTAATCCAAACTATTACTAACTCATTAATTGTTTTTTAGTGTTTGTACATCCATTTTGTACATCCAGTACTGAGACGTATTTGCTTTAGTTTTACTAAAATAATTTATTTTGAAGTTCATGAAGACTATACGTAGGTAAACAGTTTTTTTAATTTTGTTATATGTTTATGAAATATATGTATGAAATAAAGCAGCATAGGTTGAGCCTGGATATAAATAAATAAAATATTACTATTCTTTGTGTTTAGTAAAACTCTTGTTTTACATTAAATAATATTTCTCAGAATTGCTGTAATATTATCAGTTTTATTTAATATTCCATCTCAAACATTTCAACGTAAGTAAAATTCCTTGAAAGGTCTGAACACTGGAAGAATCTCCGCTTTCTTATTATTGTAACAATTGCTCGTGAATTTTACTTCAGACTCTGTCAGAAACTTGGCCAAATTACGAAGGAAATATTAATCATATTTATATTAAAATATAAATTCAACCAATTTGGGAAATATATTTAAATAAAAGAGATACTACTCAGAACTGTCATAATACACCTTAATGAAACATTTATTAACTCTTATTAACACATTTTAAATTATCAACAAACATTTCAGATTTATCTACAATGTTCAATTGTATTAAATGATAAAGCCAAAAATATTTAGCTTATAAAGTTACATAGGTATTAAATGCTACCAACTAAAATGTTCAATATTATTTCTTTTCATTTTAATTTTAATATATCAGAGTTTTGTTTTCTTAGTCTAAGCTTTATGTAATTTTAATAGTTATTGAATACTTTAATAAATTATCACATCCATGGATTTCAATTGTTGACAGTTTGATTTACAATTTTATAAGGAACATAACAAATATTCCTCCAGTTGATTGACGTTACATTTAAGTACTATTCTAATATAAAATGGCATTAGGAAATAATTGCATATATTTTTTAAAACATATCTTAGGCTTTTTTCAGATTATGTTCATGTTTGTATTTTCGTCGTGATAAATCCCCGTGTTCCAAGTTCCAAAGCTGAAAAAGGTGCAATAGTGTTCATCAGTTTATACTCACCAAGATTGTTCACTAGGTTTACAAATTATTTCAAGCACTTATTTAATTAAAATAAATAAAATTCGGATGATATTATTTTGACGATTTAATATAACAGTTTTCCAGTAAGCGTAAGTGTAACATTTCTAAAAAAATTAAATTCGAACGAACAATAAATCGTAGGTAATTTATTTTTTAAAATACCCATACGAACATGCAAAACTAATGATACATCTTTTAAACAATTATATAGTTGAATAGTTATTTGTATCAAATGTAACTGCTAATAAATATAATAAATAAATAAACAATGTAGATAAAACTTAAGTTGATTGTAATTATTAAATTATCAAGTGTTTTAATAGAGAGGTTAAATAATATAATATACTTTTACATACTATATAACCTTAGACATCATGATTCAAAATATCTTTTAAAATTAGGGGAACACGACGTTTTTTTCTTTACGTCATTATTGATTGAATGAAAAATTATGTTTACACTAAGAATATTTCAAGAATATTCATAAGATAGAGATAAAAGCTATGATGTAGCTGTTTTTTGACAATAGGTTATGCAATAGATGGCCAATGTAGGCCATAACTCATTAATTACTTCCTCGAATGCGTCATACATTATTTTTTTAAATTATCTTTGTTAGAAATAATAAACAATGATTGATTACAAGGTATTTAATATTTAATTTCACTATTGATTTTAAAAGCACACATACATATTTCTCACCCAATGTTAAATGTTGTGTCGTAGATGAGTAACTAATTATACCTTACTTTGTGGAGCGCTAGATATATATAAATAAATTTATATAGTTATTTATAAATATAATGCAGTTCAAACCAGCCACAGTAGCAGACCTCACTAATCAACCAAAGGCACAAATATACCTATTCCATTAGGTATACATTTGTGTTTCATAAAATAATAAAGGGTATTACTTAAAAAAAATGCAGATCTTAACGTAAGAAAATCAACATCTTGGTTTAATGTGTTATTTATTTCAAAGCTTTATAAATGTTAAGTCTCTACTTCCCCCTGAAGAGGGCAGTTTTTTTCAGTTACAAAACTTTGTAAAGCAATGTTCTCAATGTTAATGGATAATCCCTGAAAAAGATGTAGTTATCTGAAAAATAATCCATAATTGGATATAGTATTTTTGTATTTGTTAATAAAACTAAATATTATGCATTTAAACAGACTCAATATGAATTTGGATTTGTATTTAGGATTAAAAAAATATTAATTTCTATATATTTCCAGTAAAATTAGTATTTAAATGTATGTTTCTTTTCATCTTTAAGTTTATATTCCATTGTTCAATAGTCCAATAGCACAGAATATTAAATGAAGCGCAATATTATTCTTAATATTTAGTATTATTATTGATGAATTCTGTTTGTTTACAAAATATAACAGTTTATTTTTACAAAAAATGTTTACATTTAAGAACAAATCAAATTACTACTTGCTATATGAACAATAGTTCAGCTGTAGTATAAACGGACAATTTCAACGGGTGG
Organism: Stictocephala bisonia; assembly: GCA_035578905.1. NCBI lineage: Eukaryota > Metazoa > Arthropoda > Insecta > Hemiptera > Membracidae > Stictocephala > Stictocephala bisonia. The sequence continues at coordinate 121,580 of JAQJVL010000664.1, read as the reverse complement.
AGGTTCCTTATTTAAAACAAATTTATTTCATTTTTTTAATTTGAAGCGCTTTAGAATCATCAAAATATAAATAATGTTGAAATACTTTTAGTAACGTAAATATCGTAGAGTTATGTTATTTTTATAACGCATTATTAAATATTTTGATTTTTAATATATTCCATATTTAAAATTTACGTTGTGTTCTCTGACTTTAGTTTTGACATTTTTCTTTGTTTTACCTATATACTTTCTATAACAGTTATCACAATTAATTTGGTATATTTCTGATTTAACATATTCATAAGTATATTTTTATCATGAAATGATAAAACGGGTTTGCGCTGCCAAAAGAACTTCAAAAGGAGCGAGTCCTTGAGTCCTCAAGAGACCTGGAACGGTAATACTTAGACAGATACGTACATCTTGAAAGCAACCCTTTGACTGATAGTCCTCAGAGAACCGTTTGACTTGTAGAGTGCTTTGCCTTGTATATAAGGATACTTTAGCAGAAGTGAATCCATTATTCAGAGTATAAATGGAACATTATTATTTGAATTTCTGTTGTATGAATGTATTTTTAGAACAATCATAACCATTAAAAGATTTATTTTAATTAGTTTTAATGGTTAAATTAATTTATGTTTTTTAATTTGCATCTTAATTGATTTTTTGTTCACAAGAAGTTAGTAAAATTTTTAGTTGAAAAACATTAAAAAAACAATAAGAACACAATTACCTTACAAACAAATAAAATTTTATAGAAAAAATTATTAGTTTTAGTAAACGTATTTTACCAAAATTAATTACCACATTTTCTAAAATGTAAACTGATATTATAATAAACTTTTTTGTATCACGTTATCTTGTATTGTATATACTTTTAGTAAGTATACATTTATATTATGCAGACAAATAAAATGCTACATCTATTAGCTTATTTCATCAATCTGTGTTGTTTAAAAATGTTTACTTTAGTTACCAAAGTTGAATAAATATTCTTGGACTAACTCTATCACTATCTTATAGCCTAATTAGTGTATGATTTATTTAATCTTGATGGATAAAACTAAATTGGTCAAAGACAGAGACTGATAGTATATAATTAAAAATTAATCTTCCATAACTTTTATAGATCATGGTATAATTAAACGTAATTACATAAAATATAAAAGATAAAGATATTTTATCATAATGAACAGATCTGTCACTATACAAAGCGTATTTTCTGGGGCTACAAAGCCAAGCTGTGCCTTTAAATTAAATTCTCGTTTCTTTACATCTAATTAGCATCTGAAGACAGAATGCGGAAAACATCGTGTTGGAAGTATTCTGACTAATATATAAATTCACTTGATTCGATTGTAACTTACTAATACTATCCTAACATATCTTTATACATTAGACACGTGTATATTAAGAAAATATAAAACTTTATATGAAAATTTATAATATAATAATTTTTGCCTCCCATTTTTTATGTTTTTCTCCTCGTATACCTAAAAAGTTTTAATTCACCAAAGAAATAAGGGATTATTTCAATGTTAGGAATATTTTGTACATATTTTTAGTTTTTATTTATCAAATATTGTTTTACATAATAATATCATATTCTTATGATATCATCCCAAACATCATAAAACAGTCTAAAAAATAAAAAAAATTACGAAAGGGGAACAACTTTGAAATAAATTAATGCTACGAAACCAAAAGATCTGAATATATAGATATGTGAACGCACACACTAATATTCAACACATTTCAGTTGAAACAAATTTATTTTTTGTTTTTAATTGTTGACGTGAATAATTTGTACTTAGGAACTCACACATATACAGCATTGACTAGTTATTTCAAATTCTATTTGAAAATGATCCCAAATGTCCATGATAATTTGACTTAATTACGCTAACAGTTCATTATATATAGCCCCTGAACTGTAAATATAAACAATATTTAGACATACCTATCAAAAGTTCAAAATGATGTTAAGTTTTAATTTTTTTCTCACGACATGTTTCGATATAAATATATCATTTTCAGGTGAATATAAAACAGATTTTGATAACTTTAAAAATCTGAACACACTAAAATATTAAAAAAAAAAAAAAAACAAAAATTAAAATTTAGAAAATGAAAAGAACAACTAATACAGTGTTGTTAAGTTGATAAATAAATAATGTTATTCAGTCCCCATATAAACATTTAATATTTATTCAACAATTTAACAGAACTTTATCGGTTGTTCTTTCATTTTCTACATTTTAATTTTTGTATTTTACTTTTTTATTTTTGTGTATTCAGATGAGTAAAGCTATCAAAATGTTTTTTCATATTCAAGATGATATGAATAAATATATCAATGATATATCGAAACATATGAGAAAACATAAAAAACTTAACCTCATTATGAACTGTTAACATATATGTCTAAATAATTTTAATTACGCTATCAAATCTATTATTTGTATTTGACAAATTATATACTTTACTTTTTAAATGAAACCTTGAATAAATTAATAACTCGTATCTTTTAGACATGAATGTTGCTTCCACCTCGGGCTTCTATTTCCTCCCTCAATTAGTAATTACTTAACTTAAATGTGATAAATTACTAATTGTCCGTTTATTTCCATAATAAAATAGTGAAATATATATATATCATTGTTATACTGTAAATCAGTAAATCAAATCAGTATCAGTAAATCAGTATAACAATGATTTAGTAACATGTAATTAAAACATAACAGCAAAGTTGTACTCAAGTATTTTCTGTTTCCTTAGTAGTGAAATTTATATTTGAAATACATACCACTCTTAAAAATTAAACCTTTCGTAGTGAATTATTTGATAGACATGGAATTTTTTTTACTCACTCAATGTGAGTTAAAACTAGACCAATTAGTTCCTTAAGGAAAAATACAAATATAAATTGATTCATAAATTTTATTGTATTAAAATTTGTTAAAGTAACATTAAATTTTTGTCAATTAAACCTACTAACAAAATAGATAATATAATAAATTAGTCATATATATTAATAAATAATCCAAGAAGTTTAAGTAATTTGTATTTATCATTATTATATTTTTATAGAGGTCTCTATATTTAGGAATTTTTACAAAAGCTTCCTAGACGACTTGGAATATTAATTAAGCCAACAACGATCAACATTAGGACACGGAAACGTCTGGGGACCCAACTCACCACCTTCTAAATAATAAATATCAGCCAACCACATAGCTCTCCTTGGACTGTAAATATATCAAAATAGAGATAGCAATAAACGTGATTGTTTTCTTACTTGCGTAAAGAAATATTTTATTTTATATATTACGTTGTACTGTTGATTATACGTGTTTTAAGATATTTTAAAACTCCTGATAGTTTCCAGGTTTTAAATAAATAGGGCTGAAGTATTCTTATAACTTTGTAATTGATATAGTCTTCACAAGACGAAAAGTATTATTTATCAATCTACGTTAAAGTTCTAGCAAACGATATATGAATGTATTCGATTATAATTTATATATATATATATAGTTAGTTGGTTTCCCAGACATTGTACTGAACTGATGACGTGACATTTCGAAACGTATAGAATATTTTGTCCATAATCAGTGTATAATTTCTTCAATTTCTTCAACGAGTAAACTTATATTTGCTTATTTGAGTCTGTGAAACATCAACGATATAATTAACCACAGCTTCAGACTTACATTTAGTACTAGTGGAATATAACTTATCTATATATTTTGTTGACATATTATCATTTATAGTATACAATAAATATTATTAAATTTTAATTGTTATGCTTATTTATTTCAACTTTTTTCAGGTTTTGTTCCTAGTATTAATTACGGAAGATATTGGTTTTATTTTACTAAGGATTTATCATGAATTGAAACAATTCTATTGTCTTTATCGTGACTTAAAGTGTCCTGAATTTTGTTTCTAAATTATGAAAACATATTAGAATCTATTAACTACAAATGTTTTATTAGAAATGTATTATCATGCTTTTAGAGGAATACGAAATCATTAACTAACTCCATAAAATACGTAATAGTTGTCAAAATATTTAGAAAACAATCTTGGTGGCTTTTTTATTGATAAAACAAACAGCAATAAAATATGTTTTACTAAGATTTTCTCGGATAAATGTCAATCTATTAAAAATAATTCAATGCGTAGTTTTTATTTGTTAGATAAAATAAATGCATAAATAAATATGCATCCTTATTTGCAATGCAATAGGTATTTAAGGCAAAGAAACTAATTTTATCTTACTGAAAAAATAATGACTTGCCTATAACATGAACTTGCTTATTTTATATACTTGCACCAATACACCATAATTAATAAAGCAATATTCCACTTTCCTCATAATCATAATCATATTTATCGTATTCTTTAAACATAATTTGCAAATATTCTTACAAAACTTATTCTATTGAAAACTACAAGAACAAATCTACAATCTTTTTGAAAATATTACTTAAAATAGCTAGGTCAATTCAGTTGTACAAAATCAGTACCTTTGACCATTCAATTGGATTTTGATAGTATACTGATAGGGGAAATTTGTTTGGTTTTCTCACGTTCAACCGTCAGTAAATCCAATAGAAGATACGAAAAAAGGCTCATGCACAAGCGTATTGTATATAATTACATAAACAATGTAATTTAGTATTGAATTAAAGCATAACGTTATGTTGAAAACAAAATTTATAGATTCCCTCTTTCTACACCAATAAAACGCAAAATCTGGTAGTACCATGCTGAAGGAGTTTCTTCAGCAATATAATTAATATATTCTTACGTTTTGTACGAAATAAGTAAAGTTATCAAAACTCCCAACAATAAAAAAAAAAAAAAAACATTGTTTAACTACATTATAGACTGGTTGAATTTAAAGAATTTCAATTACTTAAACATATTTAATTGATAAATATCTTTCTTCAATTTGTACCTTCCTTCTACCTTTAAGGCAGTATGTTATTAAAAAAACATATTCCAGGCCGTAGTTGATGATTGGTGGAAGATTATAAATTCAATTTACGTGATAAACAGAGCAGTTTTTTGATCAATTCTTTATGAGAAAAACTAGTGAATAAATTGGAGATGGAATTTTTAGATTTTTACGCTGATCCAGGAAAGAATATTGACTAGCGTTTCACAAAATTTGTTACTGTCTAATGTTTAACTTAAAGGATTAGACATGTTTATAAAAAGAGGAAAGAACAAAAGTATCAAATTACCATTTATTTATGAGTTTTTGATATGTATGCAAACTCCACGAATGTACCTTATTTGCACATTCTATTCAATGAGTTCATGAATGTACTTAAATTAATATTAACTAAAACTATTTACATTTATATTACATTTGAAACACAATTTATAAATTTTAATCAAGTATTACAATGGAGATAAAAATAGAGGTCACATCTTATAGCACATTTAATACGTGTTGAGTAGATATTCAGTTCGCCGTGCGTATCGCAGGTCCCTCTCTTAATCACCTACAAATATTAAAGGAAAAACCTATTATTTATTCAAATTCAAGTATTTTTCAAATTCAAAATCATTTATTATTTCATAAATTGATATTACATTGCATTTTTTTTTTTAATTAGCTATTTGAGAGATGAACTAATTTTATCATAATGAAATATCTTTAATATATGAGTAATCTTAAAGTAACTAACAAACAAAACAAAAATAAATAAACAAATCAACAAGCATCAAAGAAACATAGTTAAAGGAAACCAAATAACATTTGTTATTTATTATAAAAACCATTTTTTTTTCAAAAATGTAATTTTTTTTATATCAGTAGTCCTAATTTTTATTTTATTTTGGAGTTTATTTAACTTAATTGTTTGATTGTATAAAACATTTAACTTTGATTTGATTGTCACGACTGGTAGTCCTAACTTCCTTCTGGATTACGACTGGTAGTCCTAACTTCCTTCTGGATCACGACTGGTAGTCCTAACTTCCTTCTGGATCACGACTGGTAGTCCTAACTTCCTTCTGGATCACGGCTGGTAGTCCTAACTTCCTTCTGGATCACGACTGGTAGTCCTAACTTCCTTCTGGATCACGACTGGTAGTCCTAACTTCCTTCTGGATCACGACTGGTAGTCCTAACTTCCTTCTGGATCACGACTGGTAGTCCTAACTTCCTTCTGGATCACGACTGGTAGTCCTAACTTCCTTCTGGATCACGACTGGTAGTCCTAACTTCCTTCTGGATCACGACTGGTAGTCCTAACTTCCTTCTGGATCACGACTGGTAGTCCTAACTTCCTTCTGGATCATGACTGGTAGTCCTAACTCCACATTAACCTCAAAATATTAAATATTAATACAATGGAAATAAATAAATAAATAATATACATAACTATATAAAATAAATATACTATAAATCGGCAGTAAATAAACAATATTAAATAATATATAGACTATGAACAACTCAACAAATAAATAAAAACAAATAACAAATGAAATCAACGATGCACATGTCACATATGTATTAATCCAAAGAAATAACGATACAAATAACAACTAATAAAATCTAACAGTAATAAGAAACATAATATTCTAACGATAAACTATATGTACTAAGAAATGACAGGGAAAGTTAGTCTCACTGTTGTTCACTAACAAACTTATTTATAGTAGTTGCAAAGAATGCACTCAGATATTGAGCCAAATAGGGATGGCATTCTTTGTTCCCGTGTTCAACATCAAGACCCGGCTGGTAGGAACCAGTTTAATACCGGCTCCCGTCAAAACTCTGTCAGTATTGCTGTTGATTTACACATTATATCACATAGGTTTCCAAGTGTGCTTAATTAACTTAACAGTGCTTATATATCTCTTTGTAGTTTTGTCTTATTTATCTATGTATAGATCAAATTTTGAAAGTAACCATTCTATAAACGAAGAGATGATTTTTTTAATTTATTATTTTTTTCCTGTTCACAAACGTGACAAGGTGGATAGCCTCAATATGTTAGATAATTATTAATTAGTTGTAATATTTGTTTAACTGCCACTGAAACGCTCACTGTGCTATAATGAAGCTACCTCTGTTTCGTCTTTCTCTATGGTAACATTAGTATGGTAATTACAAATCATTTAAAAGCAACTAATTTTCTTACCCTTGATTAAATTAGACGTAATGTATTGAAGTTTAGTATTAAGGTAATGAAACGTGATTAGTGTAATGAAAGAATATGTTTACCACATAGCTACATGACTAAAACACTTACAACTAAAAAACTATTATTTTCAGGGTGATAGTTAACTATGTTATCAATGTTCTGGGCCACATATGTTTTATATTATGTTACATTTGTACAACATACTATATACTTTAAATAGCTTACGAGTTCAAAAGTTTAAAATTAAGTAGTTAAATAAGACAATTTATAAAAGTCCTTATTTAGTTTTGTAACAGTTAAATTGCTCATGTGTGTACTTGTAATATAGCCTACAATTAATTATAATCAATAATTATAAAAACTAATTCCAATATTATGAAATCAGTAGACAAAATTCAACACATTATCCCACAAAGAACGTTTAATGTACGTTTCATTGGTAAAGAATCAAAGTATTATTTTGTATCCCCAAGCGCCAGTTTAAATAGACGTACACCTGTGGATGAACGAGGAAAATACCGACTGTTAGCTCAGCTGTGGGTTTAAACCCAGGATATTGCACTCCGCAGTCTGAAGCCTTAGAAACTAAGACACTAATAACCTATACCTAGTTAACATTTATAGATTATCTTTAAATGTAATATTAATTAAGAAAACAGACGGCCAGATAGAAATAATATTGTTCAAAGTCAAGTAAGCATTGGATAACATCGTTCCAGCAGCACGGTCAATCCGGATCTAACCATCATACCAACCGGCAGTGTTATCATGTGTTTTATTTTGTAAATATATAATTTTTGTATAATGTTTTTAATGTGACTGTTTTTCCAAAGTATAATGTATGTGACCATGGAGTTCTTGCTCTGAAACTGGTAATCCAATAAAATATTTTGTAGCTAAAGACGACAAGGGTAGGTTAACCTTATTATTTGTAATATTTAATTAATTTCATATTAACTCCTGTATATCAATTAATAATAAGAAGTAACAACAAGTAATGCAATATCAAGTTCACTAGGAATTGACTCTGCACAGTAGAATTTGTGATGAATCCCCTGATTTCAATTGTTAAATATTCAACTGTTTATTGCAAAAATAAATTACAAGAGAACAAGTTCAGCTTGCCACACTTACTGGATAGTGTGGCTAGTAATTCCAGCCAATGCGTATTTAAATGTTGCATATTTAATAGCTCTGCTTTTAGAATAAATATTATTACTGGACAACATTACACAATACTTTGAAACATTAATTGAACAGTTATGCAGGTCTTTGTCGATAACTCGAATCTTTTCAAACCTTACAAGACCTCTTCTTTCAACATTTAACTTGTTCCTGATTGGTCAGTTCAAATGGTCAGAGTGGGGATAAGAACATTCATACAAATTGTAACACTTTTTCACCAGTTCCGAGGTAATCGTCAAGACGAACTCCCGCACGTGGTTCTTTCCATTTTTAGATTAACTATACATTTTGCTTATATTACAAAAATAACTTAATTTTATACTTGAAGACATTAAGAGTGAATGTCATATTTGTCTTTATTAATAACTTCTTGATTTTATCAAATTTAAAGAAGCTTGCTTGTTCAACTTTGTCATTTCTCGTATTAACTTGAATGCATTAACTTCCTTTTGACCTTACTAGCCTGTAAAAGAAAATTTTATTTTACTATTAATAAGATGAAATCATTATTGAAGAGGAGTTTCATTATTATTTTATTTATTACACATGCAAGCGCCGGACAGTGAAATCAATGAACATGCTCGTCAATCTTCACACCTCACTCACATGTCCCATAGAAGGCGCCTTCCTTCCCCATATTGCTGTGAGGCCCTCTTCTAGACTACAATTACATCTGCAACCGCCTATATACTCAGGTTCAGTAGACCTACTTATGTAAATTTGGATCAAAGGTACTCTTTGCCACATTCATAATTTCGCACTTAAGTTGACATCCGAACCACAACCAGTGGTTATGCAGGTGGGCTGTGTGCAAGGACGTGATCCCATCCAAGGAACAGCACCTCTCGATGTTGTTTGACGCCGTCATCTCGTGAAAACGTTGGAGCCCTCCGGCTAAGACCACTAAATTGTTTTTTTATTTATTTTTTTTTTTTACAATAGTCATTAGGTTCGGTTTGAAGTCTACTTATATGCGTCTGCTCAAGAATTGTCATTAGTATGGTGAAATGAGATGACTTGGTCTATTCCTCTTCTTTCGCGGTAAGGGATTCGATGGTCTCTAGTGGAGACAAGTGAGATTTAGGCGTGTTAGTTAATAATACATGTCTACTGGATACTATTTTATTCGTATCTATGATAATCTGTAAAATAATTAGTTAAACTTGCGATCAAGAAATAGCCCTTTCTAATATTTGTGTCAGCATTAGTGTGTCAGTACTGTAACTTTGAGACAGAGTAATGTGGATATTGAAGACGATAGGTTGTGTTCTTTTTCTCTTATTGCTGACATGGCGTTAAATTAATGTTCTTTTTTTTACTTATAAACTTATATGAGAAATATTATATACTTGGTCGTGTTGGATGTTATTCAGGGTCCCGATGATTTTTAGGGAAGAAAACTCACCATAAATCTTATCGATAAATTGAAAATAAAACAATTACTAATAAATGGTTTGGATTTAAAGCTGTTTGACCCTCTCATTGGATATTTGGCTACTAATAAATAGCACTTTCTAAAGAACAATCGACCCAAGTTACTAAAAACGACTACACACCTTCATCTGCACTTATATCACTCATTCGCCACTCATATTCACCTATGTATTGAAAATCGGCGTATTAATAATGAATAATTAAGTAAATAAATGCATTAGATAACACTAACTAGTAATAAACGAGACCTTTTTCATTGACACTCACACCCTTATGATCACCCATATATTTAAAATTGGTACTAAAGACAATTATAAAATATAAACATTAAATATTAACTATATGAAAATTGGTCGCATATTACACCTTATTACAAGGTAAGCCACATTATTATTACATAAAATTATGTAATCTTACCTAAACCCCTATAACTATAACTAATGGTAACAGGATACCAACTTTACGGGCCCAACAGAGTTATAATAGTAGGGATATAGATATGTCTGTGAGGTTGGACCTCAACATACATGTGATCAGACTGTACTTACAACGCCCGTTCATTCTTTAGTATATACAATGACAATTAAAGGAAATTCCTTCATAAATCACTTTTTTGTTATGCAGAGTATTATGATATGATTCCATCCAAAACTACTTCTATACCATTTGTTTCTATAACTGTGGGGGAAACTGTTTAGGAGTATAAAAACATAAATGGGTTGTGCAGTTTTACCAGACAAGGACCCTGTATCCAGGGTACGTACAGTGGTATTGACCCACCCACCCTCCCATACACGTACAGAGGTATTCACACACTCAGCCACCATACACGCACAGAGGTATTGGCCCACCCATACACGCACAGTGATATTGACCCACCCGCCCACTCATACACGCACAGTGGTATTGACCCACCCAGCCACCCATACACTCACAGAGGTATTGACCCACCCATACACGCTCAGTGGTATTGACTCACCTACCCACCCATACACACAGTGGTATTGACCCACCCGCTCATACACGCACAGAGGTATTGCATGTATGGGCGGTCAATAACTGGTCAATAACTACGTATCTGTATATAATAGTTTGTTCCATTTAACAAAGGTTTCTTATCAGTATTCAAGGGTAGTTTGGAGACATATTAGAATTCGTAAGCGACAACCTAGAAAGTTCAGTTCGGTACAAGTTCAAACGTGCTCAGTGTAGTTGGGAAGTTAACCGATAGAAACTTCTTTATTTGTTTCTGGTTCTAGTATGGTTATTGTATATTTATTTAATAAAGATACAACTGAATACTAGGTATTAGATATTGCATTTTGACTAGGTTGGATAGCTCTTTTCAGTTGAGTTTCAAATTATCACTTAATACAACTAAAGCTTATTTGTTCTCTTTAAAATCATCAAGTGTATGACACTTAGTGCTAAGGAAAATATTTTATAACACTATTTTATCTAACTTATCACTAACTCATTAATTGTTTTTTAGTGTTTGTTTGACGTAATTTTTACTAAATCATCCCAGATTTTTTTTACATCCAGTGTACTGAGACGTATATGCTTTAGTTTTACTAAAATAACTTATGCACCTTTATGTTGTATTCGAGGTATTTGGATGCAAAGGTTTTGTATGTAGAAGGTGAGTTCTTTGAACTGAGGATATTCACATTGAATGGCGTCCTCTCAGATGCCATCACCATCATGGATAACTACTAGATAAGTCTACTGTGGCTGGAGTTAATGGTCTGATCAGTAAACCCATAGGTCCATTCAAGAAAATGTGTACGCTACATTAACCTTACTATTAGAGAGAACTAGGTACAGGAATTTGAATAATGCGTACAAAATAATATATACAGCACGTGGTCTGGACTCCACATTAGACTCCTCCACTGTTCTGTTTACTGTGCTATCTTTATAGGAAAAGTGTTCTTAGCAAGTAGATTTCGCAGGTTATCCGTAATGATCATATGCTCATGTAGTTATTACTATTTCCTTAATGAATTGCCTACGGACTACTGTGTAATTATACTAGTTTTATGTTACCTTATATTCAGTCAAGTGGCACAACACGTCGTCAGATGGCGACCTGTTTCGACAAACTCATGTAGTCATTCTCAAGCCGAAAATACATAAAATCTTCACTCTTTTGAGGTCGTCATAAGTCTTCAAAAACACTGAACACACATGGATGGACAACACACAAAAAGCACAAAGCGAACATTTATTAAAATTAAAATATGGCAGAGACAAGGTCGGTACACGGCGCGGGTGGTGCAGGTTGCGAGTCTACACTGTCTAGACACACTATATAGTCATACTTTTCCCTTGTAGAGTACATACATGTGGACATACATCATTTGGACATGGATCTTACAAACTACACTCATGTGCATTAGAATTCAGAAAGAAATGTCATGACATACTGTCCCCTTTTAGAGTACATGCATGTGGACATACATCATTTTGACATGGAGCTGACAAACTACACTCATGTGCATTGGAATTCAGGAAGAAATGTCAAGACATACGTACCATTGTAGAGTACATACATGTGGACATGGAGCTGATAAACGACACTCATGTGCATTAGAATTCAGGAAGAAATGTCAAGATATACTGTACCCTTGTAAAGTACATACATGTAGCACACACATCAAGTGGACATGGATCTTACAGGGCTAATTAGTTGCAACATTATACTGGTGTATAGCCTAGAGGGAGACATGGATGGGGAGTTAATAAGATATCCTCTTAGTGGTAAAGCAAACTTAAATATTTCTTCCTTATAAGAAACTGTGTTACGAAGTAAGAAAATAGTTTGTCAGTTTAGTATTAATAACTCAAAATTATTTGTTTCTCATGGACATTTACAAGTATAAAGAATGGTCAATATATTTAAATTAACTAAATAGTAACATGATATACATAAATTAAAAACTTATTAGGAAATAAAAATAACAGTATTTTACATACTTTTTACTGGTATGGTTAGTTGGGGCACAAAAATTCAGAGAGTGAATAAAAACAGTTTTCCACGAGGAAATCTGTTAGGTTATTTTGAAAAGATGATACTGAAATACTGCATTTTAAATGATCTGTCAATTTAATATAAACCGCATGTCCTCAACATTCTATTTATTTACGGGACGTGTTATTACTATGATGGATACAGTTAAATTGTTTTTATTCCTGGTAAAATATATACATATATATATGATTTTGTGTAGGAATATTGTGAATATGTTTAAAAGTATTAACTAATGCGGAGTAGATAAAAATATAAGGAATGGTTATATCGTTCTCATAGGAACACTTACCTACAGCTCTCCAGACCCCCAGACCAAACACCAAACGTATATCCATATTTTCCAACTTGAAGGCCCTTTGTAAGAATGAAGATGAAGCGGTTCCCAATGACATTATGCCGTAAGACATCACAGAAGCAAAGTAGCCATGATATACAATTTTTAGAGCACTACTTCTCAGAAAATTAGAAAGATATCTCATTGAAAACAACACGGCATTAACCTTTGAGCAAAGGGTTTCGACATGCTGGCGCCAACAAAAATCAGCATACAAATGAACACACGAAATAGACTGAACCAACCTCAGTGGTATCGACCTCGTCCTAAGTAACAACGTTCTTAGAAAATATCTTAGATCGGAAGTGGAGAATAGAAGTTTTGTTATCATTAAGGAATAAATCGTTACTAGTGAACCAAGAATTGCTTTTGTTTATTACAGAGTTTAATTGAAGATTTAATGATGTTGAAGTGTCTGCCTGAATGATGACTGTAGTATCATCAGCATATTGACTAACGCAATCTTCAGGAACACAAGAAATGAAATCGTTTATATATAACGCAAAGAGAAGAGGCCCCAAAATAGACCCTTAAGGAACACCCATTGAGACATTAACGAAATCTTACCTTGCTGTGACGAAAGAGTTAATAACCTGTACATTCTGGTAACGATTTGACAGATAAGAACTGAACAACTGCAGGGGATTACCTCTGATGCCATAGCATTCCAACTTATTAAGAAGTTTCATATGGCTAACTATGTCGAATGCTCTCGTAACGTCACAAAACACACCGGATAAGTGATTCTGATTATTAAGATTATATAAAACGTGTGTAGAAAATTAGGCAATGGCATCGGTGGTGGTGGTGGTGGTACAAATCCAAACTGAGTGTCAATCAAAATGGAATTCTTCAGTTGGAAGTCGGTGAGTCTAACGTGAATGAGACGTTCAAAAACTTTACTGATGGTTGGTAAAATAGAAATGGGACGGTACTGTTGAGTCAAATACTACAGCCTTTCTTTAAAACTGTGATGACCAAAGAGAGCTTCATATCCGACTGAAACTTTCCCTGAAGAACTGAGTTATTGAACAATATAGTGAAATTTAGCTAAGGTGTGAAGCAATCCGTCTGATAATTGAAGGACTCATTTCAAAAACATCAGGTGATGAACTGGTTTTCAAAGATGAAATCAGATTGGTTTGCAATAAACTATAATAATAATTGTAAAAAAAGTCTTAGCTAAGAGTAAGGCATATTTGGTATCATTTAGGTGTTTTAATCCTTTAAACATATATTACAATCTAAAAAATATTCCCAATATTGTTTGTTTCATTGACTCCTCCAAAATGATAGCCTCAATTGTGAAGAGTTGTGAGAGAAAATAAGTCGTCATTACTTATTATTTAATTTGAGTTTAATTTGTAAATTTCATAACATTTATATTGTACTTTGTTATTATTCTTTTCTATGAATTTTATACAACATATTAAATAAATTGTTAGAAATGTAATAATTTTTCAAATCTTCAATTACCATTTTTATTTCAACCTTAAATTAAAAATGCATGCCTATTATTTTCTTGTTTGTTTATTAATAGTACGTTTAATAATTGGATAAAGTAAGTTAATTAGTATTTGGCTTTCTTTACCTAAAAAGGTGGTATTTTGTTTACTTTTTGAATTTTTATGCACTTTTTAAATGCACAAAATAAACATTTAAGCCAGCATCCGAAAATGTTTTGCTGACTATTGTAATAAACATTTAACTTGATGTAAAGTTTATTTAAAACTAACCAACAAATATATAAAAAAGTAATATTAATTGTTACACTTAAACAAATGATTGATCGTTGATACTACTACAGCCCACGTTGTTTAAAAATCTGCTTTCAGCAAACAGCATTGTGTTTTGGAATAATTCATTTATGTTGGGGAATAAATACTTCATATATAATGAAATACATTTGGATTATGGACCACCATATCGTAAATAAAACTCACTTTAAAATTTAATGTAATATTAAAGTAGGGACAGGCTGCATTTGGTAAGTGATTCAATCATACGAATGTTCCATAAATTTATACCATGAAGATAACCCTTGGGAATAATTTTAAGGTAATGCCTACAATCCTAAGAGTACAAAAAATGTAAAAAAATTGGGAAGGGTGAAGAATATAGAGTTCTGAATTAATTTCGTAAAAGTGTAGTGTAAAAGTGCAGTGAATTACTTAAATAATAACATAGACATAAAGGCGATATTCATTAATTTTATTTAACGATGCTCAATTTATAATAATTATGAGAAATATTTTTTCAACTAATTTAATTTGGATGAAAAACGTTATATCTTCACAGTAAATATGTTATTTCTGACAAAATTATATTTTACATATTTTTATTCAAGTACTATAAACAATGCAATTATTCTGCTGAAGTTACCAACGTTTTTATGATAAAATATTCTAAAAATAGAATACTCTTTTGTATTGCGTGCAACATTCTGCCGTTTAAACGAGGACCATACATGGTGCAATACAACCTGGTATGTAATTAGATGTAAGACATCCTTGTGATTGGAGCTTATTGTATTGATTCTGTTCCATTAAACCGTTGTGTGGTGTAATTGAAGTTGGTTGTAACTCTACTCATGACAACACCTAAATAAATGAAATAGTGTAACCTTTCTGTGTGTATATACACAGTACTGCTCGGATGAAAATGTTTAATACATGATCTAAATGAAACAGCACGATTATAATTTATCTGTTGGAAAATAAAGGGATCGAACTTAATGTTTACATAATGTGTACATCAATTATATACAAATATGTTTTACACTTCTCTTTAAAACACAATATTAAATTTTATAATATAAAATGTTTAATAATAAAGTTTTAATAATTACATTCCATAATATACATTGACAGTATGACAATATACGGACACCAATTAATTGCCATAATTTAATTGCCATAGTATCAACACGCCTATAAACTAAATATATTACACTCCAGAGTGGTTTATCTGCTTGCTTAGTCATAAATAAAATACTTAGAACACAACGGTTCAAACAGAACAAGCTGCAAGAATAGTCTTTGTTGCATAAATTAGTTATGTACCTGAGGCTGGTACTTCATAAATATTCTATTACTTGACCTAGTTAGTGAGAATTTGTTTTGTTTCAAGCCGTACATGATTTATTCCTGGTTATTTAAGTACAATAGTAAATATGGCCACGTGGCACACAAAGAACAAAATGTTTGGTGGTTTATAATGCAAAATAGTCTTCTTTTAATCACAACTGAAACCTCTTCATATTCTGCAGGTAATTATTTAATATCCCTAAATGTAGAGTACACGTACAGAACAATGAGAATATGAATTTCTAATTGAATGAATTATTTTACTATATTACGGTATTTTTTTAAATTACCCTTTGATAACCCCATTATTTGTGAGCTGTGTTGACGGTTACTTCAAGTTTTTATACAACTATTAGATTATATACACACACACACACACACATATATATATATATATATATATATATATATATATATATATATATATATATATATATATATATATATATATATATATATATCTGCTGGGACCTTCAAAAGACGTAGTTTAGTTGTTATACAATTTTAGAAACATAATTTAAGATATTGCTATATAGAGCGCATGCACGAAAGTAGTGAATTGTTAGGTGTTTGAGACCCACTTTGACCTTTGGACCCAAGATGGCGGCGCAATGGTACCAACCCTCCCCCCTCCCCCCTCAAATTTCCCTCAAATTCCCGAATTTCCCTCAAATTTCCCTCAAATTACCCATTTTCCCTCACATTTCCCCCAAATTACCCTCAAATTTCCCTCAAAATACCCAATTTCCCACACATTTCCCCCAAATTACCCTCAAATTTCCCTCAAATTACCCATTTTCCCTCACATTTCCCCCAAATTACCCTCAAATTTCCCTCAAATTACCCAATTTCCCACACATTTCCCCCAAATTACCCTCAAATTTCCCTCAAAATACCCAATTTCCCACACATTTCCCCCAAATTACCCTCAAATTTCCCTCAAATTACCCATTTTCCCACACATTTCCCCCAAATTACCCTCAAATTTCCCTCAAAATACCCAATTTCCCACACATTTCCCCCAAATTACCCTCAAATTTCCCTCAAATTACCCATTTTCCCTCACATTTCCCCCAAATTACCCTCAAATTTCCCTCAAATTCCCAAATTTCCCACATTTCCCCTCATATTTCCCCCCAAATTACCCTCACATTTCCCTAAAATTCCTAAATTTCCCCCCAAATTCCCTTGTTATACTATGTAAAATGGACTTTTTTTGTCCAATATGGCGTCTTTTTCCATGATATACTATATAAAATGGACTTTTTTTGTCCAATATGGCGTCTTTTTCCATGTTATACTATATAAAATGCACTTTTTTGTCCAATATGGCGTCTTTTTCCATGTTATACTATATAAAATGAACTTTTTTTGTCCAATATGGCATCTTTTTCCATATTATACTATATAAAATGGACTTTTTTTGTCCAATATGGCGTCTTTTTCCATGATATACTATATAAAATTCACTTTTTTGTCCAATATGGCGTCTTTCCCACCCAAAATTCCCTCCAAAATTCCTTATCCAATATGGCGGACTTTACACTATAATAAATGTAAAAAGATGACAACCGGATCCAAGATGGCGGGTACTTCCGGCGACCGTTGGCTACCTTCGTACGCTCTTAGCCTATGATGCACGCGTCGTCTGCTGGTCGGGCACGCATGCGCCCCTTGTTACTCTACTCATATATACAAACTATAACAAATTAATATTTCATACACTACTCCATATACTCTATGTGGCTGACGTGATCACAGCGCTCCCAACAGCGAAACATAAATATATATTAAACAAATTAGACAAAAAGCTATCAACTCTTCGTAGTCCAGTGGTTAGCGTACCCGACTCAACAAATATATCCCATTTCCGCATTATCTGGTATTTCTCTAATATTTAATTTATCAATGTCTTGCGGGTCGATCCAGTTAAAATCAGACTCTGGGAGTCAAATGGTACATTACTGTAGCATGTGTGGCTAGGTGGGTTTTATGTTCGGTCAGAACAGTAAGGAGGTCGGTTCCTGTGGTATTGAACCGACGGGAAATGGTCACATGTTCAGTCAGTACGGTTAGGAGTCGGATGCGAAACCACTCGGACACAATGTTGTTTTTTACTTCGATTGAATTGAACGCAACTAAATGACTTAAAACTTCCACAATAAAAAAAACAAGTCAGAAAAAAAATTTAAGTATACGCTACAAACGACTCTTTTTCAGGACCCCAATAGGTCTAGTCTCACTAGCCGCATTGTTTATTTTTGTCACCTCAATCAGAAGAAAATCCTGCATTTTATCAAATTGCAGCAAGTATGACACCTCTCACTCCCTCTCCAGACATAAAGGTCAAGTTTGATCGGTTCAATTCCCACACAAAGTGCACCATTTATTTATATGAAAAGCGTAACAAAAATGCATTGTGGTTTATGATAACCGCTACGACCTCGCCTGATTAGGTTGCCGCTTCAATCCACACTTGTTCAGTTGTTCGAAAGGTACAGGCACCATGGTTCCCTCCTTGTACCAAATGTGTCTTACCAGATTCACGTCTCAATTTGATGACCTTCGCGACATTCAGTCGGCTATACGCGGACAAGTCCCCCTTACTGTTCGTTGGGATATAACACGAGAACACCAAGCTAGATGCACAACTGTAGTCAAAAGATACTTTACGTGGCAAGGTGAAGAATTGTGTGAGGATTGTAGACAGATGAAAGGCAATTTTTGTTACTATGGAGAGATAATATGGAACAATTTTTATACCTATAATGACAATCAGTTACACACAGCCATCTTTGGACCCATGCATGAGAGAGAGTGGTTGGAACGATTACCGGAACTGACAACTAAATGTCAAAATTGTGATGAAAATCTCCTTATCAAATATTCATGTTGTTTGTGTTTTGAAAACACTTCTAGCTATCCCTTCAGATTCTAGATTCCTGGTGGATCCCTGGTGAATATTTTTTTCTATTCTAAATTTGACACTCTGTCACTTCATTTTATTTTTTGAATTTTTTTTAATTTTTAGGAGATGGCAACTAGTGTGATTTTTTGGAAGGCCATCACTTTCTGCAGCGGTGGAGGGGCTGCAGAATTAAAAAAAACTCCTTTTCCAATTGATCAGATGATCTTGTAGAAACGCACGTCGAGTGGTGCATACCTTTTTATATTATTTTTATTACAATGTAAATTAATTTAAGTTAAATTTTAATGTACTGGTATTAGACGAGCAAAGTGCCACTATCAAATTATTATAACCTAGTGACCTCTCGCAACTGTCTCGCTGATTATAAGACTGTTACTCATTTCCGCTAGTTTGTATATAGAAAATAAAAATCATATTTAATTTAGTATTTAAAAATTGTAGGGAGAAGTTCTACTACAGATATTTTTAAAGTCGTACAATATTTAAATGTGCAAATTCTCAACAACCAAAGTTTATTTAATAATTATACATATATCCTTTACACTGTTACCTATATCGAATCACAGATCATCCTCAAGCCCCTACTTAACACTCCAGGCAACCCGCAATACACGTTTTAATTAAAAATTAAGGGGCAGCTATTATTTATATTAATTATTTACTTATTTTTATTTAATACACTGTTAACTTTTTGATCCTTCAACTACCATCCACTTCTGGATACCTTCGTATTAACCTGGCATCCTCTAAACCTAACACGCTAGCTTAACGCTCTTACCCATACCTAACCGAACTATTCAACTGTACTTACAAAGTCTACTCCTCAACACACAAAACATTCTCCAAAAATATTCGTCTTTAATAAAATCCACTTTGTTATGTGGAAGATAAATTAATATTGTATATTGTAGCTCTAACGGAAGCTTGCTGATGAGAATACTGGTTGTTGGAGGTCATGTTCAACACACTACAGAGCAAGTGAGGAAATTGATTCAATTTCCCCAAATATGTACTAACTGTGATAAAGATTGTTTATTGTAACTTGCCCCATCCATCGCAAGTTACAGTGATAGCCACTCCATAACAAAATGCTACCTCCAAGTTTTATTTATTGTTTTTGATTTAACCAGTTTTTTTTTCACGGTGAGTATTTAATTCCTCACTACCCTCAAGTACGCTGAAGGCAAAACTTAAGGGCATTGCCCAATTCACATGGGACGATAGAGGACTGGTATCTCCCCACAGGTATTTTAGTGTAACTTGCCCCATCCATCGCAAGTTACGGTGGTAGCCACTCCATAACAAAATTGCTACCTCCCGCTATTATTTTTGTATTTATTTTTGGGTCCCTCTGTAAGTAAAGACATCACTTTTCTTGGAGAAGCCTTTCAATGTGACGTACAGACTTACAAAGGGGTTTTTTTTAACCAATGTAGACCGTACAGAACACTTTACTTGGAGAAGCCATTTCAATGTATTCCATCAGTCTACACGGATTATTTTTTTATTCTGTTTTTTTACAGTAGGTTTTAGTGTTTTTTTTTTCTTTTTTTGTATTTATTTAATCCACAATCACTTCACACCCTGGACTTATGAGTTTTAAGTCAGCCATAGAGTGTTACACACATCCAAACTGTACAAGGACCCGGGCTGCGACTTGTGGTTTTACGGGTTTTAATCCAACCTCAAGCTGCAGGGCTGTCTCAGGTCTTACGCGTTTTAAAGCTGCCTTAGAGAACAGTCAGACATTTTTTATTAAATTTGGGTCGTCCCCACCTTGACAGTTCATGTCCTGGACTTACAGGGTTTTATTCCAGCCATAGGACATAAATTCACTCATCTACTTCACACACACGTTTATAGTGTTTAATGAAAAAAGCTCCACTTACATTTTGATACAGTATAATATCTTCCCAGTCTACGTTGTCTTTGAATTCCTCGATAAACAGTTCCGATAAAGATTGATATCTACTTATAATTCCCCAAGAATCTACATCAAAGTTTGGTGACATTTCCCTCAGTACATCTTCTGTAAACTTTATCCTTTTTAAAATTAAACTCCAGTTTACTCTATGCTGGTATATTCTTAACATATCTAGTGAAAAGTCATAGTGACCTGACAGTATCTCCCAATTAACATACCTGTCAAATTTCATTATAAAGCTGTCGGTCATAACACCGACTGGAGCCTTCGGCTCCTTTGATAACATAGTCCATGTATCTTCCATGTTAGTTAGAGACATAATGACTAAATTAAAGTTCAGACAGCCTTTTATACTCTTGGTGTGCGTGGCACACTTTATTGTTAGTAAAGGCTTGAAATTCAACTACAGCAGTCATTGACTCTATTAATTTCACAAGTTAATCTGTTAAAAATGTGCGGAGATGGACTTTGGAATCCTCCACAGAGATATTGTTTTATAATTTCTTCCTCATAAAACAATTCTTTCAATTCCAACTGTATTAACGGAAGGTTGGAGATAAACTGTGCCCACTCACCCGAATTAAGTGTCAAATTGCTACCTGAGGACTGAGCTCGTTCGCTCGGATTAAGCGTTATATTCCCGAGAAAAACATGCGGTGCTCCAAAAATCGATAAAACTTTAACAACTTCTTTTTCGTTGATTTCCAAATAAATCTTTTTATTATCTTTGAGGGCCTTAGAGATGTTATAAAAATTTACACAAAATTGATTAAAAACATCAAATGACCAGTAAACGTAGTCGTGTCTTCCCTTGAACATTACACCAAGACCGTAGTCTCGGTTTTTAAAAATCCCAACGGTAACTGATTTGGAAAAGTTTTCATTTAGAAAAAAAACATGTTTTAAAAAAATACCATTCAACATATCGATCGGTTCGATCAATGAAGGTAACGTGAGAAGCTCTCCTAGCGGCTCCATTCTTTCAAATGAATGAAATACCGCTGTCAACCACTAATGACCCTTCCAACACCCCCTTTCCACGAACTGTTTACGGCTTGGGCATTGTGTTTTTATACCAAACAACTTCGTCCTGCAAACGGTCTGCGACCCAAACGTTTACCTCCTGTGGTGGGGGTACATAGACCGAATCACTACGTATAACCAGATCAATGTGTTCAATCAGATAAGGCTCGACACAGGTCAACTGTTCAACGTATCGTGAAATGCAAGGCAATAAGCTGACAAAAGTCAACCATTCCTCTTTAGTGAAAAGCATAGATGTTTCATTAAACTTGTCGCATAGATCTACATGGGGTTTTTGGTATATGTTACGGATAGTGTATTTAATATCCTCATCAATAAATCTCTTTTGATGACTACCTTTGTTACATAGATCATGAGTAATCGAAGGTTCCAATTCTTTCAACTTTGTGAACTGTATATTGTTTAGCAAAATGTATTTACGCAAACCTTGCTTGTGAAATAAAATACCCACTTGGGAGTTAAACTCTTCAAACAGACCTACGGTTACAATTTTGGTAAAATCGGAGGTTAGATTGAACATAACCTTTAAAAAAGCTGTTAAATCTTGCTTCGACATATCGATTGGCTTACGTTGTACGACGTAGTCACCACTGACGACTCCATGATCTCAACTGAATAAATTAATTTAGTTTGATTACTAAATACTATTCCCCCTTCCACTTTTATTACATAATCGTTCTTACTGTACATCGTGAATTATGTAAGAGCTGTTTCGACATGTACATCGTGAATTATGTAAGACCTGTTTCGACACAGTTGTTTCCCCATTGTTTTGTAACGAAATTGTTTGTGTACCTTGTTGATCTCACAAGAAATGTAATTCAAAATTTAACTGATGAAAATATACGTATAAAAATACTTTTTATACACAAGTCTGTATTTATAAGTATATTTGTTTCTTGCTCAATAATTGTCTATGTACTTGACATCTACATGATGACCTAGTAATTCTTTTGTTTAATAATAGACTAGATAGGATTCTACAATCTCTGAGGAAATGCATATATATCACTAAACTTGACCTCTAGGGTTAACATGCAGTCCGTCTGGTGCCAAGCAAAGAATATAACACTGACCTCAAAGGTCAGCTGATATCACAAAGATTGCCACAAAGACTGTGAATTATGTTCATCAATTATTGTCTTGGGTTAATGTAGGGAAACCTTGTATCTTAACCCATTGATACTTACCTTGATCCGTGAACTTTCACCACATTAATGGCTACGATGGACGCCTTCTTATCACTGTAGCTTGAATTACCATATTTTTTCATTAGCTTTGTGAATTCTACGTTGTAGAATTCTTTACTTGTTTGTAAGTGTTTCATTTTATTGGACTTTAACGATTTCCTGTCCAGACTTATCTTTTAATGAGATAGCAAAGGCGTATTTGCTAAAACAGTTGATTCGTTGTAGCCCTTGTTAAACTTTGAGTATGGTATCATTTCGATCAAGTCAGCTTGGAACAAGTCCCCTTAACAGGTAGGGAATTTTTTTTCTAACTAGAGCATGCTTTGTTCTAACACTCATAGTGGAAGAATGGAAGGGTTTAGGTAAAGTTTAAAAATTTATTTGGTTTTTTTGGTGTATGGAGCCCCATCCTCGCTCCATACGGTGGCAGTCGACCATAAAAAAAATAGACATAAAGTTTACTGCCTCCCTGCCAATTGTAAAGCCTTACTTAACATACATTCGTCATTAGATGACGTTGTCATCTAGGACCCACTGTCCCATAACCCTTCCGGAGGCATTCAATCTGAGTTGATCGTAATCACACTCCTCATGTAATCACCATCTAACCCTTATCATAAGGTCTAACAGCCATATTCCACTTGTCATGGACAGGTCTGCAGCACCTTCATTCATACAGGTCCACTAACCGTACCATTACAGAATAGGATAGGGCACACAGTCACCATATGGGTCTATGGTCACGTACGTAACGGATCATAGCACCCGGACTTAATTCATCTCACACCAAGAGTTATGGTACAGAATTAATGTATGTTCAAAAATGAATACTTTTAATTTACATTTTTTATGTAGCTGATATTTCACCTATTTGGTGAGTCACATCCTGTAGACTTTACATGTACATTGAAAGTTATGTACAAAAAACTGTTCAAGTTCTGATGTAGTGGGATCTATGCCATTAGTGCGATAAGGATGGATGTGGTGGGAAGGAGTGGTGGACAGTCATGGAGATCGAGGAGGACGACTTACATCAAGATGAGTTTTGTAAGGTACGTTTTTTATTTTAGTTTTGGTTTTTTAGTTGTGTAATCATGGTCGTGTTCTAAAGCCCGTTTTTTACTAATTAAATGGTGACCGTAGGCCAAAGTATCTATGCCGTTTTCCAAAATGTATCTTTTATCGTCAAAGGGGGAAAGTGATAATTTTGAAATGTTTTGTGTGTAAATTTTATGTTTTTCACTACGGATGTTTAGAGCGGATGTTGTTTTTGTCAAATGATTAAGCAAACAGTCTTTGTACATTTCGTGTTTTAATTGTTTTTTTATCGCGACTCGGGGGACACCTTTGGCTACCTTCTTTTCCTCTAGATTAGAATTTAGAACTGAGTAGCATTTCGCTCTCAAGCCAATTATTTCCCTAGCCGGATTTGAGTTTAGTTCATCTTTAAAATTTCCTAACACTTTTTTGTTTACATCACTGTAACATTGGTGGCTAGGTGGATAGTCGGACGTGTCAAAAAGGTGTAATTCGTTTTTCATATCTGTGTAAACGTCGGGAGTATATACGTTGTAGAATAGTGAGTCTGTGTCAGTCATACAAAGTTTTATGTTTTTCCCATACTTTGCAATTGCCCAGTTGTAGTGAAAGTTGTACATTATTGATTTTGAAATTTCCAATACTGTAAATCCAACATAAATGGGTCTGTTTAGGAAAATTGTTTGTTTTTTTAAAGCCAATCCCGCGATATCTTTATTGTACGCGAAAAATGTTTTAAGTCTGGGACTAGCTGTCCATTTGACCAATTGTTTTTCGTTATTTACAAGTTTAAAATCAATACGCGACCTAACATTTTCCAATGATTTCCCGTACGTAGCGTTGTTCATTAATTTAAAAAAATCTTTTTCAAAATTATTTTTGGCACATTTTCTTTTCTCTGTATTAAAATTGATAAATGAGGCTAACCAGGCAGACTGTTTAAAACTTAGAGCTCTGTGAATTTTGGTCAGTACAAGTCCAAGTTGTAAGTAAAGTTTTAGAGTCTTGTAGTGTACAACGTACTTGGTTTTGTCAGAGAGAGTAGTCAGTAGTTTTTCAGTCTTGGGAGGTTTATAGTCGAGTTCATGAAGTAGGTCCTTACAGTATGGGGAAAGCATATCGTTTGTCACCATTTTTCGTTCAGGGGCAAGTGGAAAGTCGGAATGTAAGTCGTGTAGGTGGTCAGGGTAGTGTAAGTCAACTTCTAAAATGTAACCGGTGTCAGAGTCGTCGGGTATGTTTGTAATGTCAATGTCCTGTGGGTCGGTCCACTTAAAGTCAGACTCTGGGAGTCTATCGGATAAACTGGCACCATATAAATTATTACAATCAAGATAAAGGAGGTAGTTGGTGGGTTTTGTGTTGTCAAAGTTTGGTAAGTAAGGGTTGTTGGCCTGGGCGTACCGGTTGGGTATCATGGAGACACCGCCCCGGATCCCAGACTCGACAAAGAGGTGTTGGTCAATGTCTGTAAGTAGTTCGAGTTTTACGTCTGTCATTTTCAGCATGGAATTCCATGCCAGTCCGGGGGCAGAGTAGACGTTACACGGGTCAATACCGTAGTAAGTCATACTGGTCGTCCTAAAATTTTCAAATACGTCGGCAAGTAATAGTACGTCTGTGAGTAAGTATAGATCGTGATATTGTTTCAAAGTGGTCATACCAAAGGTTGACCACACAGTCTGTGCGTGTGTGTAGTCGTCGTCTGAAATATGTGTTTTGGTCAGGTCATTGAAGAACGCCTCCTTGGGAGGCAGTTCAGTATCATTGAATTTAGTTATGTCTGTCATGTAAGTGTAGGGAAAGACACCTTTTCGTAGTAGTAAGTCTGTGTCAGTCATACACTGCCCTAAAATTTTGAATTTTGATGCCCCGTCAGAAACTAAGTTGGACACGAGTGTGTCCAAAGAAGCGTTAAGGAATTGGAGCGAGTCCAAAAATCGTAATGACCCAAGGGTGACTGAAATGTACCGCTCACTGGTTGTAGCGATACATGACAGTTTTTCTTTTTTGAATTTACCTAACCCTTGGATCAAGTGGTGGCAGTCATAACCTCTGAGGTTATGGAAAAATACAGGAATGTGATCGGGAACTTTATAATTTAGATTGCATGAATTGTGGGCGGGTCCCAAGAACTGCCCCGTTAGGTGATTATGATTGGCCACTTTGTCTCCGTGTAAAGGTTTTTGACAAAGGTGACAGGTGGTAGCATTTTTGAAAACAATTTTGTCTTGCGGAGACATATTGATAGGAATATTCTTTTTAATAATTGGTAAGAGCTCGTTAGACTCATCAATCAAACAATTTAGAAAAGTATCTACAACGTCGGGGCCGCTATAGACTTTAGGTTGTTTTACTGGTTTGCCATTACTGTCAATGATTACGTAACAAAAACCAGAGGGGACATGATGGGCAGTGTTGGTAGTGTGTGAAGTAGTAGGGTCGTTCAGTGCTGTGTCGATTGGAACGACAAAGGACTCAAAGTCACAGTATATTGTGAATGGGACTTTGTGAGTTAGTGTGTAATTTTTGAAAGACATGTATTTTTCGTCATCAGTAGGAAGTCTGGTCTTTTGTGCACCGTGTGGTGAACACAAAGGTAAGTGGTTAGTAAGTCGTAGTTGGGAGGAAAATCTGTGTAGGCAGTAGTCACAGTAGTGTGAAGCTGGTTTGTATTTAGTCAAGTGAGCTAAAAGTCGGGACATGTGAGTGATTAAACAGTAGTGGGAGGTAGTGTCAGTAGTCAGTAGTAACAAGTTGATGTGGTGAGCTCTAAATTTTTCTTTGGTTATTCTTAGGGGGTAAATTTCATCGTTTTCAAATCCAAAGACATTTACAGATAAAGCAGGGTTCAATTTTTCAAATTTATCTAAATCGGTAATTTTGACAGGATAGCTAATCCCAGACATGTTTAATGTATTTTCAAGTTTTTTGTAATAACTTACGCGTCTATTTCGGTCGGGGTACAGATGGGCAAGTACAGAGTACAGGAAACATTTTTGATCGTCATTTTTAATATTTATAATTCCTTGTTTGGAGTGAGAAATTTTTTTCGGGGTGGGTATGAAAGAAGAGGCGTACAAGGGTTGAAATTTAACAATGAACAGATCTAGGCGTAAAACGTTTTCTATTACCCACCCACTACCTTGACTTACCCACTTAGCCACGCTTTCTAAAATTTTGTCTGTAGCCTCGGAATACTGAATATCGAGAGAATCGGAAGGTAACAAAGGACGAGTTCTGCCGTGAAAGAAGGGTGTGGTGGTAATTTCTTCGTTGTTAACAAATTTTGTGAATTTAATTTGGACCGCGATGTACCATTTTACTCCCCCGAGCCGGTTTAGGTGTTTATTTATTTCGACCATGATTTTATTTTTATGACTAGTAAGTACGTTAAGGAGATCAGGGTCAGAAGTGTCAAATTGACGGGAAATGGTGACTAGGTTATCGTTAATGGCAAAGGATTCCATCTTTGGCAATTAAATTGATTAAAAATTAGTCAAAAAAAGGGCACAAATTATTGATACCGTACAGAGAACGGTGTCCAAAATTACAAGAATTACGTGAGTAGGAGCAATTAACGTCTGATCAGTACAAGTACAAGAACAGAGGTGATAAAGATTGATTGTGTTGATCGTTTATATAGGGATGGGTGAGGTCAATTAGGTCACGCGCCTGTTCAGACATGAAAATCCGAATACGTAATCCCGTGTAGATTCAGACATGAAACTCTGATTACGTCATCCTGTGTGGTAACGGAAGCAGATGTGATAACAGATGACCTTTGAGGTCAAGTGATGTCTAATTTGTTTAATATATATTTATGTTTCGCCGTTGGGAGCGCTGTGATCACGTCAGCCACATAGAGTATATGGAGTAGTGTATGGAATATTAAATTTGTATATATGAGTAGAGTAACAAGGGGCGCATGCGTGCCCGACCAGCAGACGACGTGTGCATCATAGGCTAAGAGCGTACGAAGGTAGCCGACGGTCGCCGGAAGTACCCGCCATCTTGGATCCGGTTGTCATCTTTTTACATTTATTATAGTGTAAAGTCCGCCATATTGGATAAGGAATTTTGGGTGGGAAAGACGCCATATTGGACAAAAAAGTGAATTTTATATAGTATATCATGGAAAAAGACGCCATATTGGACAAAAAAAGTCCATTTTATATAGTATAATATGGAAAAAGATGCCATATTGGACAAAAAAAGTTCATTTTATATAGTATATCATGGAAAAAGACGCCATATTGGACAAAAAAGTCCATTTTATATAGTATATCATGGAAAAAGACGCCATATTGGACAAAAAAAGTCCATTTTACATAGTATAACAAGGGAATTTGGGGGGAAATTTAGGAATTTTAGGGAAATGTGAGGGTAATTTGGGGGGAAATATGAGGGGAAATGTGGGAAATTTGGGAATTTGAGGGAAATTTGAGGGTAATTTGGGGGAAATGTGAGGGAAAATGGGTAGTTTGAGGGAAATTTGAGGGTAATTTGGGGGAAATGTGTGGGAAATGGGGTATTTTGAGGGAAATTTGAGGGTAATTTGGGGGAAATGTGAGGGAAAATGGGTAATTTGAGGGAAATTTGAGGGAAATTCGGGAATTTGAGGGAAATTTGAGGGGGGAGGGGGGGAGGGTTGGTACCACTGCGCCGCCATCTTGGGTCCAAAGGTCAAAGTAGGTCTCAAACACCTAACAATTCACTACTCACGAATGTGTTATACTACTTTATAATTTCTAGTTTTTACCAAATAATGGCATTGAAATACCACTACTTGGTGTTGAGGGAGTGCAAATCATTGTAATAATTACTGTTTGTTTTTTTTTAACACATTAGGCTATTAATAAATTGTCCTTTCTGAGGAACAGTTGAACTCATTTAGTAACCAGACTACACTCATCCACACTTATCCTACACTCATATAATCATTCATATTCGCCTTAAAATACCAACAACGTTGTGTCGGCGTCTCATATGTAAGAATTTAAGAATTTTAAATAAAAGGTAGGTTGCACCATAAATTAGACTTCTTCGTATTAGAAAGGGAAATAAAGATCTTCATGAATATATCTCATTCCATATCATGAATGAAACAGTTTGCAGTGGACGGCAATCCTTGAATAGTGATAAAGGAAACCGTTTTAGTTTAATAGATAATCAAATGAAAGAACGATACCAAAAGAATGGGAATGATGCTCTATGGACGGTCTTGTAACAACAAAAGTAGTTTACATTTCGTAACAACCTTCCCTTTTTTCCCCCATTTCGATGAATTTCTTAACCCTATTCCATCCATTCACTATACTTCTTCCAAAAATGCAGTACTTTCCATAATCTAGGGAAATTCTGTTGATATTAGTTAAATAAAATGAGAGGAATTGTTTTACCAGGAAAAATTTCCAAGTCTTATTCCAAGTCCAAGTCGTAGGTATGGATAGTAACTATCAATGTAAACTGATTTGAAATTAAAGTGCGAGCCAGTGGCCGAGCGGTCCAAGGCTTCAGGACTTTGAGGTTGGGTTAGGGATAGCGCTGGTTCGAATCCGGTCTAGATTTCAAGATTTATTAGAAATATTTACCTTCTAATGTACTGGTTCGCCTTCTTACTCTGTCTGAATAAGTTCCTCGCACAGATCAATAGACTATGAGAAATGGACAGAGTAAGATTAAGAAGGAGATCGGCCTCTCTTAAAAAAAAGAAAAAAAATTGTATGATATATTCTTATAGGTATTGTTAAATGTTAGTAAATTTAAAAAATTCAAAGTCGAGTTTTCACTTATTTTTAATAGTCTTTTCATAAAGTAATATTTTTTGTCTTATAAAATCACGTATAATATTTACGGAATTACGTAAAATTGTGAATCCTGTTTTTATTGTTTGTTTAATTTGTAAAAATGTAATACTTCCTTAAAGTGTATATGTATTTCAGACTATTCACCACATAGTATAACCGAGACACAATTTGCCATAGTCACAAAACTGATTACCTCAGCAGTGATACCCTAACAATGGATATCGTACTAGTACGAGCATAAGTTTTTGCTTTTAATTTATAATTGTTGAAAGGGTTTGAAATTGAATTTTTTTAAATACACAGTATGCCATTTATTTAAATGAATATTTAGACACAAAAAGCAAAACATAATTCTTTTAATAAAAAAAAAAAAATAATAATAATATGTTATTTCCGAATTATTCATTTTAAAAAGTAAATTAAATTAAAATACATTTTCCAAAGAATGTAGAGTTGTCAGTAATGTTAACACCATACGTTTCACATATTCCATGTTTATTTATCTAACTAATAAGTTTTCAAATTGAAATAGCACAATTAAATTGATTAGGAAAACGAATGCCATGCAAATAAAGACAGTTCTATAAGGGCTAGTTATATAAATAATCTAAATATAATAATTTATATAGTCTATTTTACATGTTG
Organism: Stictocephala bisonia; assembly: GCA_035578905.1. Taxonomy (NCBI): domain Eukaryota; kingdom Metazoa; phylum Arthropoda; class Insecta; order Hemiptera; family Membracidae; genus Stictocephala; species Stictocephala bisonia. Next base: position 90,773 of record JAQJVL010000664.1, on the reverse strand, counting down.
TTAGTAATGGTTTTATATTTAGTAGGACCTACATCAAATAACGACAACACAACAAAAATCTACAGTCTATAAACTGTTAACATATTAAGAAATAAACTAAACATATTTTATATAACTATACCAGAACATAAGACAATTTTTTGAGCAATATATTCAAATAAATCATAGTTAGGATAGAATTTGCCCCAACAGATAACAGGTAAGGTCCAAAGGCATCTATTGAAGTCAGATCAATTATTTGGGGAAAAGAGAATGTGGCCTGAATACTCTTGAAACATTTTGGTAAATGAATGCGTTCTAAATATACAGGTATGATCCAGTTTGTTTCTAGCAATCGACCCAATCTCTTACTGAATATTAAAGTAATAAACAGCACTTCTTTTCAGGGTTTATCTTTTTAATATTGAGTGTTCGTGTTCTTTTTATTTTTTTGAGTGCCATGGAATAGAATAAAAAGAACATCAGTGCATACACTTTCAAAACTCTATCTCAATCCAAACCTCAGTGATTAAGTATTGAATTATTTATCATAGATTTAGTACCACGTGATGTTAAAGTAATTTTGTACTGTACCTTTTTAATTGTACTTAAATAATAGTAGTAATGATCATTCAATCTACCGCCCCATCCGGAGTTTACTGTCCTAATTGGGAGAGTCTCAGTTATGTTTAGCATGTATTTAGTTATAAACGACGTAAATATTTAAATTCAACAACGAAATGAAAAAAAATATACTGTTCATCTTTACGTTTTTAGTAAGTTAATGTATGTATAATTCAATAAATAATTAATTAATATTTAGTAAATAATACCACAATTACAATTAATTCAAAAAATTTTAAACGAAAATCACTTGTTTTGGTTTTGAGACCAGCAAACGTTTGCTAATACATGTACATTTTAAATAGTTTCCATAGTTTATGTAAGCAGTGACATTCATAACTAATTAATAAACTAATATACTGCAAATTAAAATAGCAACCAATAACTAATCTGTAACCATTACAGACTAATTAAACAAGTATGAATCAAAAATAACAACAAGCAACCTGGGAGAAACTAAAGGAATATTACCTTCAGTAAAGTAATTATGTAAATTTTGTTAAAAATAAATACTAAAATTGAAACCGGTAAAAAATATATCAGTAGGCTATGACTTCATTAATATTAAGTTATCAATATTAATAGGCCATTGGCTATTACTAAAATATCATGAACACATGTAAAAACTCATACAAATGTAGATCAAATAAGTAAATAAAAACTATACAAAATAGCTAGAATAATACATAAACGTATAAGTTGGTTCACGAGTTACGGCTACTAGTATTATTCAATTTATCAATACACAAACATTGAACATAAAAAAAATTCAAATATAAAGAAACAAATTTGTTTTACGGAGAGGTTATTTAACATAAGTAGAATAAGTGAGGCATACCCCTAGATGGATTGGATTTAACTTTGAGGTAGGGGTTCTCTTCATTTTTTTTTCTTATTAAATATTTTTATATAAAACTTTTGGATCTTATTCCAAGTATATATGTTACAGAATTTCTATTAAAATTAATAAAGGTAGCCGACAATAAAACATATGTTAATACAATGACAGGCAATATTATGTAACCAATTTTCGGATTATCGAAGATTTTAAAACAAAACCAAAGATAAATTTAAAGTAATAGATCATTGATAACATTCAAATGATTATAAGCAAGCAAATTTTCATTATTATACGCAAGTAATAAAAAACCCCTGCAGTATAAAAACATATTACCGTTCAATTGAATCATATAAACATATGTTATGTCACGTGGAGCTTAGCCTAGCTGATTCATCACTTCACATAGATTACATGTCTGGTTGACTTATTTACTATCTAAAATTTATTTTATCTCCTCCTTCCACTTTTTACTGTATCTTATAATCAACATTTCTTCTTTATATTTGTCTTATCTTTTTACCCTAATCATCAATACATAATATCCTATATAATATCCCTTAATTGTATAATATTTTATATATCCTGATACTTGTTATGATTTGAACGTTTTCTACTGATAAATCCATCTATGTTTTCTCTTTTTTGTCAACTACATAGCCTAAACAATACGACAAGTGAAAAAGTATTTTTAATGGCAATAGAGTTTCTTGAACGCTTTTGTTGATTTGTTTGGCTAGACCAATTCTTAATCATAGTTGTTTTTCTATCTAATAGCACTTTTTTCCTGTTGCTTTATATAAACCAGATTTTTTAGCTTCAGATATTACTAACCCTCAGACAATTTAACCAAATCATTTGTTACTTTTGAAACAATTATATTATGATTGTTACACTTACAAATATTTTGTCATCATCTATATACGGTTGTTTTTTCTAGGATAGTTCATTTAATCAATTTAATGTATTCATTTTTTAAATAAATTATTGACATAGTTTACAAAATGGATACTAACTAGACATAAATACCTCTGATTACCCCACTCCTGGTCGTGTTAATGTATTCTTAGAGATATACTTAGAAATTAAAAGTCTAATGTTATACTTGCAAGTTTGAGGCTTTAATAACTATACTCTGAAAACTGGCTTAGTGTGACACAATATTGGATCACACAGATTAGTTTCATTATCATTAGATCTTGGTGTCAACTGAATCCCACGGAAAGATCGTGAGTGCGAGTTATATCTCGGGAATATTTGGGTTTGAGAAGTGGAGAGGTAAAATTCTGCCACATCGGCGCCGTACATCATGGGCGTGACTAATTTATGTCATCAAACTCCCACCTACTACTGGAACAGTGATTTGTTGTGAGAAGTAAGTTTATTTCTTTGCAAGTTAGTATTGTTGCTATTAGGTCTTGTTTAAACTATTAATCTTTGTTTTATTTATATATTTACTTTATTTTATACTGCCAACTATTGTCAAAGAATGTTAGTGTTAAACAAAACTAACCAATATCCACTGATGCTGATGACATAGTAGGTGGGGCTTGCGACTTCCCAGTCAGCTCATGGATTACCGTGTACTCTAGTTGGGAGGGGGTGGGGTTAGTTATTTTTCTCACTTCAACCAGTCTAAACATCTCTCTCACAACACTACTTTTATTAAATCACAATCAAGTGGTTTAACTTTAATATTGTGCTTTGGCCTTCTCCATACATAGGTTGCTGTGGGTATACAAAGTAGTATACAAGGTCCCCACGGTATACACGAACACTCAATGGAACACATTTACTAGTGGATTGAACATTTGGTTTTCTATTATAAATACATTCATTAAACATTTACTGTTGCAATATAAACAGTAGGCTTTTTAATTAGCATATTTTGTTTTAGTACAAATAAAACACAAATTAACGTCACAAAACCCAAATGTATTTCTTATTATACAAAAATATGAGCGTAAACTTTAAAAGAATATTATAGTGATCAATTTTGGTAAACCACGTTCACCTTCCTAAGACCAGAGGGATTTACAAGAGGATTTATGTACTTGTGTGATATTCACTGGTTTTGTATAAAATGAGGGCGTCAGTCTTGTCAGCATCAAATTTCGAATTTGAATTAATTAAAAAACATAAAGTTTACTTCTGTTTAGACATTGAGCCTCGTATGTTCTTGTATAAGGTAATTGGCGAGAGTATGGGAGTTCGTATTCATAATTATGAATTATATAACAGACTAAATTTGTTCTAACTGTACGTTTACTTAATGCGTATTATGATGTACATATAGGTCATAAGATAATGCCCAGTGACCTTGATTGGAGGTTTCCGACCTTAGCGCAAGTTAATGGCGTTACGTAATAGTGAGCGCAGCTTTTCTTGTGTAAATGATCGTTGAGGGATCTCTTCTTTCACGCAACTCTGCCAGGTCACTGATGGGGATTTGGGAGTCACCTTCAAGCCGTTACTATCCAGGTAAGTGCTTTAGCAAACCCTAATGCCTTCTGCTAAATAAACAATCTGTAACTTGTGTTACATAAAAACACAGCACCCAGTTTAAAGTTTATAATCTTTTTTTTTCATTTCTTATTTCTAAATCTTGAATGTACTAAAAATTTTAAGCTTGAAGTTAATACTTAAACATTAAGCTTCTACAACTCATTTAACGTTCATTATATCCCAGTATATCGTTTTGCCGAATAAATTGATTTGTTTAAGAAGATACAAATTCGTATATGTTGAACATTACACAACCGAAAAAGAAAAACATCATCTCAACACAGCTGCATAGTTAAAGAGCCACAACTTGAGATATGGGTTCAACATTATACCGCACAATCCTCTATAGGAATAGCCGGCAATAATGCATACTTGGGTGTTGAATATTACAGAAACTAACTGACAAGGAGTTCTGCACAGCATCTCAACACAGCTGCATAGTTAAAGAGCCACAACTTGAGATATGAGTTCTACATTATACCACACAATCCTCCATAGGAATAGCCGGCATTAATGCATACTTGGGTGTTGAATATTACAGAACCTAACTGACAAGGAGTTATGCATAGCATCTCAACACAGCTGCATAGTTAATGAGCCACAATTTGAGATATGGGTTCTACATTATACCACACAATCCTCCATAGGAATAGCCGGCATTAATGCATACTTGGGTGTTGAATATTACAGAACCTAACTGACAAGGAGTTATGAATAGCATCTCAACACAGCTGCATAGTTAACGAGCCACAACTTGAGATATGGGTTGTACATTATGCCGCATGAACCTCCATAGGAATAGCCGGCAATAATGCATACTTGGGTGTTGAATATTACAGACCCTAACTGACAAGGGGTTATGCACAGCATCACAACACAGCTGCATATTTAACGAGCCACAACTTGAGATATGGATTCTACATTATACCACACAATCCTCCATAGGAATAGCCGGCATTAATGCATACTTGGGTGTTGAATATTACAGAACCTAACTGACAAAGAGTTATGCACAGCATCTCAACACAGCTGCATAGTTAAGGAGCTGCGATTTGAGTTATGGGCTCTACATTATACCGCATGAGCCTCCATATTAACAGCATTAATGAATATTTTACTAGTAAGAAAATGTCCAACTTTAGACTTCAATATACAAGAATACTCATTATATTGATAATTTCGAAGGATTTTCTTTTTTAACATCATTATGTGTTCAATTTACTCTTCTGGATTGTGCTGTTCAATGTGACGCCCTCCTTCATCAATGCATACTTCAGCCTAAAATAAATAATTAAGCAATTTATACTTTAAATAACTAAAAACAGCTGTTTATAATGACTATGAAGTCATGCATATGGTTAGTAAACTTCATACAAGTAAAAAACCTTAAACAAGCACACATGAAAAAGTGCTTTACTCTTTTATTTTCAAACATATTTTTAAAATTAAGGTATCTTTGAATGTGTTACTAAATTTACAAAATTAAAGTATCATAATACATGTTCAATAAACATAGTTGTTATAAAGTTATTTAACTTTTAATATTTCTCATGTTTGCCATTTTTAAACTGATAAAGATAATTTTATTCCTTTTTTTAAAAACTACCACTTAACAAATATACCAAGTTAAAAATTATAGGCTCAAACCATGTTTGAGATATATTTTTTAAAATAAAAAACACATACAGACAATTTACAAGGTGAGATAGGCCACATGTTTACAGGAACTTTTTTGCTTATTGTTATGTCTACTATCATATCTTGAATTTATGCCAACATCCTGTATATTCCTTTTTTCTTTCCTTGATTAGGTCATATTTACTTAAATTACATTCTTTCATGTTTTATGTAGCCTGCATTTCTTTTAGCCAATTTCATTTTGTCATTAGTTATCTTAATTTTTCTATGATTCGTTTTGTAAGTGTATTATTAGACATGCATTATACAGGGAGTTCAGCTTCGACTGTCGCATATTTTAGAGGATTGTTTGCCAGGTCAATACAAGCAAATCATGCTGTATAACATGGGTCCTATTACGATTCATTTTCTGTCTGTGCGTCTATATATGTTTTTTACAAAAGATTTAATTGATGAAAAACTGTTTTATATACAATGATGAATGTTGGTATGAAAACTGCTCTTACAAAGACATATTTCATTTAAAAAGGATGAATTTATAGTGATATAAAAATGTGCGGCTGTCTAAAAAATTCAAAATCAACTATAAAAAAGACTATACAATTTACCCAAATATGTTTAGAAACAAAAATTATAGAATACGTTATGACAAATTCAATAGTACGCCGATTTGAAAGATCGGTTCATAAATAACAGATAAATTTAATTTAATTCTTCTTACGTCAAGAAATATTAAATTTATATATTATGGCAGGAAGGCTACTTAAGAATCATCCACTTAAGTATGGATTATCAACTAAACTACATTTCCCACCATACTTATTACGTGTAAGGAAATATACATAGATAAAAATAAATTGCAACCTTCCTATATCAATTGATCATGATGATCGAGTATTAACAAGTTTATACCAAATTCCTAAGAACTGATAGTTCTTAGAATGGGGTTTTATTGACAGCAAGTTCATTAGGTAACCTTTAGAAACGAAAATATGATAGTGACTTTAGTATACAGATTACTACAAGGTAATCTAGACGTAAATGAATTACATCATAAGTTATTTTATATACTCTGATGCTTTTGAAGGGTTGTAGAAAATGTCAGTGATTCAGTAACTGACGGGTATTTTTATGGAACGTGTTGCTAGACACTTAAGTATTGAGTGATTGTTGAAGCATGTGACGGGGTTTTGTAGTAAAATGCTATCACATCTCACACCCAAGGTTGCTACTATAACATAAGCAATGTAATAATAAACATCTGCAATAATAGTATTTTTTAAATTTTTTCACTTAGATTTTGTTCAATGATGTGTACAATATTTATTAAATATGAGATTATTAAATAGCATTGTTTAATTTCGATAACAAATATGTAATTTATATTTAATTACATTATAGAAATCAACGTAATTTACGGTAACATAGTAAAAATTAACTTAAGCAATATCCATGACTACTTATATTAAAATTAATTGTTTAAGTCAAAATTGTTTAATAAACTAGATAAAACGCTAGGTTTAGCTATTTTCTATAGATCCGACAAGGTATGACTCAACTCAATGTCTACAATACAATATTAATATTGTTTGGTTTTTTTTTATCACGCATTTATACATTAACTAGTCAAGAGTCAATTAAATAAATAATTTAAGTTAATGTTGGTACAATGCTAAAGGCTTTTTCATAGAGAGGTTTTTTTAGATCCCCTTTATAATCTTGCGCTGCCCATTTCTCATAGTCTATTGATCTGTTTGGGGAATCTATTAAGACAAATCAAGGGAATATTTCGTACACAACGAGCTGAAAATTACTAATAAAAGAATTTAATCTAGGCCATAATTATATATTGCGCTATATGTAGGTAAGTCTCAGAGTCCTAACGCCTTAAATCACTCGACAACCAGCTGCCCCTTCCAATATGTCGGTGAAAGGAAGAATATAAATATCCTGTAGTTGTCTTTTTTTTCAAATTTAAAACGAATAATTTGGGAATAAACACTTGTTTTATTAAATTAAGAATACAAATAATAATAAGAATAAACTTTATTTTCTCAGATAAATAAACATCTTAGAAAGAAATACAATTTCAGCTTTAAAAATTAACTCAATAATTACAAATATGCTTACCAAGTCACACTAATGAAGAAAATCCAAACAAGTCTTAATCTAACTTAGACTATGTTATTAAAATTACATATATATAAATAATACTTTATTCTGTCAAAACCTGACTAAATTTAAATAAAATCTATATATTACATATGTATAATGAAGTCCAAGAAAATAAATTACAGCCTCTAAGACAAAGCCTGTACAGAGGTCCCTAAATTATTGAATTTACCAAAATAATATAAGTCCGGCAAATGACGTAAAGATTCTTATAGATGACGGTAAATGAATTCTGAAAAATACCAATGCCACATTTTAATGTAAAACGTTAAATAAGTTCTTTTTGAAAGAAAATAGGTAAAACAATAATAATAATAATAATAATTGTTACAAAATGTGTTTCACACAATTATACTTAATTAAGAGTCAATATCTTCAATACTAAAAATTAAATTCTTTAATATTTCAGGAAATGTTTCTTATTTTGGAGACTTTTGATTTCTTTAGGAACTATATTGTTCATTCTGAAATATTTATACTTGTAATATTCCTACCGTCCTTGTAATTTTGATTTCTGAAGTGCCCCTCCAGACAGTTATTGAAAGCACCTGTTTAGCCAAACCACATGGCTGCTAATGTTTGATGTCACTAAAACAGACTTACGAAGCTTAGTTCGACTTGGTTTAAAGTCCATGTAAGAGCTTAAGAACCTTTTGTGTGACCTTTTCTATCAAGTCTTAGTAGATAGCCTCTACTGAATAGTTTATTTTATTAACAAAACTTGTTATTGATTGTTATATCACTAATCGTTATTAATAAACTTTAAAGCTTTTGATTAATAGCTTATTGAAATATAACACAAAGTTAATATTATAAAAAATTATTTAAAAAAGGGTTAGAGTATTTAAGAAATTTAATAAAATTGACCTCAGTGTGGGAATAGTATTTTAAATGATTCATATATATCTAAGTGATTCTTCAAATGCATGAATGAATCAATTTACACATAATCCTAATAGTAATGGTAACACACGATTGCTTCAAAGTTCAAACCAAAATAGTATTGTTTTGGTTTGAATAGAAGGAATAATATAGAAATAGTATTGTTAGCAAATAAATTTTTTTTGTTTTTATTTATTAATATGGATATTTTTGGTAGAACACTGATTTTTCGGAAATCTTTCTAGAGACAACAAAATTCTTGTTAACAATTTATAAATGACAACAATATATATCAATTATTGAGTAATTTATTGAAACCCTATCATTGAGTCATTTAATGAAGTTTTCTATTTCATTAGTTGTTTGAATTATGAATTATAAAATTCTTTCATATTCTTTTGTTTTTTATACAATTTCCTATTTTCTAAAGAAATTTATATTTCTGTTGGGATTATTGGATATTTTATTTCTTATTTTTAGTGTATTTATTTTATTTATGTAATACATTGCAAGTTAGATTTAACTCAGCACATGCAATACAGAGCAGGGGAATGAATCTTCTATATTCTAGGTGTTTTAGTTACTAAGTGTTTTATTTTTCCTTGATACAAATATAAAACGGTTAAAAACTTAAATACTATGTGGTCTATAAGTAATAGTTATGAAACACATTTAGTCCTTTTTATCTACTGCAGTTTAGTTATAAATATCAAATGACTTATGAATAAATGATCTTTTTAATTATACAGAGGTTGAGCAAAGCATGGAGAATATTTATTAATTTCAAAACCATCGAAAGAAATGTAATGAAAATGTGCAGTTATGTACATGTCCCTATACCAAACATTTAGACATATTTTACTTGTTTTTCGCATAGCCAGGCGATAGACCGTGAACATAGAAGTCTTAAAAATTTTAAATGTAAGTCTACCTAGAGCTATAACTCATTTTAAAGGTCTTTGTTAGTAGAACAAAAGAGTCTAAACCTGAGGTCAAAAGGATAACCTAGTCAGAATACACAGACACTTAAAAAAATGTATGTCAGGATTGGTCAAAAGTGTGGAATGTATTTATTAATTTTAAAACTATTAAAAAAGTAATTAAACTTTGTAGTTATGTAAATGTCTCTATACCAAACACATGGAAATATTTTGCTTGTTTTTTGCATGTCCAAGGGATAGCACATAAAGGAAGTCTTAAAAATGTTAAATGTAAGTCTACCTTGAGTTATATCTCATTTTAAAGGTCTTTGTTTGTTTGTTTGACAAGAGGCCAAACCTGAGGTCAAGAAGATGACCCAGTCAGAAAATATATTCAAGACTTTTGCCCAACCCTTTATAAAAGTCAATAATAGAGTGTATGCAGAAATATATTTAGTGTTTTAGAACTAAGGAGATTTAATTTTGTTTTAAATAATCAGTTTATTATAATGGTAATGTCGTTGAATAAAGGATGAGAATGTTCAATGTGATTTGACTGCTAACTGAATCACACAGTTTATTCAAACTAACCTGGAACCAGTAAGTAATTGCCTGAACTGTATTGTTTATGTATTGACAATCTCCCGTGCTGTCTCGAGGTACAGTCAGTGTCCAACCGATGACTGTACCTCGACTGGACTGTGTTGTTTATGTATTGACAATCTCCCGTGCTGTCTCGAGGTACAGTCAGTGTCCAACCGATGACTCCACCCCATTGCTATAAACTATCCTATATTCTTATTTACAATATTAAAGGAGCTGCTAAATAATAATTTCTAAATTTTCTTTTACTAAATAGTCTAATAATATCTTCCAAACATATTTACACTATAGCAAATGGAAAAATGAACAACGTCATGATAGTCTAACTATTGTTTGGAAACATTTAGTTGTTCTCAATGTTAATGTTAAAATATTACAAAACATAAATTAGATGTAAAATCCTTAATTTTGATTTTACATCCAATTTAAGGAAAAGCAAGCTCTTACGCATACAAAATTTACTTTAGTTTTCGATGGTACACTGACATAAATTATGGTAATCGTCTTTGGCAAATAGCATTGAAAATACAGACTAGGGGTGCTATATTCCATTTTTAATTTTTTTAGCTAATTACAATATAAAATAGTTAATTTGTCTGAAATTTTAATGAAACTAGTCGAATATGTCCATTTTAAAAATAAATCATAATTAAATACAGTTTAATTTAAATTTATTATGAGCCATATTTCAAAAGTAATTAAATAAAAGCTTACTGTAATTTATAATGTTAAACATTTGAACCTGCCATCTACTCAGTTAACATTTTTTTATTTATTTTAGACGTTAAATGGACATTAGGGAAGGTACAGTTAAAACAAAAAAACTGTCTGATATTTGTTATTGTTGCCCAAAAGTAAAACTTAATTTCGAAGAGAAAGAGGATACATTTATAAACATTTATTTAATAAGTAAGAGCGTATAAATGATTATTTTCCTTCCACAGTTGTTAAGACTATTGATTTTGAACAGTTTGAATGTTTAAAAATAAAACATTTTAAAATATAGCTAAAAATCAGATATAGGTGATTAAAATATTATTATATTTGAAATAAGTATTGTTATTTTATTTTATCTCATATATATATTTAAATGATATTTCACATTCTCACTATTTTCCCTTACATGTAAGTATATATGTTTCCTTTGTGTATTTTCAGACTACCAACGGCACAGTAGTTTCCTTTTCCACCTGTGAAGTCCACCTGTGAAGCATCTAGTATGAGTAGTTCGGTTACTCTCCTGTCACATGAAGTACCTTATTGTGTTTTGTCTTTCACAGTAGTCTACGTCAACCTGTATCTTATAATTTGCCTCCTTAATAAATTAAAGTTAAAGAATAACACGTAAACATAATTTTTTTTATTTTAATATGTATAAGAATATATTGATAGGAACAACGAATATTTTGAAAGGAGACATAACAACTATTTACATGTTTTGATATTTTACATATACAAATAAAATATTATTTACTATTAGTAGAGATATTATTGTTATATTTTAAATACAAACTAATGCTGTTGGCATACACTTAGTACTGTATTTTATAATTGAAAATAATATTCAATGTTATTTTTCTTTTACTAAATGAAGCTTTACTTTCTATAAGAAAGCCTGTTTACAATGTAAAAAAGGCAAATACTGATCAGGCTTAACCAGAGTAGGCAAGGCTCATGATTCTGGTTCTGGAAGTTAACGGTGTCGTAACCTTTTACGACCATAGATTTACCTGATCATACTTGTATTCTTACTCCTCTCAAGTAAAATGTTTCAATTCTCTTATCCGTTAGCCATACTTTTCATTACAAACATTCGTAATAGGAAATTACTAACATAGAAATCTAATACTATATTATTTTTATTTACTAATAATTTATTACTGTTTTATCTTGCAGAAATTTAGTTTATGAAGCTGTAAAATAAAATATAATTCATGCCTGAACTTTTATATGGTACCAAGGATATTTTCTAAAAATATTACATCATTTATTCATTTCAATACTTTTATATTTGAAAAATATGTGTTTATTCTTTATGAAAACTTTTAAAATATTATAAAATGTTAAAAAATTTAATACGCTTACTAAATAAATTATCTAGTTTTACACTCTTCAGTACTGCAATGAAGTTTTCTGTACAAAAAGACTGTTCATTATCTCTAACAGCCTTGCTCTGTGACTCCCTTACATCTGACAGTTGTGCTGCTTCACTGGTAGTCGAGTCACTGTCCACACTGCTACCACCCTGTTGCTCTTCAACACACACAACACAAAGCCCTCTGTTTGGGTTTTCATGAGGCTGTACTATAGATAGCTTTTCTTTGATGGCAGTGTCAAGAAGACTTCCATTTGAAGGAAAATATTTTAAAATTCCATTGTGAAGTCCTAATTTGTATCATATTTCAAAACCATCTTCATAACCTAAATCAAAACTTTTCTGGAATACCTCATCTCCTCCTGCAGATGATCCTTCTCTAAATCCTTCCTGATGGAATGATTTCTACAGATTTTCCCAAGTCTGAGAAAATATTTCCTTTTAATCATCATTATAATTCATGTCAAAAAGTAAAATTCTGATTGTGAAATACGAAGATCTAACAAATATTAAGTTTTTTAATTTCACATTAACTGTAATGTTTGCATTGGGCTAGAGTTTTTGCTGATGTGGGTGACTGAAGGCGAATGTAAACATAACCTTCATTTATAAACGTTATTTATTATTCACTGAAAGTGTCATTAATTTCATTTACCCTTTAACTAGTATTAATATTTTTCTGAATATTTAATACTAAACATAACTTTTTGTTAAATTTAATCTGAATACTCTTCTTAATGGTAATTAAAAATAGAAAGATGTTGTTTCGTTAAGGCCAGAGTGTAAAGTGATATATGTATGTGGCATTCCCTCAATCTTCAGAGGCATGTCCATTTCTAACCTCATCACCTCACCAACACTCACACCTCCAGTGGAATGTTGTGTTTTATCTCCACCTTCATGATATACCTCATTTATGTTAGATTTTATTTTAAATTAGTTTTACCTCATTTAGGTGTTACAAACATTATTCGTGTAATGTGTCAAAGATAATTTTCAAAGTTATACTGGGTTGTCATTAGGTAAGCATAGTCGATGTAATATTATTAGCTCTATGTATTTATGTGACGTAGAGTTATGTGTTTCATCAATACATTTAAAGAGACTACAGCCTTATTGTTATTCTTGCGTAAAGTATAGGAAATTGGAGTGACCATAAGAAGGTAAACAATTTTTAAAATTTCTTTTACATTTTGTGGAGTATTTAAAAGTTCCAACTAGGTCAGAAATATAATAGGAAAAATGGCATAGTTTACAAGTTTTATAACAAATAATGATCGATCATATATTATTATGATCTTTATTTTTTATTTTATTATTAGAACATTGAAAAATAAACAACTGTTATGTAAGTATATTAAAATATTTAGTTTTAAATACTTGAGTAATGTATTGAATAATGGTTAAATTTGCAATATGCTGATAGATTGAATCTGTATACAAAGCCTACAATTGTGTTTTGAATAGTTTTTATTATATCCCCTAATTAATAATAATACAATAAATAGTAGGCTTTGAAAACGTAAACGTATTTATTAATATTATCACTTTAAACGGTGATGTGTATACATAAAATTGCTTACACCTAATTCTGCAATAATTTTGTATATCTCAAAACCATTTTGCTTCTCACTTTGTCAGAATAATACCTCGATTGTTCCATTGCTTTATTTGATAGCAGTGACTCTCTAAATAGGTATTAGGTACTACCAAATAGGTACTAGGGGTATCCTTGCGAATAATTTTGCAGCTATATATGTGCAATAGTTTTGATAATGTTTATAATATGTAGCTTAGCCTTCTGATTCAATTGGAAAGACAGCCAAACCTCGATAACAAAAGCATTGAGTTATTATATACTTATTAGTTTGCACCAATATCATTATTTACCCAGTTGTATTTATCCTCATATCGGGTACATTGTCAACCCCACTGTTAATGCCTAAAGTAATTGTGTAAAAACTATTAATTATTATTTGTCATAAATAAGGCAAATATTTAAAGTTATCACTGTATCCTTTCACTGTATTCTTCATTCTGCTCTATTCTTCCTTCCACTATATTCTTCCTTCCACTATATTCTTCCTTCCACTGTATATCTCTTTCCACTGTGGAAGTCTTTCGTCCACTGTATTATTTCTTACCCTGTGGAGTCTTCCGTTTTCTGTATTATTTAAACCAGCATCCGGATGGAAAGAGGTTCAAAGAAGATACGTCCATATTTTTTCCAAATCAGTTGCTACTTTATTGCCAGTAAAACCTAAAACAGTTTTTAACACTCAGTATTTACACCTACTATACTGAGACTAGCGATCCAATCGATAACAATACACTTTTAAAACTCGTAAAACTAAATTTTAATTAAAAATAATAATATTAAACCTTACAATAAATTTGTTTGTAAATAAAACAAACTGTTACTTTATATAATTCATTATTGAGTTTCATAACCCTTAAAATATTATATGACATACTTACCTATGTTTTGAGTATATTATTTGGAAAACAGGAATTCAAAACATATATTTAAAACAGAAGACGACGGGAATAAGAAAGACACTGCTTCAGGTGTTTTTAAGGTAATCTACTTCTATATTTTACTCGAAATATCTTTTAAAATTAGGCATATAATAGTTTTCCCTTCATTTTCAAACGTTTTGTTTATATTGAATTACAGAGCGTAAATTGACTGCTTTTGATTTTTATAAAATCGTATAATTTAAGCCAATAAACCATCTCGATTGGATTCCAAGCGTCCATAAAAATAAACAGATAGATTGTAATTTGTTATGTTTAGTCGATTACAATCAAATCACAGTTTATTAGTGCTGTTGAGCACGGAATGGGTTTTCTATTTCCTTCATTGGAGTCAAATTTTTGAACTGCTGACTGTTCTAATTATATACTCTATGGAGATTTACTAGTTTCATTTTGTCTGCATAACAAATTAAATGTATATTTGCAATCGGTAAATCTACATCCATCACCCCACCCCTTTTTAATATAAAGGACAACTTTATAGGTTGATGTGATAATAGGTTTTATTAGGAGGAAGTGTGGGATTTGAAACTGATTTGGAGAGAGGAAACAGGTTACATTATTAAAATAGAGTAGGATATTTTATTTTATTTTAGTTTAGGATAATAGGGGTTGCTGTAAATAAATATGACAAACTGTTTGGCCTTATAAAAAGTATGGTGTGATAGAATGTAGAATCAATTTTAGAGAACAATAAAGTAAAATTGTCTCGGATGAGGTGACCATTGGCAGTGGGTGAGGTGACCATTGGCATTGGATGACATGACCATTGGTTGGGTGAGGTGACCATTGGCATTGGATGAGATGACCATTGGCATTGGGTGAGGTGACCATTGGCATTGGATGATATGACCATTGGCATTGGGTGAGGTGACCATTGGTATCGGATGAGGTGACTATTGGCATTGGGTGAGATGACCACTGGCATCGGATGAGGTGACCATTGGTATTGGGTGAGGTGACCATTGGCATTTGATGAGATGACCATTGGCATTGGATGATATGACCATTGGCATTGGGTAAGGTGACCATTGACATTAGATGATATGACCATTGACATTGAGTGAGGTGACAATTGGCATTGGATGAGACGACCATCGGCATTGGGTGAGATGACCATTGGCATTGGGTGAGGTGACCATTGGCATTGGATGAGGTGACTATTGGCATTAGATGAGGTGACCATTGGCATTGGATGAGGTGACCATTGGCATTAGATGAGATGAACATTGGCATTAGGTGAAGTGACCATTGGCATTGGATGAGATGACCATTGGCATTGGATGAGGTGATCGTTGGCATTGGATGAGGTGACCTTTGGCATTGGGTATTTCATCTTAATTCATTTTACGAGTATTAAGTAAGGAAAGATGAACACATCAGATATAGTGATGAAGGTAATAGGCAAGTAGACGAACTTAGCAAGTAGCAATAGTCCAGACATATCAACCAAAACTGGAAACTTCTTGATATCTTGGTTCAGATGTTACCTTAATTAACAAGGTATGTACTATCACAGAAATTATAACATATCAAAAATTCCTCATTATATAATATTTTAATATTGAAGTCCTTGATTTGTCCTTTAATGTTGAAGTTGGCATATACAATTCCCAAACATTATATTTGAAAATAAAATGACATTAGAATTTTTTTTGTCAGGCCTGTTATATGCATAACAATTATTCTTGTAATGTAAAGTAAACATCAAATTAACACTTACAATATAGTAAAAAATTAACTATAAAAACTTCCATTGATATAGAGCCGTATAAACTTTCGGAATAAACTTCACGAGAGTGAGAGTGTATTGTGAGATGCCCTCTGGGATGTCACCTAAGACGGGGAGAGCAAAACCCTTGTTGACATTGAAAACAAACTGTCTGTGAAATGAATTGGATGTGACTTCTTCAATATTGGTTAATGGCATAGATTTTCGCAAAAAGAGTATTTAAATAATTTTTATCTGAAATATATTGATGTTCCTGTGATTCCATTTTCATTCATCATTAATGAAACAAACGCATAAATTTTTCATACAAATTTTATTAATATTTGAGTATATACGTGTTTGTTTTTTAATGTACATTTATTTTGTAAATTGAGACAAGTAAACTCTTAAATGATGAATCCACGTTCATTTAGGAAAATTTTAGATTTTTGTTGACCCTTTTATAGAATTTTAGTTTATTACTAATTATATCCTAATAATGTTAGATTAGTTGATTAAAGTAGAATGCAAACAATTATATTTGTTCTAAAAAATATTGTATTTTTAAATTTATTTGGAATTCTTCAATATTATAAAAAAATTGATAAGGCTGTTTTATTTTTTTCGTATTTATAATCAGTGGGTTTTTAAGTAAATTTATTAAATAATTTAACGCATAATGATTGTTGTATGAACATTATTATTTGTGAGGGGAAGAGACAGAAAACGTATAAACACTGTATAAGGATTTAGGATATACATTAAACAAACATAAAACACATTATCAATAAAATTGCGACTCCCAAATCTTATTTTATTCAGTGTTTGCCTTAAGCTACCAGCACATTAGAACATGCAATGTTTATATTTGCTCACCATTTTTATTATTAATTTAAAATTGTGTGTTTTATTAGTTTACGAATACAAACTAATGTTTAGGATGGATATATATTTATTTTCCACAAACAATAGAAGGCAAACAAAACTATCAAGGACTGAAATCTTTAATGCAATTTTATCTAATCCGATATTTAATATTAGGTAAAATAAAAAATCAACTAACACTTAACCATTTTTACAAAGCAATATAGAGCAATGTCGAATAGTTGCCTCTGGGTTAGGGTACATATATCGTGTACATACATATATCAAGTGGACATGGAGCTGACATGGGTCATTAGCTGTGACACTATAGTAGTGTGAGGCTTGGAGGGTGACATGAAAGGGAGCGTTGCTCTGTTGACAGCTACGTTACTATACGGACCTTCATAACAAGGCAGTAACAACCGGACCATATAACGTAAACCACGGTTAACTAAATACTCTAAGATACTAATAAATATCAAGATTTCATAATTAGAAAATATTCATTTTCAAACTCTTATACCAATTATGAGTGCTTTTTAATTTAAAATCATTTTCATATTTTCCTAAACAATTATTTAGTACTAAATTACAACATCACTGAAACATTGCTATTTCATAATACTAAAACATATATTCCTATATAATAATTTTGACTAATTGACTAAACAAAGTCTAAACTATTCTAAACAACTTAAATACCTTATTTTAACGAATATTCTAAACTAATACTGAAAAAATTACGAATAAAAAAATAGTATACTATTTAATTAGATAAAGTTACCGCTAAGAAACCTTTTCTAACACATAAACTATGGATCGACGGCTTAAGGTGACCATCACCAGTAATCGGGCACGTGGTCTACGTGCTAGAACACGAACCCTCACCTATCCAAGGAACAGCCACGCTTTTTGCTTGACACCACTATCCTGTAATAACGTAGTAACCCTCCTATCAAAGTCACTGATAATGTATATGCTAGTTTAGTGGCTAAATAGCTGCACTAAAATGTTGGAATGACATTTTATAAATATAATTGTTTAACAATGCGTAGTTTTAAAATACATTTTATGATCTGTATACTTGGAATATATTCTCTATAAGTCTGCAAAAGTATATATATATATATTCTAAATCAGTTTTCTAAATTAAATATAATTTAAAAATTAGAAGTGAATTTAACTGGCATAAAAAGTACTTAAGTAGATGATTTGTTAGGAATTTTGAATCATCTTAAGATTAAAATTAGGTTCAGATTCAATAATATAAGATTAAAAGTTAATTTGTAGTTAAATTAATTTAGAAAAATATAAATAATTATTTTAAAATATTTGAACAAAATTAACAAAATAATGTTCGAGAAAATCCATATAATTTATATATTTACTGTAACTATGATATGTCATTAAATTACGTATATTTTATATGTAGCTCAATTAATATATACTTTTTTATACCAAATCTTTAAATTTTATCATGTTTTCTAAATAATCTGGTTCTTAATAATTGCACATAAAAATCTACAATTTTGAAGACAGAATTTAACTAAAACAAACCTCATTTTAATCCTAACAGTGTATATATAAATGTGTATATATAAATATTGTGGTATTGGGTGCATTAACTACTACTGATGCAAAATCTAACTACTATTGCATTAACTAATATTCGTGCATTAACTACTACCGTTGCATTAACTACTACTGGTGCAAAACCTACAGGTGGTGCACTAACTACTACTGGTGCATTAACTACTACTGGTGCATTAACTACTAACTACTGTTGCATTAGCTACTACTGGTGCATTAACGACTACTGGTGCAACCTACAATTGGTGCATTACCTACTACTGGTGTATTACCTCTACTGGTGCATTAACTAATACCGGTGCATTAACTACTACTGGTGCAAAACCTACAGGTGGTGCATTAACTACTAATGTTACATTAACTACTACTGGTGCATTAACTACTACTGTTCCATTAACTACTACTGGTGTATTAACGACTACTAGTGCAACCTACAATTGGTGCATTACCTACTACTGGTGCATTAACAACTACTGGTACATTAACTACTACTGTTACATTAATTACTTGCTACTGGTGCATTAACTACTACTGGTGCATTAACTACTACTGTTGTATTAACTACTACTGGTGCATTAACGACTACTGGTGCATTACCTACTACTGGTGCATTAACTACTACTGGTACATTAACTACTACTGTTGCATTAACTACTTGCTACTGGTGCATTAACTACTACTGGTGCAGTAACTACTACTGTTGCATTAACTACTACTGGTGCAGTAACGACTACTGGTGCATTAACTACTACCGTTGCATTAACTACTACTGGTGCAAAACCTACAGTTGGTGCATTAACTACTACTGGTGCATGAACTACTACTGGTGCATTAACTACTACTGTTGCATTAACTACTACTGGTGCATTAACTACTACTGGTGCATTAACTACTACTGGTGCACTAACTACTACCGTTGCATTAACTACTACTGGTGCTTTAACGACTACTGGTGCATTAACTACTACCGTTGCATTAACTACTACTGGTGCAAAACCTACAGTTGGTGCATTAACTACTACTAGTGCATTAACTACTACTGGTGCATTAACTACTACGGTTGCATTAACTACTACTGGTGCATTAACGACTACTGGTGCAACCTACAGTTGGTGCATTAACTACTACTGGTGCATTAACTACTACTGTTGCATTAACTACTACTGGTTCATTTACGACTACTGGTGCAACCTACAATTGGTGCATTACCTACTACTGGTGCATTAACTACTACTGGTACATTAACTACTACTGTTGCATTAACTAATATTGGTGTATTTACTACTATTGGTGCATTAACTACTACTGGTGCATTGTCATTACTAAAGAAATAATATACGAGTATTTGATAACCATTGAAGTTATTAATAATTGTGTTTTTATATTTAATTGTTTTAATTAATTTTTTAAAACTGTTTTATCACATTCAATCATCTCAGTTGAATATAGTATACATATTCCTAAGTATTTAATTAACCTGCAAACCAGAGTTACCTGTCATGAAGGTTGAGTTATAATTGTTACAATAATCTTTCATTCAAGCTTCAGTTTTCCTCTCGATTTTCTCACTTTAAAGCCTCTCTTTCACATATCTCTTTTCTTTTTAATTTTTAACTCTAAATTGTATAACCTTTCTAATTTTACTTTTATGAAATGATCGTAGTAAACCCAATTTTCACTCTCATCCCATTACTCTTACTCATATAGTTTATTACTGTCAAGTGAGTAGGCTATAAGGAACATTGCATAACGTCTGGCCCAGACAGGAGAGACAAGACATTCATGCGGCTTACTCAAAATCTGTATGGTAACAAAACAAAACTATTATCAATCAATTGTGCTATATCACTTAAAGTTTCATTACATACATTATCTGTGCATTTTCAAGTAAAACCAAAATGTATTCAACTTAGGCCTATTGTATTTTCATTTATTTCATTCTTGATATTTGGTAGGTGGTCCTCGATCTCACCATAAATCAAACAATACCTATAAGTAGCCTTACTCTGATCATAAGAATAGCATAAAATATTTCTAAATTCCATTTTCGATCATCCAACCTGCTAATTTCAATTGAATATCATAAATAATAATAAGTATATCTCTTTAGCAAAATAATGAATTATAAGACTTATTTTACATAGAACATATTATCATTGTAGATAAATGATTTTCATAAATAACATAAAAATATTATTTTGTAAAAACTTTATATTTTTAAGTAAATTATAATGATGTTTGTCTGACTGACAGTCATAGATTAATTTAATTAAAATTCTATTGCTATACAGTATTGTTATAAAAATCTAATTGTGTCTTCAGAAAATTCGAAGCAAAAACTGAAATAACTTCTCTGTCAAAATATTTACTTGAAACGTGTTGTGTAAGTAATCTAATCCACCCAACCGTTTTTTAATAAAACATTAAATTAAATTATCTACTCAGTTTTCCTGTTTTATGGAAACGTGGCGGTGTTGTAATGGAAGGAGTACATTTTTAAACAGCAGTGCATTGACATACCATTGAATATTATCAGTTATGTATTTTAATAAACAAATAAAATCTTATCGGAGCTGACGATAATATTTTACAGTTTACCTTTCACCAAATACAATTATTTACGTTAGTCATCCAGGCTACGAATCCGATTACGTCTGCGTAAGAACATAATCACCTCAAATTCATCCCTTTCCAGCTCAGGAATTACTAATTAATGAATACAGAAGCACTGTACTTGCACCTATAACATATATCCATAACATACGGACCTATTTTATATTGTTTTCGAATCTGTTTGGTTAGTTGTGAAATACTCTCCTATTCAAGTTATGAATATCCTCTCTGTTTTACTTGTCTATTCAATTAAACTACTAATTAAAAATGTTTGAATAAATATCTTATTATTTACATAAAAGGACATCTTAAATAGCAGCTATTAGTTAATTTTATTTAAACAAAATTATTTTAATTACTTAAACTATTTTAATTACTTAAACTAAGATTATATTGTATACAAGAAGGACATTTTCACACGCAAAAATAAATAAATATAAATAATAATAGTATTTACCACTATTTGTATGAAAGTAAAAAAAACACACATAACCAATATTACATAAATATTTTTTGCAGTAAGTAGTTTTTCTAATTAATAAAACTAATTTTATTAACATATGTCAAAAATAATTACTTAAAAATATGTTTTATACACTGTGGGCATGTGATGTAAGGTAATTTGAAATTATTACGATACAAAATGTAAATATTTAATTACAATTAATGAAATACTACGGTCATAGATAGAAAATACCATAGTACACATGTAGTAAATGAATATTTCTGCCATAATATCTGGAGGAGCAAGAGTGATATGGGGCGTTAGTGAGAGTTATGAGGGTCCACAGTATAAAAGGGTTCAGCCGAATATTTTCAAGGAACACTGTCCATGGCCGAATATATTCTAGGATCATACAATATTACATATGTATTAATTTTAACAGTATAATTAAAACACGCTTTGCTATTTCAACTATATAGTTCGTGTTTATGAATACGAATTTGAGCCTGTATAATTTTTTAAGGTCCAATGTTGTGTACTATAGTTTTATATTTAAAATTTTTTATTAATTTCAAATTATCAAGTTATATATTTAAACGTTCATATATTGACTGTACAAAACTATAACAAAACGATTTTTTACAAATCTCTCTCTCTCTCTCTCTCTCTCTCTCTCTCTCTCTCTCTCTCTCTCTCTCTCTCTCTCTCTCTCTCTCTCTCTCTCTCTCTCTCTCTCTCTCTCTCTCTCTCTCTCTCTCTCTCTCTCTCTCTCTTTCTATATACATACTGTTTGGCGTATTATTGGTTTAATTCATAATCACATAAGTATGTGTTGGAGAGAAACAGAAAGAGAGATGATAAGAAATAGTTAGATGGAGGCTCCAGTCAAAATCTGTGGAAAACGAACATAAGCTGATTTTTACCAAATAGAACCCATATTGTTCACAGATCTCACGGGGACCATATGAGCGGTATGTCTTCTTCTTTTTATGGTCAATAGTTCAACCTTCAAATTTATTACTAAATAAATGTTTAGCTGTGCACCATTTATATATAACAAAATCTTTCAATATGAGAGTAACCGGGTAACTATATGATATATTACGGATATATAGAACTGCCAACTAGTCTCTGTGACACCAAATGTCTCACATAATTGAACACTTAGTCTCGTCTGTCACTTTGTGTGTTTAGGACATCCGAGCGGTCGGTCCAATGACACTTTACGGGACTCACAGCTATAATTCAACGAGCAGTAATGAACTACCCTTCTCAAGTGACATAGAGGTGGCAGCAAATACATACATATGTGACATCTAATTGAACATAATTAATTGAATACTTAGTCTCGTCTGTCACTTTGTGTGTTTAGGACATACGAACGGTCGGTCCGATAACACTTTACGGGACTCACAGCTATTTATTGTCGTATACGGGACAACGAGCAGTAACCTTTACAACACACCTAATATAGAACCTACATAATATATCGCATAGAACCTACATACATATCGCACCTAAATATCATTGCAATATTTAGCTATGGTGAAATATAAAATTAAAACATAACTAACTACTCAATTGAAAACCGTGTTTATAATTTTTTTTGTTTTTTTACAAACAAGAAGATGATCTTTTTAAAGTCTATTTTTTTATACTGGCCAATGTAATTCAAAATTTAGATGTCATGAACAAGGGATTGCTCTAGCCAAAGCTTTTCATCGTCTGAAATGTTTGGCAAGGCAATACAATGACTGCAGAACTATTTGAAATATGAGGTTAGAAAATAGGTCGGGCCACTAGTGTATCATTTTAATCTCAACGCTATTCACCGGACTTTATTTTATTGATACGTATAAAGCCTAAGTAATATGACAATAATGTTATAATAAGGTTTTCGTGGCGTTTTTTGTGTTTATTGTTTTTAATATAACAGAGGAAGTAATGGCCAGATTTACGTTGACATAATTTTGTTGTACATTGATTGAAGTGTCATTTATAATGTTAGTACTACAGGCGAACAGTTGAATAATATTTATTAGATTAAGAAAATTCTATTGTTATTATACGTTTAAATATAATCCTCTAGTAGAAATTGATAAACAAATCTCTTTATTTAGAATTGTGCACTTAATTCAAAATTAATATGTGTTACCAACTATCATTCCAATTCGTTTAAAAAAACAGTCATGTATTTATATCATTTCCTATGTTTATGTATACAGTCATAATTCACACCATTGTCCTCTCAAGTCTCAGCCTATGTGGTAGAGCCATGTATGGGGTAGAGATGATGATTTTATTTCTTATTACTGTTTTAGACAAACAATTAATTTGCTACAGTAATTGTAACCTATGATCATATAAATTACTAAAACTTTAATCGAAATAAAATCTATAAATCATTATCAATGAATTAATTTATTTCCTGCAAATATCTAATAACTATAAATATAATTCGTAGATTTGCAGAAAATAAATTTTTAAATATAATTATAATAAAATAATAATATTAAATTCAAAATATTAAATAATGCTTAGTATAAAATAAATTATATATTGCTATGTACAGACCAATAGCAGCTTTATCTTTGATTGTTTTAACTGATGTAAAAATTACATCTTTGACTAAACACAACATAGCCCATTTTGTTTCTTTGAGAGTTTATATACCTCTCAATAAAAAAGTAAAAATATGACATTTATTACTACATTCACGACAATGAAATGGTATTTAATGTAATATTTTAATATATCATATGTACTTATTTAAATCATATTTATTTTTCTTTGGTTTTATAAAATATATCAATAATGAATTTACAATTTGGGACTCCAAATGAATCTAAAAGAAACGTTTATTCTATTCAGTTATTTGTAGCTTAGTTTTATTATTTGTATACATTTAGAAAATTGTATTTTCTTTCTGTTAAACAGAGTATAAGTAGTCAGCCATCTTGGATTTATTCTGCATTTTGGTTTATTATATGGTTTAGCGCTATTTTACGTATTTCATCCAACAAAATTGTTTTCAATATGCGATTTTATACATATTTTAATAGAGAAATTTAACAGTGTAGGGTTATTATTTAATTTTTATCATAAATGAACTTAAATTTGTAAAAACATATTTTGAAATGGAAACACTAGCGAACTAGAACGCCCAGAAAGCAATCATCATCACCACTGCCGACGTGGTGGCTCAGTGGCTAAGGCTGCGGAGGGCAAGGTCCAAGGTTCGAATCCCCACTCAGTCAGCCAACGGTGGGTACTTCACTCGTTGAATAAAGTTGACGCACAGGCCTGTAGGCCCATGTCAACTGGCGAGTAAAGTTAAAAAAAAAAAGCAAAATAATTGGTAGAAATTTAAATAGTTTAAATTGGCTTATGAATATACGCTTTAAAATACTTACAGTGAAGTTACGTATGATTGAATTTAGAAAATTTAATTTGGAATTTTGGAGAAAAGGATTCGTGCTAGTCGGAAAGTAAGTCAGAAGTAACAAAAAACATTGAGATCTCCACCCCTCCCTTACATTCATTAGGGATGCAGAGTAGCAAATAAATTCCAAAGTCACGTCTAGGTATTAAATGATATTTATATTTGAGAAGATGTTGGTTTGAATCAAGTAGTATATTTTAATGAAGACAAAATTATAAACACGAAATATAAAATAGTGCAGTTATGTGATCAAAAGGAATCATAGTTACCATAGTTTTGTTACATTTTAAAACAATAAATTATAACGTGTAAAGGAATATTATCAAACTATTATTGCATTTTGAAATTATATCATTTCAATAATATAAAACCTTATTATTTATAAGATTATTTTTATTTATAAGTAATCTTGAAATAACCATCACTATTGTAATGAAACACAATTTTGCTAAGATGTTCAGCTACAAAGAGAGGAGTTTTTGGCAAAGAATGTTGCCAAATAATTTTCCTGCCTCACGAGGCAGAAAAAGTGCTTCATTCCGAAATAACTAAGGTGCTGTGGAGAAGTTTGCAATTGATTGACGTATAAAATCCAAGAGGATTCCATTGTATAGCATTAACTTTGTACATCTGGTTCGTCACTTCAAAATGTGTTATATATATTACGTAAATAATCTGCTTAGTTACAATTCAATAGTTATTTTTTAATCCTCGTAAAAAATAGTTTACAATTAGCTGAATAATTCTTTTCGTAGTCAAATCAAAACACAGCTGAATTGTTTGCATAGTAATTGTATTTTTATTATTTATTCATTCTAAAACAAGTAAATATGAATAATAATAAATTTGGAATAGGCCGGGTTATGGTAATCTACTAGGTCAGAATTGCTAAAAGGGAAGGTTTCTTGTTGACGTTTAAGGAGTGAGTCTCAAAATAAAAACATGGAAAAAATTAATCTTTAAAAATATTTTAGTATTTTTCATAGATCATTTTTTATCTGTTCATTCAGGAGACCAGATATTGATTACATATTAAATTTTTGGTTATTTTAATTATTATAATCCAGTGTTAAATGAACTTGTATTAACTTGAATGTACCAAATTGCCTTACTTCGTATTTCGTATAGTATCCATATTATCGGTTAAATTTATTGAAACTCATAGCAATAGTTAATGGTTGATCATGTGGCTTAATTATATATTATTTTAAGTTATGGCTTTATTAATTGTGCTTGTAGAGCTAATTATTTGCGAGCCAGAGTGTGCAAGAGGGTGAAGATGGGGTTAGTGATGAAAGACCGAGTGTTAGTGAGTGAAAGTAGGGGAAGAGAGATTGTTAACAACAACAAAAACGATATAAGATTCAGGATATTTAACATAAGTATAAGTAAGCCAAATAAATTATTGTTGATTCAAATTAAATGTCTTAATTTATCCTTTATTAATTTACATGAACAGGAACCAAACAAAGAAGTTTGTCAAGGCTAACTTCGCTTCTACACTAAGTTCGTTAGAACTTGTAAAAAGACAGAACATTCTGTATTCTGCCTACAAACTCTAACATAGTTACGAACTACATGTGTATAGTGATGACTCTCTTTAAAGGTTTTTAAAAGAGCACTGTTAAATGTTCCATTGTCATTTCAACACTTAACGAATTGCCAGGAAATGTAAGCCTAAGGCATAAACTAGTGGACATAATTTTAAAGGTGAATTTTGATTTTGAATAGAAAATCAACGTTTAAACATGTTCTAAATAACGTATACACGAATAAAAAAGTTACTTTAGTACTTATTATAAATAAATCCTGCAAGGAAAAGAATGTCCCGCTCATTTATCATGAATATGCTTTGACTTGATTCTTTAATAGCTAGTTAGTTAAAATTTTTTTTTCAGTTTTTAAAAGTTCATATAAATAGTTTGAACACAACTTTATAAAAGAGAGGTTTTAAAACGATTGTGCACTGTATCATAATAAAAAAAATGAAGATATGAAGGTTTTCCAAAACTTATATATTTCGTATATAAGTTTAATGTGGTATATATTTAGTTATTAACAACATAGTTCTGTTTAGTTATTAAAAAGTTTAAACACTAACAATGACTCCATCTGCAGTTATGCACGATTTGAGTATGCTGTAAACATAAATTCGATTTCGTTAAAATAAATGACAATCTTTTACCCAATGCTTCATAACGACTCAGAGAGTAAAATGGAGATTGAATTTCTCTTTTTTCAAGCTGACTCAAGAAAATGGGGAACTGGGAATATAGATTGGGATTTTTCAATATTGGTGACAGCCTAGCGTTGACTTAAGGGATCTGACAGCATCGGACAAGTTTGTAAGGAGATAAATTATTGAAAGAGTCAAAATGTCACAATATATATTCCAGGTTTTAAAGACTTGCACAAATGTTTCTGAAGGCGTTCAGTTTATTGAACCCTTCTTTTAGTTACTTTAAACAAACACTTATAATTTATTGTTTCTAAAAATTTTAAATACATTTATTACTACGTAACGTGTTAAGTACTATCTAGTATTTTAACAAATTTATTTTCTATGTTTATTTACTAGTTTTTCAATGACGCAACTATAGGTAACGTTATACTCTATAAAATATCACTTTTATTTATATTTTTTATGTAAATGTGTCGGTGGTAAATTAATGTACGTTTCAAAGGTATGTAAATTTACAACTAAAACAACTTTCCAAGTAATTTACAACAAGTGGTGAATAAGATTTCAAAGTAGCAAGAATGCCATCGATATCCCAAGGCATGAAACATGTGTGGCAAAGAGTCAAGGAACCGTTGCATTTAAAGTGAATGACATGTACCATAATAACACCTTTAATTAGCCAACATTGCTAAATATACTTTCAGTCACTATCATTTAGCTTATTATTTATTTATTAAATCGTATTGTAATAAACTGTAAAAATATATCACAATTTTATAACATAAAATACCAGAAAGTAAAAGATCAAACGGTCAAAATCTCTCCCGCACTCTAAATAGTTTTTAATCTCTGGATCCATATATTTTCATGATGAACATTACATATTTTTACTTCAACCAGTATCCAAAATGTTAATATAAACCTTGAAGATTTTATTTTAAATACACCTTGTTAGCTTAATGAACATATTAGATTAAGTATTACAAACGTATCTCCAAAGTAGGCCTATAATAAAAAAAAAAAAATACTAGTATTGATGAAGAAAAATAAGTTGTACATAATTAAACATTCATCTTAAGTCTACTGTAGAGAAAAATAACAACGTACATGGTCTCTTACTTCTGACTTGACACTGAAGTATGATGCTTGCAGCAACTTCGACAGTGTGTGAAATTTATTTCTTGTCAGTTCACAGCAGTAAAGAGTAAAATTAGGCACAAGATAAATTTCAATAAACACTCCCCAAAGCTAGAACTTTTTTTACTTATTTATGACTTTGTTTGAATCCAATAAGGAACTGTATTACATTTATTATTCTTTAAACTCTCTTAAAACTGTTTTATGTTCCTCCGTTGATTCAACATTTTTAACACTAGGGGAAATATAATTGAGTAATTTTTAACTATTTCTACTTCTGCTGAGTGTCCTATTTGTGAAATAAGGAACAATAGGTTGTTGGAGTACGGAGAAATAAGGATGTTCACTTTTTAAATATGACATATTTTAAATGTAATAATTGATGGTTTGTAAAAAATGTAAGAACATATAGTACTAAATAAAATAGATTTTGTGAAGCTGGATGAGCACAGAATAAATAATGTATTGTATTTTATGTAAAGTATTTTTTTCTACTCCGTAATTTGATATTACAAAGTAGACTATTTTGTGGACTGAGATCAAATAAGTTCCCGGTCTTGGAGGGGACGAGCTGTTGCATTAGAAATAAGGTTACATTTATTATTCAGTAGGAGAGTCTCTAAGTAGATGTTAGTAGTCACCAGAGACAACTTTGTGAAATAAGAAAATAAGGTGTCTTACGATCTAATTGAGATTAAAATTATAATTTACTATAAGTTATTTCTCAAAATAGTTCACTCAATAATAATTCAACATTTAATTTATCAAAAATTAATTCGTTTGTTTTGTTAAATAGAAAAGGTAATATGTACATTTTATACGAGTTATCAATTAAGGAATTAGTAAAAATTTCATTTAATTTAATAATTTTATTTAAATTACATTATAATTCAGTAGTTCATATATTTCCCTGTTAACTTATATAATTCTATAGATATTAGAACGTCAGAACTGTTATAAAAATGGAAGGGAAACTCTTATAATATTTTCAATGATTTTTATTGATCTTGCTTTTATATGCTATTATGGTTCTTATTGCTGTATATATACAACCTTTTATTGCTTGACACAACCATGTTTATGCTATCGATATGATAAAAATTAAGTTATATAACGGATAATCAAACTCATTAATATATACTGGTTTAAAGCCACTCAAAAGATCCCTTTGTCTGGATTATATAAACTTGGATGACAGAAATGACGGTTGTCTCAAAATAAAGCCTAACAATCATTTATGCTAGTTTCTATGTCGACTTTAAAATATCCCCCACAAGTACTGTATTTTCGTTCCTAATAGAACGTTTTCTTATACAGGTAGTGTAGTACTGTATCAATAAATAATCATGTACTTGACGTAACGTTGGGGCTTTCTACATACTTTTAAATTCAGTGGCCATTTGTTTTGCATCATGACAGGTTGTTACATAGAA
This sequence comes from Stictocephala bisonia, assembly GCA_035578905.1. Taxonomy (NCBI): domain Eukaryota; kingdom Metazoa; phylum Arthropoda; class Insecta; order Hemiptera; family Membracidae; genus Stictocephala; species Stictocephala bisonia. Next base: position 60,562 of record JAQJVL010000664.1, on the reverse strand, counting down.
GACATTTTAAACATTAGCTACAGTGGAGAGTACATCTCTTATGTAATATGTCTAACCTCGTATTTGCCAGAAGTAGTCTTCGATACAAAGTTACAATTAACACTATTATAAAAATATCTTCATTTAAGGAAATGGAATAGTTATTTTACTATTTATAAACTTAGCCAAATTAGTTTCAGAGTTGCATGATAGATTAATATATATTAGTGTTCTTAACTATCCATAGCAATATATAATCACGAAAATAAGATATCAGGATAGTATGAGATTAATAATAAATTATATTATTTTTATTGATATTTTGTGATGCCTTTTAAAAACAAAACTCCCCTCATCAGACAACACATGTAGTTAAATTAATGTTTGCATTTATTATTCATATATTTTCAAAACAACAATTTGAGAAACTTGCATTAAAATAAAGATACGTCATATATTAAGGCAGAAAAATAAACTCAATATGTTATTAATTTATAGATAAATATGCCATTCATGATGTAAACCTTTAATTATTTTTCCTAAGAAGATTTTTAAAACTATACATATCACGTTTTATAATGATCTATAGTTTAAATATGTATGTTATCTATTTTAATGGCTCCAAATTACAAAATCTTTTACACAAAAAAACTACTAGTTATAATTCAATTTGCAGGCATTCTCATTGTACTCTAAGTAATGCAATAAACATGCATTAAATAAATTATTATTGAATTGTTTTGATTTATTATAAGTATATAGTAATAATAGTAGCCGAAGAGTTTAGTGTATTTTATTAATCTATGGTATAAGTTTTATCAGATAACTATATTAACGCAAGTAACACCAGATGCACTGTTTTGTATTTGCCGTACGTGCTGTTGTAGGAAACGCCTCACTGAAGCGTTCTAGTCACTGGCAGCGCTCTCGGCACAAACACCGACTATCATGAACTTGCCTACAATCTTCGGCACTAATTTGTATTTGCCGTACGTGCTGTTGTAGGAAACGCCTCACTGGAACGTTCTAGCCACTGGCAGCGCTCTCGGCACAAACACCGACTATCATGAACTTGCCTACAATCTTCGGCACTAATTTGTATTTGCCATACGTGCTGTTGTAGGAAACGCCTCACTGGAACGTTCTAGCCACTGGCAGCGCTCTCGGCACAAACACCGACTATCATGAACTTGCCTACAATCTTCGGCACTAATTTGTATTTGCCGTACGTGCTGTTGTAGGAAACGCCTCACTGGAACGTTCTAGCCACTGGCAGTGCTCTCGGCACAAACACCGACTGTCCTGAACTTACCAACAATCTTCGGCACTACTTTGTATTTGCCGTACGTGCTGTTGTAAGAAACGCCTCACTGGAACGTTCTAGCCACTGGTAGCGCTCTCGGCACAAACACCGACTGTCCTGAACTTACCAACAATCTTCGGCACTACTTTGTATTTGCCGTACGTGCTGTTGTAAGAAACGCCTCACTGGAACGTTCTAGCCACTGGCAGCACTCTCGGCACAAACACCGACTGTCCTGAACTTACCAACAATCTTCGGCACTACTTTGTATTTGCCGTTCGTGCTGTTGTAAGAAATGCCTCACTGGAACGTTCTAGTCACTGGCGTCGCTCTCGGCACTACACCGACTGTCATTAACTTGCCTACAATCTTCGGCACTACTTTGTATTTGCCGTACGTGCTATTGTAGGAAACGCCTCACTGAGGTATTCTAGTCACTGGCAGCGCTCTCGGTACTACACCGACTATCATGAACTTATTAACAATCTTCGGCACTACTTTGTATTTGCCGTACGTGCTGTTGTAGGAAACGCCTCACTGAGGTATTCTAGTCACTGGCAGCGCTCTCGGTACTACACCGACTATCATGAACTTATCAACAATCTTCGGCACTACTTTGTATTTGCCGTACCTGCTATTGTAGGAAACGCCTCACTGGAACGTTCTAGTCACTGGCAGCGCTCTCGGCACTACACCGACTGTCATGAACTTACTAACAATCTTCAGGCACTACTTTGTATTTGCCGTACCGTGCTGTTGTAGTAAACGTCTCACTGAGGTATTCTAGTCACTGGCAGCGCTCTCGGAACTACACCGACTATCATGAACTTACTAACAATCTTCAGGCACTACTTTGTATTTGCCGTACGTGCTGTTGTAGGAAACGCCTCACTGGAACGTTCTAGTCACTGGCAGCGCTCTCGGAACTACACCGACTATCATGAACTTACTAACAATCTTCAGCACTACTTTGTATTTGCCGTACGTGCTGTTGTAGGAAACGCCTAACTGGAACGTTCTAGTCACTGGCAGCGCTCTCGGCACTACACCGACTGTCCTGAACTTACCAACAATCTTCGGCACTACTTTGTATTTGCCGTACGTGCTGTTGTAGGAAACGCCTCACTGGAACGTTCTAGTCACTGGCAGCGCTCTCGGCACTACACCGACTGTCTTGAACTTACCAACAATCTTCGGCACTACTTTGTATTTGCCGTACGTGCTGTTGTAGGAAACGCCTCACTGGAACGTTCTAGTCACTGGCAGCGCTCTCGGCACTACACCGACTGTCTTGAACTTACCAACAATCTTCGGCACTACTTTGTATTTGCCGTACGTGCTGTTGTAGGAAACGCCTCACTGGACGTTCTAGTCACTGGCAGCGCTCTCGGCACTACACCGACTGTCTTGAACTTACCAACAATCTTCGGCACTACTTTGTATTTGCCATACATGCTGTTGTAGGAAACGCCTTAATAGAATTTTCTAGTCACTGGCAGCGCTCTCGGCACTACACCAACTGTCATGAACTTACCAACAATCTTCGGCAATACTTTGTATTTGCCATACATGCTGTTGTAGGAAACACCTTAATAGAATGTTCTAGTCACTGGCAGCGCTCTCGGCACTACACCAACTGTCATGAACTTACCAACAATCTTCGGCAATACTTTGTATTTGCCATACATGCTGTTGTAGGAAACACCTTAATAGAATGTTCTAGTCACTGGCAGCGCTCTCGGCACTACACCAACTGTCATGAACTTACCAACAATCTTCGGCACTACTTTGTATTTGCCGTACGTGCTGCTGTAGTAAACGCCTCATTGAGGTATTCTAGTCACTGGCAGCGCTCTCGGAACTACACCGACTATCATGAACTTATTAACAATCTTCAGCACTACTTTGTATTTGCCATACCTGCTGTTGTAGGAAACGCCTCACTGAGGTATTCTAGTCACTGGCAGCGCTCTCGGTACTACACCGACTATCATGAACTTACTAACAATCTTCAGCACTACTTTGTATTTGCCGTACGTGCTGTTGTAGGAAACGCCTCACTGGAACGTTCTAGTCACTGGCAGCGCTCTCGGCACTACACCGACTGTCTTGAACTTACCAACAATCTTCGGCACTACTTTGTATTTGCCGTACGTGCTGTTGTAGGAAACGCCTCACTGGAACGTTCTAGTCACTGGCAGCGCTCTCGGCACTACACCGACTGTCCTGAACTTACCAACAATCTTCGGCACTACTTTGTATTTGCCGTACGTGCTGTTGCAGGAAACGCCTCACTGGGGCGTTCTAGTCACTGGCAGCGCTCTCGGCACAAACACCGACTATCATGAACTTGCCAACAATCTTCGGCACTACTTTGTATTTGCCGTACGTGCTGTTGTAGGAAACGCCTCACTGGGGCGTTCTAGTCACTGGCAGCGCTCTCGGCATTAACACCGACTATCATGAACTTACCTACAATCCTCGCCACTATTTATTTGCCGTATGTGCTGTTGTAGGAAACGCCTCACTGGGGCGTTGTAGTCACTGGCAGCGCTCTCGGCACTAACACCGACTGTCATTAACTTGCCAACAATACATGGCATTGCTTCCATTATCTGTCTAGTCACACACTTATTTAACTGAAATTATAGACATTGAACTAAATTTTATGGTTATACTAACTACCTGGTAAACATTAAAGATATTATTAAATTCTTGATACATAATATTATATGAAAAATATATAGTGACTAATTAAAATTCAATCAAAAATATTGGTTGGATTTTTCTTATTTCAACTTCCAAACGCAGCAACTAACCAATCTATAGAATGAATAATTTTATTATTCTACCGTCATACGTCTACAAACACGCATAATAAGTTATAAAGTTCCTAATGCATTGTCTTATGCAGTATTTTAAAACTTAAAACAAATTGGAATGACGTAATAATATAGTTGATATCTATTTATTTAAGACATTTAAAAAATGGCTTTTATTTGTATTCAACTTGTATTGTTGAATACAAATAAATAGACTATACGTAATATGATGAATAATTAAAAAGACAGACTGTATAAAAAGGAGTTAAAAATAAAATATTGTATCAAAAAATCACTCGTATCTATGATATATGAGCGATGTTACTGCCATATCGGGCCTTCTATGTCCTTACTCATAACACGAAGATTGTCAATATCACATGATGTATTTATTTATTTATTCATTCATAAGACGCCGATCGTCAAGTTATTGGCAAATATGGATCACGTATTGCACAATTTATCACGGGATGGACTAATTCATCACATAAAAACACTTGACAAAGGGGTACTCAAAATAAAAGTGAAATAAATCTGATTCGCTGTGGTGAGCAAATTCAGCATTTTTGTCTTCATGATATTCTTCATTGTATCTATTGAAATTAGGAATTGAAATGTATATAAATAGATTGTTAGCCTAAGTTGAAAGAGATATATTTTCTGTTCCACTCAATTGTATTTAGAATATACCTCTACCTTGACGATCAGGACTTCTATTAAATAACACGAAAATGTAATCTTTTTTATATACTGTTTATCGAGGAAACATCGAGTAGGTATACAATAAACAAAGGAACACACGTAACATAAGTACATAAAGAACAAATACAATAAATATATTTATTCTTAGTACATAAAGTATCTTCACAAAATTTTTAAAATGCACATTTCAAAAGTACATAAAATAAACAATCATATGTATACATATTCCGAAGTGTCCAGCTATTCCCCTTCCCCCCACGATCTCTTGCACGAAAACATGTCGTCGGAAACTCATATACAACTATCCTTCACACTGTTCTTTGTGATTCACTAAACCTTATTACATTAATCTATTGACTGACCCTCTCATCTTACCTACATGCACATATACGTTCACACCACACTTGTACGTTTATACAACACTCAACACGTGATATGCCACAGATACTCGTATTATCATAGGGTCATCTACACAAAAGGTAACATCTTAAATATAAAACACTATAAATTTTCTTCATGATATGTATATATTATTACATTTGAAAATTACTTAATATCAACAACGTTTTAATAACATGTACAATTTAAAATAAATATCAAATTACATATTTACTATATACATAACCTAAAATGTACTATTAAATTCTAATAGTATCTTTCTGTGTGTAAATTAGCTAATACGTCTCTGAAGTAGCCATGGTAAAATATTAAATAAACGCTTGGTCTTCAACTTCCGGACGCTGAAACTTCCGCATCCTCAACTTCGCCACCTTCTAAGTACTATACATAAGTAAATTTACGAGAACAACTCGGTGTTGAGGATGACATAATAACTCGTAATATGAGTTTAATCATTTGTATTATAGGAATTTAAGTGGTTTCGTTTATAATAAATATGTATTTATGATAAGACAACAATCGTATCAACGGTATTTCACCATTATGTTTTATACATTGTCAGTTTGGTTTGAAGTGCTGGATAGACAACATAGATTATCATAAATAAAATATCAAATCAACTTAATACATTAGTTATTCAAATAATAAAAGCCTTTCTAATTTAAAAAAATAGATCTAATACAAATTTTACCGTTATGACATATTTGTCTAGAAAATCACAAATGTACATTTGTACAGAATATCTTATACTATCTCTTCATTTATAACACCAAAATAAATAGGATATATATTTGCACATATTATTATCTTTTGTATATTTGTAACTGTTATATTGAACTACATGTATTTGCATTACATAATATTCACTTGAACATAGAAATAGGAAACGAGATTGCAAGTGGGATTTATTTTATTCAATATTTTCAATAAATTATAATTTTACTAAAAATAAATTAATTTACTTGCTTCAATAATAATATTCTCCTTACAAATGATAAGCGGTATTTTCACAATATAAATAAATGTCATGAGGAAAACCTAAAATAGTATTTTACCACATTCTTGGTTGTAAAAAGTAAATATCTCTTATGCACTTTACCTTCACAAAAATTAAAGAACTCTTCTTTTATGAAATAAGGACCTTATTTAAAATGAAAACGAACTAATTTTAAATTATTACAATATTCCAGTGTTACTTAATTTAAAATACACTTGGGCCAGTTAAAATGTATGTGTTTTTTTTTTATTAACTGTTAATGAAACTTAAACATATCATGTTATTATTTGTTTCCTAGTTAGTCTAAAATACTATAAAAATACTTTAAATTACTAATACTACACTTCATATTGGTTTAGTGAGTTAGGTACTTGATTATCAAAATATTATAAGTTTAAGTTAGAATAATAATTCAATATAGAACAACGTCAATTATCTTTACTTTTACAGAGCTACATACAAACAAAAACTATTAGATTCTTCAAAATTACCAATCAACAACATAACTACATAGTGTGGCTTTTTTGTACGACACAATTATTTAAATTGAAAACCCAATACTTCCAATCTGTTTGTTACATAAAACAAAAATATAACTCGTAAATAAATTACAACTGATTGTTTTGTATGATTATAATAATTACTGAAGACAATCAGTTTTGAGAAAAAGATTAAAAACTGGGGAAGTTAAATTTCTCTCTATATAAAGTAATGAGAACCTGACATAATCTTCAAAAGTAATGTCATGTCAATTTATTTATTTGACATTCTTTCTGTTACAAAATATTCTCTACAAAATAAACACTTGTGTAAACCAAGTTTACTATGTTTATTTTAGTAAAAGACCTACGTATTTCATTACTATGCAAATATATATGTCATTATGACAACTAAATAAACTAAAAGGGCATTAAATTAACAATAGTTAAATTTCTTGCACGTCTTAAATTAGAATACTATCAATTACCAAACTTTTTACCGTACAAATAAGTATTAATTACATAAAATTATGTACTTATAGCAATAATATGTGTTGGGTTCATAGAACTATTTAATACAAATGTACATAAGGATATGTATATAAACGTATCTGCATTGATTTTTTTATATGTATATAAATAGTTTCGCATAAAGATTATTATATTATTCATTTTATAAAATAGTTTACATAAATATATGTATATAGCTTATTTTTTGAAGAAATAAGTGTAACATTCTCTAACCAAAAAACTTTATTTAAAAACGCTTTATCTTGAGATAATATATATACATATAGGTAATTTAGAGCAAAGTCCCTTATGTTACGTGAAAAAGCAATTTTCAAGTTAAACTATAAAAGTTCTCCAAGGACTATCTGTCAAGGGATCACTTCCAAAACAGACGTAACTTGTCTATGTATTACCGGGCCATGTCTCTTGAGAACTTAAGTTGTGATCTATTTTCAAATTGTTTGCCAAGTGTAAATATACTAAACCGTGGCAATACGTGATAATCCTTATTGTTTCTGTTAACAATTTATTCGATTAAAATAAATATATCTATGGTTTTAACAAATGAAAAATATATTATTTTAAATGGTTATTTTTCAATATCAATAAAAGTAAATGTATGCATTATTTTAGTAATGAGTGATGAAGCACTATTCAGAAAAGAAAAACAGCTTGATTGAAAAAAAAAACAATTAAACATGTATGGATAACTTTACGAATTGCACATTACGCCACTTTACTCCAGGAATTATAGTGAATATGTGTTTGACTGTAAATGATTGACAATATGTATGGAGGAAGTTCATTCTCCATAAAAATTCGTTACACTAAAATAAATGATAATACAGTATAGCATTAAACAGTTTATTTTCCCTTAATACTATGAGTTTTCATTCTATAATCCACTAATAAGGAATAATGCTTTGATTTCTAAGCTCTGACCGACCGTGTTGTAGATATCTACATGTGACAGTTCCTTGGAATGTTCTTATTTACTGTTGGGACTAAGAAAACAGTTAAATCTCCAGTGATATGTTGCGATAATTTTCTTAACTAACTTAAAACAATACTATTTGAAATATTGATCACTCTAGTTATTTGTAAAAAAAGTTAATCATACATTTTCAACAAAATTTAGACTGTTTATTGTAATAGAGTATAAGATGATGTTTGTGCCATATATTTACATGATTAAGATCAACATACACTGGTAATTAATATACAGCTTCGACTGTCACCTATTTTAGTGCATTGTTTGTATTATTTCCTCACCTACTGCTATGGTATGTATATCGATAAAAGGGGCAGTTTTTTTCTTTTCTTCCATTTCATCCATTAAAATGAAGTACAAGTTGAAGAACAGCATGTGTAAGCACAAGTGTAAGAACAATATATTACAAATGCACAAATATATTACAATACCAGTAAAAAATTCGCAAATATTATGGTGATCGATTTCAATGAACCACGCTCACCTTCCTCAGACCAGAGGTAATCACCAAAGAATGGAAAATTTTGTTCAACAACTCAATTTATAGATTAGGCCTACGACCACCACGTGACCCTATTGGCCAGAAATGTCAAAATTGTGGCTGCTGTGGTTTTATTGTGTAATTTGTATTGAATGTTTTTTTCTGTTCTTTTAATCGCTGAAAATACGTTACTAAAATTATTTTGTAATCAAAATTAACCTGTTCATTCATTAGTTTATCTCAATCCTTAAATTAGTCTTTAAAAATGAATAACTCTTCCCATGAATTTATAATCCTACCCTTATTACAGTCTTTTAGAATAACTAAATTTTCACCTATTTTATTCAAACTGTGTTTATAATTCAGAAAATGTTTTGCTACATTAAATCTTCCAGGTTTCTTATTTTTAAAAGCAGAGACATGGTTTTTATATCGTAGGCCTATAAATTAAGCTGTTGAACACCATTTTCCATTCTTTTGTAAGTCCCTCTGGTCTGAGGAATTTGAGCGTGGTTCACCGAAAACGATTACCATAATATTTGCGCATTTTGTACTGGTATTGTAATATATTTGTGCATTTTGTGCAAGGCTGGGAGATAGTCTCAAAGGAAGACTGCGTCCGTCTTCAGAGAAATCTTAATAAAATTCTCCACTGGTGAACTCCATGTACGTGAACGAGAAAAAGTGCGTAGTGATGCGTTTCTCACGCTCTCCGCAGAGGTTCCTTCCAACTACCACATTGGCCAACATGTTCTCCAGTTTGTCAGTGAAGTCCCGTGACCTAGGAGTTTACTTCGCGCCGAATCTCCATCCCGGCTTGCACATCACTCATGTTTGTTCCAAGGCCTACATGGTGCTTGGTGTTGTCTTCCTGTCAACCAAAGGACCCTTTTCACTATCTACAATCAAAACACTCTTCGTGACCCTAGTCCGCTCTGTACTGGAGTACAACTTACCTGTCTGGTCACCATACCAATTGGGTCTTGTAGATCAGTCACTTGTCAGATACAAGTGTCAGATACTACACTTCAGTCCTAAACCATAGTAGGACATGTTATAGGGTTAAATATTTAATTGCGAATGCGAAAGTTACTCCACATAATACTGAACGTCACCTAATGATTATAGCATAGCCATTAGATTATAGATTATAACATTATCAATGATTAGCACATATATGTACAAGCAATGTAGGCTCTTAAAATCTATACCCTTTTTCTGTGTATTTTTTTCCATAACAACTGTTGTATGTAAATTACCTCCTCATGGAATTTTAACAGTTAAATAGTGAATAAAGTAATTTTACTGACACAAACATCCCTTATATGAGTGAATGAACATTTCCCTTTATGTCATGTAAATCGAGTATGCATGTGGAATATTGGGTGTTTAAAGGCCAGGAGGAAAAAGGCACATAGGTTTATTTACGTTTGAGTTGCAACGCAATGGCAGTCGTTTGTTTTTAATGTACTAGTTTTTAATTAGCATAATAAGTGTTGGTACAAATACATTACAAGTGACGTCACATAACACAAATGTATTGCAATACATTATTATTATTATTTATTATCTACGGTAAACACCATTTTACAAATACAGTCCTAGAGCTAGGTGATAATAACTACATGATAATGCACTAATGTATAAAATATAGAATAAATATGTGAGGATATGCCAGTTTACATTAAATAAATAACAAATTTCCAAGCTTTAACAGTACGGAATATGGAAATATAAATAAAGAAAAATTCAGAGAACAAAAGAGATTTAACAAAATAGTGACGATCGTGCAAGATTAACTGGATGATGGTATAACTTCTGAAAAGCTGCTGCTGTCTTGAGAAACGAGAGATAAGGAAATAAATTTTTCTTAGTAGTTCGGGACAGTCCAAAGAGCCATTTACGATCTTGAAAGGAGTAGAGAGTCCATTAGGGCCCAACACTGAGATAGAGGTAGAAGACCAAGCGAAGCCTGATCTGATCAAATCGCACCTCGTTTTATCGGAAACCCAATCTGACTGCAATTAGCCACAGGAAGTGGTTCTGGACCCTTTCAAGTACATCTACAAGACCCAATTGGTATGGTGACCAGACAGGTGAGTTGTACTCCAGTATGGAGCGGACTAGGGTCACGAAGAGTGTTTTGATTGTAGATAGTGAAAAGGGTCCTTGGTTGACCGTAAGACAAAACCAAGCACCATGTAGGCCTTGGAACAAACATTAGTGATGTGCAAGATGGAGATTTGGCGCGAAGTAAACTCCTAGGTCACGGACTTCACTGACAAACTGGAGAACATGTTGGCCAATGTGGTAGCTGGAAGGAACCTTTGTGGAGAGCGTGAGAAACGTATCACTACGCACTTTTTCTCGTTCACGTAAACGGAGTTTACCAGTGGAGAATTTTATCAAGATTTCTCTGAAGACGGACGCAGTCTTCCTTTGAGGCTATCTCCCAGCCTTGCACAAAATGCACAAATACATCACATTACTAGTACAAAATGCGCAAATATTATGGTAAACGATTTCGGTGAACCTCGCTCAACTTCCTCAGACCAGAGGGATTAACAAAAGAATGGAAATTGGTGTTCAACAACTCAATTTATAGGCCTACGATTTAAAAACCTTGTCTCTACTTTTGAAAATAAGGAACCTGGAAGATTTAATGTAGCAAAACATTTTCTGATTTGTAAACACAGTTTGAATAAAATAGATGAAAATGTAGGTATTCTAAAAGTTTGTAATAAGGGTAGGATGCATGGGAAGAGTTATTTATTTTTTAAGAAAAATGTAAGGATTGAGAAAATCTAATGAACTAACAGGTTAATTTTGATTACAAAATTTTTTTTTGATAACGTATTTTCAGCGATTAAAAAAACAGTCAATACAAATTACACAATAAAATCACAGCAGCCGCAATTTTGACATTTCCAAACAATAGGGTCACGTGGTGGTCATAGGCCTATTCTATAAATTGAGTTGTTGAACACAATTTTCCATTCTTTTGTGATTTCCTCTGGTCTGAGGAAGGTGAGCGTGGTTCATTGAAATCGATCACCATAATATTTGCGAATTTTTTACTGGTATTGTAATATATTTGTGCATTTGTAATATATTGTTCTTACACTTGTGCTTACACATGCTGTTCTTCCACTTGTACTTCATTTTAATGGAAGAAATATACTGCCCCTTTTATCAATATACATACCATAGCAGTAGGTGAGGAAATAATACAAACAATGCTTTAAAATAGGCGACAATCGAAGCTGTATATTAATTAGCAGTTTATGTTGATCTTATTTATGTAAATATATGGCATAAATATTATTTTATACTCTATTACAATATACAGTCTATATTTTGTTGAAAATGTATGATTAACTTTTTTTACAAATAATTAGAGTGATCAATATTTTAAATGGTATTGTTTTAAGTTAATAAAGAAAATTATCACCCCGTGTCACTAGATATTTAACTGTATTCGTAGTCCCAACAGCAAATAAGAACATTCCAAGGGACTGTCGTATATTGAGATAAGAACAGCTTGAAGTTGTCCAGAAATGGTTGGAATGGACAAAGTTGAGAGTTGTGTTGGGGGAGGCTGTGGGTGATTTGACATCAATTGTTGTGGTAAAAGATAAGAACATATACTATTACAATCAAGCACTAAAATCTGATTCAGCTTTCTTTTGCTATCAAGTTATTGTAAATGCCTGTCTCATTAAACATTTTTAACGGTCTTATAATGTTCAACTAATTTATCAAAATTTATCTAAAAATGCTACACAGAGAATGCTGGCACTGTTTTATATTAGGCCCATTATAAAATATAAATTTATATATTATGTTAACTATGGACAATAATCTAACTGCGTGTTCTTTATCATAAGCTAGGCTATATAATAGGGACAAGTGATTGAATATAATGAATTAGAGTGCAAGTAAGCGTCACACAACACAAATTTATTACAATATAAGCACAAATATATTACAGTACAAGTATAAAATGCAGATCAATTTCGTTGAACCACGATCACCTTCCTCAGACCAGAAGGATTCACAAAAGAAATATAAATTACTTATAGAGAAAGATTTCTTTTGTGAATCCCTCTGGTCTGAGGAAGGTGAGCGTGGTTCACCGAAATCGATCACTATAATAGTTCTGCATGTTGTGCTTATATTGCAATAAATTTGTGTTGTGTGATGTTTACTTGTACTATATATGTACCAACACGTATTTTGCTAATTAAAAAACGTTTTTTAATTAATCGTAAAGTGGGTCCTCAGTTGGGTAGGTGGTAAAGAGGATACAAATGTATTATTGTTATATAATAGTAATTTTACATTAAACTTATATAATAATAACCCAAATAAAATAAATATAAAGACCTAATATGCAATTGATTTGAATATTGAATATTGGTTTTATCATTAATTTAAAAACAGACATACAAAAACAGGTCATACATATATTTGGGATTCTTGAACTCATTAAGTTGGAATTAACTCAAAGAACTGTTGTAAGGGAACATAACTCTTTCCTTACCATTAATTGGAGTTCTGTTAATAGCATATTTAATGGCACGGCTCTGGTTTCTATGACCTAGTTATACTTATTGTAGTATCTCTGGTCATCCCCTCAGTTAATAATTGTATTCCCCTTAAAATGTAGGTCCCACATAACAATAATAACCAACCCTTTCCGATAATCAACTATTTAAACTTAAAACTATATTCTAACAATTACGATAATTTTAACTATACTACAAAAAGGTAAAACAGATAGGTTAAAGAGTTGCCTAAACTAAATACCACCAATTAATTCGTAATTTTCTGCCAGTGACATGGTTTATATTTGTGTTACAATCCAAAAGTATAAGATAACTGTATGGCATTACATTTCATTATATATATTTAGTGTATACGAAAATATTCCTAATAATACAATGATCGCAAATAATAGAGTAAACCACACCAAAATAGTCCGATGACATTTTAGGCGATGTTGCCATATCGTTGCTGAGAACCACACAACCACATGTTTCATATTTTAGCATTTTGTTAACAAAACAACAGTACGATACTATTTTTAAGATCTCTAAAAGGTAGTGGTAAAATTAACTATGGCACGTGTTAATCCTGTAGTTTTGTACAGCACTGTATTAATTTAAATAGTTAATGCCGTTAAATATTGTTTATCAAGTGAAATAGCTGTTTTTATTCATAACTATATCACTACATTTACCTAACTAAAACATATACATTTATTTATATTAACAAGTTATGGTGTTTGTTTACTGCACAACATATATTTAGACAAATCGTCAATATTTTCAACGAAACAATTTGATAACATTGCTCGGCGAAAAGTGAGGAGGGGGCTTCACATGCCACAGCTATCATCGGACTATTTTTGTGAGGTCTACACTAATAAATTTACTTATACCTATGGTTAAAAAATGGACCTTTTTATGTAGCAAATATAAATGTTAAATAATAATAGTGATTATTCCTATATATAAATCTACTGGATAGAAGGGTCAAAAACTAGGGTCATGCACTAACTATCTCCCAATGATAAATTTAAGGAATAAACTCTGTAACAATGCTTAATTAGATAAAACTTTATAACATGTTGATTTATAGAGTATTTTACTGTCATTAAGATGTTGGATTGCCTTTACATCGTATTGATATAACTCAGATTTTACTCTACTAATAAACATGACTAAGTTGGGCTTACTGTGATTATATAATGACAAGACCTCAATAAAGAAAGTTATTTTACTTCTGTGATTCATAAATGAAATAATATATACTTGACATTAACCGAGAACTGCAAAATAAAGTAAACGTTTGTATGATATAAAATAACTACGCACTACACACGTGCGTGTAGTGTTGCCAAAATACGAAGGAAAGACAAAAGAATCGGTAGGTAAATGTCACCCAAACCTACAAGCTGGAACGCACGTTCAAACAGACCATCGATCTTGCATGGGATTGACGTGGGAATTTGTCTCTTTAGAAACTGTTCCCTAAACCGGCGTTCACATTGAGGCTTATACCCGGAGTTCTTCAGAGGAAATAAAATATTTGATATATGAACTATATAGTTTATAAAAAATTAGAAGAATTTGAATGTGTGAACTGATGTTAAGATTTTTAATTTGTCAAATTTATTTTAATTATGTAAGACTAACGATAAATTTGGATATGTAGCTCAGTATTTTGAAAAATTTTAGGAATGCTATTCCAATAATGAGCTTTAGTGAGTAAACTAAATAAAAAATGGTTTCCAGGTATGCTTTTTTGCACTATGGTTATGGCTTTCTGATTTTAAATTGGAAAACAAAAAACATTTAAAATATCATAGAAGCAATGTTCCCAACTTACAAGTTAATTATTAAATATGTGTTATTAATATGAACAAATTTTATGGTAAGACTGGTCTCCATTTTATTATTTTAGTTCATACCCAACGTGTATTTTTAGCCTGCAATCCCAAGACTAACCATTATTATTAATAAGAGGTGGACACTAGAGGTTGATACAAAGGAATCAATGAGAGTGGGACATTACAGGTTAATACAGATGAGTCCACTAACAGGTGGAAATTACAGGTTGATACAGAGGAATCCACTATTAGGTGGACATTACAGGTTGGTAGAGATGAATCCACTGACAGTTGGACATCACAGGTTGATACAGATGAATCCACTGGACATTACAGGTTGATACAGAGGAATCCACTGACAATTGGACATCACAGGTTGATACAGATGAATCCACTAATAGGTGGACATTACAGGTTGATACAAAGGAATCCACTGACAGTTGGATTCTACAGGTTGATACAGAGGAATCCACTAACAGTTGGACATCACAGGTTGATACAGAGGAATGCACTGACAGTTGGATTCTACAGGTTGATACAGAGGAATCCACTGACAGTTGGACAACACAGGTTGATACAGAGGAATCCACTGACAGTTGGATTCTACAGGTTGATACAGAGGAATCCACTGACAGTTGGACATCACAGGTTGATACAGATGAATTCACTGACAGTTGGGCTTTACAGGTTGATACAGATGAATCCACTGACAGTTGGATTCTACAGGTTGATACAGAGGAATCCACTGACAGTTGCACATCACAGGTTGATAAAGATGAATTCACTGACAGTTGGGCGTTACAGGTTGATACAGATGCATCCACTAATAGGTGGACATTACAGGTTGATACAAAGGAATCACTGACAGTTGTACATTTGAGGTTGATACAAAGGAATCACTGACAGTTGGAAATTAACATTACAGGTTGATACAAAGGAATCACTGACAGTTGGAAATTAACATTACAGGTTGATACAAAGGAATCACTGACAGTTGGAAATTAACATTACAGGTTGATACAGACGAATCCACTGACAGTTGGATTCTACAGGTTGATACAGAGGAATCCACTGACAGTTGGATTCTACAGGTTGATACAGGATAATCCACTGACAGTTGGACATCACAGGTTGATACAGATGAATTCACTGACAGTTGGGCGTTACAGGTTGATACAGATGAATCCACTAATAGGTGGATATTACAGGTTGATACAAAGGAATCACTGACAGTTAGAAATTAACATTACAGGTTGATACAGAGGAATCCACTGACAGTTGGATTCTACAGGTCGATACAGAGGAATCCACTGACAGTTGGATACTATAGGTTGATAGAGAGGAATCACTGAGAGTTGGACATTACAGGGTGATACAGACGAATCCACTGACAGTTAGACATCACAGGTTGATACAGATGAATCCTCTGGACATTACAGGTTGATACATAGGAATCCACTGACAGTTGGACATCACAGGTTGATACAGATGAATCCACTAATATGTGGACATTACAGGTTAATACAAAGGAATCACTGACAGTTGTAAATTAACATTACAGGTTGATACAGAGGAATCCACTGACAGTTGGATTTTACAGGTTGATACAGAGGAATCCACTGACAGTTGGATACTATAGGTTGATAGAGAGGAATCACCGAGAGTTGGAGAATACAGGGTGATACAGACGAATCCACTGACAGTTGGACATCACAGGTTGATACAGATGAATCCACTGGACATTACAGGTTGATACAGAGGAATGCACTGACAGTTGGACATCACAGGTTGATACAGATAAATCCACTAATAGGTGGACATTACAGGTTGATACAAAGGAATCACTGACAGTTGTACATTTGAGGTTGATACAAAGGAATCACTGACAGTTGGAAATTAACATTACAGGTTGATACAAAGGAATCACTGACAGTTGGAAATTAACATTACAGGTTGATACAAAGGAATCACTGACAGTTGAAAATTAACATTACAGGTTGATACAGACGAATCCACTGACAGTTGGATTCTACAGGTTGATACAGAGGAATCCACTGACAGTTGGATTCTACAGGTTGATACAGGATAATCCACTGACAGTTGGACATCACAGGTTGATACAGATGAATTCACTGACAGTTGGGCGTTACAGGTTGATACAGATGAATCCACTAATAGGTGGATATTGCAGGTTGATACAAAGGAATCACTGACAGTTGCAAATTAACATTACAGATTGATACAGAGGAATCCACTGACAGTTGGATTCTACAGGTCGATACAGAGGAATCCACTGACAGTTGGATAATATAGGTTGATAGAGAGGAATCACTGAGAGTTGGACATTACAGGGTGATACAGACGAATCCACTGACAGTTGGACATCACAGGTTGATACAGATGAATACACTGGACATTACAGGTTGATACAGAGGAATCCACTGACAGTTGGACATCACAGGTTGATACAGATGAATCTACTAATAGGTGGACATTACAGGTTGATACAAAGCAATCAATGACAGTTGGATACTACAGGTTTATACAGAGGAATCCACTGACAGTTGGACATTACAGGTTGATACAGATGAATCCACTGACAGTTGGATACTACAGGTTTATGCATAGGAATCCACTTAGAGTTGACAATTATAGGTTGATGCAGAAGAATTCACTGACAGTTGGACATTACAGGTTGATACAGAGGAATCCACTGACAGTTGGACATTACAGGTTGATACAGAGGAATCCACTGACAGTTGGACATTACAGGTTGATACAGAGGAATCCAGTGACAGTTGGACATTACATGTTGATACAGAGGAATCCAGTGACAGTTGGACATTACAGGTTGATACAGAGGAATCCAGTGACAGTTGGACATTACAGGTTGATACAGAGGAATCCACTGACAGTTGACATTACAGGTTGATACAGAGGAATCCACTGACAGTTGGACATTACATGTTGATACAGAGGAATCCACTGACAGTTGGACATTACAGGTTGATACAGAGGAATCCACTGACAGTTGGACATTACAGGTTGATACAGAGGAATCACTGACAGTTGGACATTACAGGTTGATACAGAGGAATCCACTGACAGTTGGACATTACAGGTTGATACAGAGGAATCCACTGACAGTTGAACATTACAGGTTGATACAGAGGAATCCACTGACAGTTGGGCATTACAGGTTGATACAGATGAATCCACTAGACATTACAGGTTGATACAGAGGAATTTACTGACAGTTGGGCATTACAGGTTGATACAGAGGAATCCACTGGACATTACAGGTTGATACAGAGGAATCCACTGGACATTACAGGTTGATACAGAGGAATTATTTGACAGTTGGACATCACAGGTTGATACAGAGGAATCCACTGGACATTACAGGTTTATACAGAGGAATCCGCTAACAGTTGGACATTACAGGTTGATACAGAGGAATCCACTGACAGTTGGGCATTACAGGTTGATACAGATGTATCCACTGGACATTACAGGTTGATACAGAGGAATTGACTGACAGTTGGGCATTACAGGTTGATACCGATGAATCCACTGGACATTACAGGTTGATACAGAGGAATTCACTGACAGTTGGGCATTACAGGTTGATACAGAGGAATTCACTGACAGTTGGGCATTACAGGTTGATAAAGAGGAATTCACTGACAGTTGGGCATTACAGCTTGATACAGAGGAATTCACCTACAGTTGGGCATTATAGGTTGATACAGAGGAATTCACTTACAGTTGGGCATTACAGGTTGATACAGAGGAATTCACTGACAGTTGGGCATTACAGGTTGATACAGAGGAATTCACTGACAGTTGGGCATTGCAGGTTGATACAGAGGAATTCAATGACAGTTGGGCATTACAGATTGATACAGAGGAATTCACTGACAGTTGGGCATTACAGGTTGATACAGAGGAATTCAATGACAGTTGGGCATTACAGGTTGATACAGAGGAATTCACTGACAGTTGGGCATTACAGGTTGATACAGTGGAATTCACTGACAGTTGGGCATTACAGGTTGATACAGATGAATCCACTAGACATTACAGGTTGATACAGAGGAATTTACTGACAGTTGGGCATTACAGGTTGATACAGAGGAATCCACTGGACATTACAGGTTGATACAGAGGAATTATTTGACAGTTGGACATCACAGGTTGATACAGAGGAATCCACTGGACATTACAGGTTTATACAGAGGAATCCGCTAACAGTTGGACATTACAGGTTGATACAGAGGAATCCACTGACAGTTGGGCATTACAGGTTGATACAGATGAATCCACTGGACATTACAGGTTGATACAGAGGAATTGACTGACAGTTGGGCATTACAGGTTGATACCGATGAATCCACTGGACATTACAGGTTGATACAGAGGAATTCACTGACAGTTGGGCATTACAGGTTGATACAGAGGAATTCACTGACAGTTGGGCATTACAGGTTGATAAAGAGGAATTCACTGACAGTTGGGCATTACAGCTTGATACAGAGGAATTCACTTACAGTTGGGCATTATAGGTTGATACAGAGGAATTCACTTACAGTTGGGCATTACAGGTTGATACAGAGGAATTCACTGACAGTTGGGCATTACAGGTTGATACAGAGGAATTCACTGACAGTTGGGCATTGCAGGTTGATACAGAGGAATTCAATGACAGTTGGGCAATACAGATTGATACAGAGGAATTCACTGACAGTTGGGCATTACAGGTTGATACAGAGGAATTCACTGACAGTTGGGCATTACAGGTTGATACAGAGGAATTCACTGACAGTTGGGCATTACAGGTTGATACAGAGGAATTCACTGACAGTTGGGCATTACAGGTTGATA
This sequence comes from Stictocephala bisonia, assembly GCA_035578905.1. Taxonomy (NCBI): domain Eukaryota; kingdom Metazoa; phylum Arthropoda; class Insecta; order Hemiptera; family Membracidae; genus Stictocephala; species Stictocephala bisonia. The sequence continues at coordinate 40,621 of JAQJVL010000664.1, read as the reverse complement.
CAGATGAGGCCATTGATGGAAACTATAGGTTGATACAGAGGCAATGACAGACAGGAAAAGATTACAGTCGCTCATGAAGTTGACATCTTGAAGGCTTTGAAGTAATTATTCCTTATATTTATTTGTTATAGATAAAAATCTGCTACAGAATCTTTTCATAATAGTTTATATTATTCATTTTGATTTAATGTATTTCATATTTCCATAACAGTTGCTCTTCTTTCGGTATTTTATTTCTACGTATTTTACTTGTTTGAAAGCCATTCAAAAATACATATGTCGTGTAATGTTTTGTGACTTATTTTTTAAATAACTTCCACATTAGAGTTCAGCAGTTTAACAATTTAAATTTAGGATTTTTAGAACAGAATGTATTAGTGTATAAATTACCTACTCTAAAATACATTGAGAATGTTTAAAGCTACTGATACATTATTTACAAAATAAAATACTAAGAAAAAAGAGTGTGGTTCATTTCACTGCTGAACTCCAAAATCTATACGGTAAAATCAATAGTAATTAAAACAGAGTATTAAACCAATGAACGGGTTTTTGCTGCAACCGGAGCTTTGTCCCATCATAAGCTGCTATCATCAATATCACATGATGTATGGCACAATTCATCATACGATGAAACAATACATTTTGTTTTTTGTCCGCCTTGCCAATACATTTATTACTGCATTTTTCTATTTACTTTTTGTATACTGTCCTTAATTGGTTTTAGTTTGTTTTCCATTATATTTCGTTAATTTGAATATAAATTGTACATAATCATTGATATGGAAATTATTTATAAGTTCCCTTAGTTTTTAATGTGAATTACAGAAAAATGGGACCTGCATTTTAAGTGATTATAGTACATTTATTAGAGGAAAAAATGACAGATTTTTTGGCATATGTGGTCCCTATCTTCTTCGTGTTAATGGTATAGTTAGGTTGTTCTGAAATAACCAGCACTTTTACGATTCTTAATAAGTACGATTTGATTATTATTAAGAATACAACATATTAAAGTGAGACATTCCTTTAACTTACTTCCTGTTCCGAAAACAACATACTCTTTTTCCGAAAACATTATGCAAAGAAAATACATTGTTATTTGTTACATACAGTATTATGAATGTATTCGGCTATGTTTCTTTTTACCACTAAAAGTATAGTTATAGTAATAATTTTGATCTCAAACAAATATAGGACAGTCTGACATGGCTTATTGAAATCAAAAATCAAAATCAAAACCTTTATTTGCACATCACGTTGAACAATTATTTACATGAAATAATCAAACTGGTGCATTGTCAAAAATTACTATAAAAATTTATATTCAAAATTAAAATTTATAACTTACATTAAAAAATAACATTCTTAAACTGAGATGGAGTATTTAATAATTAAAAAATTTTAATTTACTTTTGAACTTGAGACACTAGAAAATATTTTATTACACTAAAGATTGATAATTTATGATGGATGCTGAATACTGGAAATGCATTAAAATGATCAGAAGGGTATTAGTTTAAATTATAATAAGATTTTTTAGTGACATAATTTTAAGTTTAGGAAGAATTTTGTTTTCTGGCAGACGTTTAATTGGCAATGGTAATTTATTGAATATTTTGAAACCCATATATTTTCGGCATCTTTCATCTAGTGAAGTTTTATGAACAGGGTAGCTGAAAGCGTCATTATTTATTGTTTTGTATGAATGATTAACTTTAACATTTCCAAATGTGTTAGGATCATTTATTATCATATTTAGAATTTCGAAAATATATTAACTTGGTAGCGTTAGAATTCCTATCTTTTTGAATAAAGTGAATAATGAATAATGAATTTATTTCCAACTAAAATAAACAATAAAGTTTGCAACTTTATTGAAACTTTATTCAAAATATTGCCTCTTAACTTGAAAAATGGATCTTATAATTCATTTCAGTGCTTTGAAAACTGAAATGAGCTGTATTGAAGCACCCCACATAGTGATCCCATATTTCAAAATATAATTTATATATGCAAAATAAACTACTCTACAAAATTTAACTGATGTGGAAGCACATAAAATTTACATAAGAAATCTAAAAGGCTTTAATTTTTTTTAAAGAAAGCAGATATGATGCTTCTAACCAAAATAGATGATTCTAGTTTCATTCCTATTTAAAAGTATTATCATTAAACTACTTACCCAATAATTGTATAATTGATTGAATACTTGAACTAAGATCATGCAAGTTTGTTCTGTTCTAATAGCGGAAGTAGTATACAAAACAAGTTAAAAGTATTGGAATTTGATTTGGTAATGGACTAATACAAATCAAGAATAAAAGAGAGCCTAAATCTTATCCTTTTGGAACACCACATTTCACAGTAATTTGAATAATAATTTATGTTGTTATTTGAAATAACTGTTCTCTATTTTCTGTTTCTTAAAAAATACCTTATCATATTATTAGCTTTGCTACATACACCCAGCTCAATCGATCTTGTGGCAATAAGCCCGTGATCAGTACAGTCAAATGCCTTGGACAAGTCACAGAACACACCTGTTCTGTTCCATGACCAAACCAAACTGTTCTTTACATAGTAGGTTATTAAATTCAAGATGACTGTTTATTCTAGAATTAATTACTTTTTCAAACACTTTTGATAAATTGCTGAGAATTGATATTGGCCTGTAATTATTAATATTTGTACGTAATCCTGCTTTAAAAATTGGCTTAACTTCAGAGTGCTTAGATATTTGTGGAAATGTTCCGCTTTTCAAAGACTAAATTTACTATCAGCGTTAAAGCTGGTGATATTATTTGCACTGAGGTTTTTATTAAATGAGTAGGTATACTGTCATAACTGGAAGTTGCAGTGTTTTTAAGTCCGAGAATAAGTTTTTTTTTTTTTTTTTAAGAAATTGTTGCTGGTTGAGTAAGACCAACATTACTAGCAATTTGGGGTGGTTCTTCTACTATATATATATATATATATATATATATATATATATATATATATATATATAATTATATATTTTAAGTATCAGCTATATCTAAAACATGTGTGTTAAATAATTCAGCAACCTCATCTGGTGCATTTATTTCTTTATCATTGGCCTCAAGTAATAAGCCTTTCTGTATTTTTATGTTTAGTTTATGTGCCAAGTTCATTTTTTACAACTGAACTTGTTGCTCTGGATTTATTAGTGGATTTTAATACACACTTTGAATTTACCAGTTTTTTAGCTTTATTGATAATTTTTCGGGAAATCTTTTTGTATTATTTTACAAAAAATAACATTTGTATACATACAGCACTATGTTTAGCCTCAGGATGAAGCTCATGTTTTCTTTTTGATGATATTTGAATTAAATTATCAAATTCTATTATTTTTACATTCATTGACATATTTGAAAGGTAAAACTTCATCCATATTGGACTTAAATATGTAAATAAACCTATCATAACTAGTATCAACTTCACAGGATAGTTTAAAATTTGATGATTCTTCGGATAATCTATTTAAGAACAGAGAAAAGTTACTTTTAATAAAAATCCTTTTTCTTAGTTTATTGTTTTTTAAAAGGATTTTTTACTTGATGGAGGTAAGTTTATAATCAGAACATTATTGTCATATTAATGAATATAATTATTCCTAAAATACTTTAATCCAAAACCATAACTGACAGCAATGTTGTCTATACAAATGGCTGAGTTGTTTGTAATTCTTTTGGGTTTAGAAAAAAACAACTTGTATCTTTGACTTTCAAAACACACCATGAAACGTTGTAATATGTTATCATTTACCAGAATATTTACATTAAAATCTGAAGCAATATTGTTTTTTTTTTTTTTATTTCAACTCTTTACTCAGCTTATTTAGGAGATCATAGAGAATTTTTTAAACTTATGGGATGCTGTTTTATCTGGAATTCTGTAAACAGATATAACAATAACAGAGTATTTTAATAATTCTATACAAGATCCTTCAAAATGAGGATCTTGATTAAAATTTTACAGATTTGACCTAATTTTAATAAATATTTGAATATTTTATTGAAATATTTATGACTACATAAGCATACGAAGATTGTAGATGCAATGTGTAGTCTAGTTAGTAACTAGGGTACTAACCTCCTATAAAGATAATACAGTGACCAGTACGAGGAGTCCAGACCACTTGCTGTACATATTATTTTGTTAGATGTGTTTAAAGTCTTGCACCTAGTTCTCCCTAAAGGTATGGTTAATGAACTGTCCACCTCCCTTTGTATGGACTTATATTAAATCCAGTCATTCCGGTCAGTAGAGACTTTGTAGAAGTTTGTCCAGTAAAGTAAAGACCACCGAGGGATTGCCACTTTATTTAAACATACTCAGATCGTAGAACTCGCATTATGTATAAAACATGTTTTTCTAACAAATACATGGAATAAAACACTACGGTGCTGTTCCACGTACTATAATTATGTGCTATATTTATAATTATAAAACTAAAGCAATTACATGAATGTGCAAAATAATCTTAAATAATTAAAATAAAATTAATATATCGAACACTAAACAACTATTAATGAGTTATTATTACTTTACTAAAATAATATTGTAAAATGTTTAAAATTTCTCACGATGTTTGAAAAATCTAAGTATTTACTAAGGACGATCTCAGTTTATTATATGTTAATATACAAACAATCATTCAGTGTTTCTTTAACCTTAGCATTAATAATTACAGAAATTGTGATGAATACATTTATTTTAAAAAGGAAATTGATTTAAAACTACATAAGGTAATTATTTAAAACAACCGAAAATAGTGATCTAGCCTGTCGAGAAACTAGATGATGTTACACCTAGCATTTAATGTCTTTATTAAAAAAATAAAATGGCAGAAGAAAAACATAAAACAGATGACTAAGTTTTTATGGGTTAACTTTTCTTCAACACCTAGCATAGTTAAACTTGTGTCGGACTCCATTTTATGGGCTGTCCCTTATGAATTTTAATATACTTTCAAAGTGCACCTCAGTACTAGTAAGTAAAATTTGTTATATTTTACATAACTAACTATTATATAGTACATTAAGATACGAAATGTTAAATTATTTTAAAGGAAAATATGTGAGCTAATGCTCCCTGTTCATGAAAATTAAACAATATATTTCACTGGTTTACGTAAAATATAACAAAGGAGCTAATTCTGTTGGCCGATTCAACACATCACTGTCCCGTTAAGATTTATCTTATTTCGATTGTTAGTTACAAATATTGAAATGAGATTTGCCGTTGATTTTGGCTCCTCTCTTTGGACAATCTATCTCAGTTCAATGTGATTAGCCTTGCTAAATCGTTACAGGAGTTTACCATGAATTTGAAGCTATTTAGCTAATTATATATAAAAGCTAATTATATATATGTAAAAGCCAAATAATTTACAATTAACTTACTTGTCACAGTTCCTCAAAATATATACGACTTAAGACCACGAATCTTCGAAAATATTTCTAGAGCGCAAGATGTGTACTCAATAATATTGTACAGTATTTTCCTCATATAGTGAACATATGCATAACAAATTATATTTAACCTTCTAAGAGTACAGAAAGAAGAAAACAAATAAAAACTTCGTGTTCGAAGTGACAAGAACGTAGCGAGTGACTAATATTTGGGGTTGGCACGTTAAGCGTGCAAGGCTAAGTAGCATACAGTAATAATATTTATTCTGGAAAAATAACTTACATACAAACTATTTTCCTAACACAACTTAAATATTGAAATTCAATTTACGATTACGTCTTAACAATTGAAATCAATGGAATCATCACAGTCCACTGTCAAGAATTCTCTCCGGTGCCTGGAGAATACTTATAAGGCATTCTTTATTAGCCATGAGAGATTTAAGAACTAGGCAACTTTTATTATTGGTTTTTATTTCAAATATGAATTCCACTACCCAAGGAATGATACTCGAGTATAAAGTATTTGTTATTTTTTTGGGTTATTCCTTTAACTTGACACCCTAACAGAGTATTTGTTGTATTGAAAAGGGATGGAGAGTTTATAAATAATATTTTCAAACTTTTATATTACTTAAATTAAGTTCCAAATAAAATCTCTTTTCATTATATTTTATATACGACACGTTGGTTTTTTAGGCAATTGCCGTAAGTCCTATATGATTCACTGAGGGTTGTACATGAGCAAACCAAACATAAATCCAGCCCCCCCCCTCCAACCGAAGTTTTCGAATACATTTAAATATATTTTAATATTTTTAATGTATAATGAATAAAAAGAAGAATTTTTAATATTCGTGTTAGGGGATTAATTTATTTTAACATCTATGGAGTCCAATTAAAACTCTGCAGTTAGCTGTTCTTTTATTATTTAGAAGGTGGTAGGTTGAGTGCCCTGGATTGTCCGTGTCCGGATGTTCACCGTTGTTGGCTTATTTAATATTCCATGTCATCTAGGTAGCTTTTATAAAAACCCCTAGATATACAGACTTCTTCAAAAATATAATAATAGATACAACTTAAACCAATAACTTAGATTATGTATGGCTATGAATGAATGATCACCTAATTAGCTGCAGATTTAATTGAACAATTTTGCATATAAGTTAATAAACGTTACATTGATATTTATATTATGTCTTAGTGTACATAAAGGTTTAATTTTAACTGAAATTAAACTAGTTACAAATCATACCATTGTTATCAAATATTTTGCCATTAAATAGTTAATTTATAGTTGACTTTGATGAGTGGTTTGGACTGAAAATATGAATTCACCACCCAACGAAGCGAATCATAATTAGGAATAATATTTGTTGTTATGATTTGTGTTGATGTTAACAAGTGTCATATAATTTGTATTGTTATTTTGTTACGTAAGAAAACTGCCAAACAGGATAAATGTAATGTTGCATGTACCTTTAATAAAAATGTGAGTAATCTATTACTAGTAAATTAAGGAAATTAATCATTACAGCAAAAAGAAAAAATTGGCTTTTTAGGTAGACATTGAAAAACTATTCGCGGATACTCTTCAATAAAATATGAAAAACGAATAAACTTCATTATATGCTATTATAACGTGTTTCAGAGAAAAAAATAATCAATTTATTAAATTGCAATTTGTATGCAAAATATTATATTTGTATAACACGTAAAATAACAATATGTGTATTTCTTTAATCATAAACTGTGCTCGAAGCAAATTCACAATTATTTAGATGGAAGAGGAAAATTTTTCATTAAAAGATTACTTGAAGCAAAGAGTTGATGTGAAGAAAAAATTTTTATTATGTGATGAATTGTGCAATACATCATGTGATATTGACAATCTTCATCTTATGAGGGAGGAAATAGATGCCCGGAGATGGGAGCATCGCTCATGTCTAAGAGACACTACTGGTTTTCTTTGTTCAGAGTTGTATCTTAAAGTAAAATTGTTCAAAGTCAAACAACAATTTTCAGAACAGAATCAATTAAAATTATAGTAGAAATGTGGGTCTATTTTCAAATGGAACTTAAACGAATAAGTCAATTTGATGCAGGTTTGTGTTCATAAGTTAAATATCGTCACAAACAAATTTTGAAATAATTCAATCGTCATTCCATCAAAAATAGTTCGAACTCAACTAAATTTGTTTTACTTAATAGATTATGAATGGTGCATTAACATATTTGTATAAAATTTTAGTCGCATGGCTCTCCTTCGGTTACGTAGCATCAGTTTATTCAACAGTTGTTTCCCCTTGGTACTTTGTTCATTTTGAGACAAGTATACAATACGATTAGGATAAGGAAATTAATTTTACAACATTTAAAAAATCAAACATCTAAACTAGTTTATAAAATATTTATAACAATAAAATATACATTTAGTATTCTGGGAAGAATAAACACTTACTAGTTGTTTATACGGAATGTTAGAGAAAATTGGAGGAAGAAAAATATCGTATAGGTTTTTTATGTTAAGTTTTACATATGTTAATAATATATTTGCTATCAATATTTCATAATAATTCTGAACAAAACTAATAAATGAATTTCATATATATAACATTTAATATATACTTACATGGTTATTTAGTGTATATAGTGCAATATTCATACACATATTCATGCATGTAATTCAAAGTTTCTTATAAAAAAACATGTAATAAACTCGTCTATCAGGGTAATATTGCGAAATCACAACCAAATTTCAAACTTATCCTATGGGAGGCCCTCTGGGATAGTTGTCCAAACAATGATTTTTTAGAATTTTCAGGCCGCAGAAAAAAGCAGTCTGGATCATATAAAAATTTTAGAATCAGAGTTTCGAGCAGAAACGCTTTCAAAACCTTGCAACTGTTGACACCACCTTACATTTAAATAGTACAAACCATCCTTTTGTTGTATGTCGAGATACGCACTAACACGGGGTACATACATACAATGTCAACATACATACAACGGTGGTTTCGAACATCTCCCCTTTCATGCAGGTGTGCTTTTAGTCAACATATTTCCAAACCAATTAAAATGTGCTCAAAGGCCCAAAAAATTACTCTTGATATCTAAAGCGTTTTATAGTGTGGAAGATTTCCTTGCACATAACTGGGAGACCAAAATATAATTGTCATAACTAATACCGAAAATGGATTGGGCTACTTACTTCGGTATGAATGAGAGTGTGATTGAAACTGTCAATGTATGTATGTAACATTGTATAGAATTATTGGTAAATTTCAGTTAGGATATTGATGATTAGGATACTATTGTCGTAAATTGTTCTTTGGAATAAAGTAATTTAAATTTCAATTTAGACAGAATACTTCAAACCTAAAATATACGCGAGTTTTTACTTAGTCTGCCTTCAAATGCTAATTAGATTAAATGAAACGAGAATTTAATTTAAAGACACAGCTTGGCTTTGTGGCTCCAGAAAAGACGCTTGGTAAAATCAGATATCCATGTTCATTATGATTAAATATTATTCTCTATTATCTATATGTAATTACAACTTTTAACTAAATACTTTCAGACTCTATATTTTACAAAATCCTATAAATTTAATGAGACTAAATAAACTATAGACTAGCATAGGCTGTAATATTTTGCTGAAGTTATTCAAAGTTATTTATCATTGGAAACTAAAGTTTAAATGTCAACAAAACAGAATGATGAAAAAAGATACTAAAGTAGCATTTTAGCGTCTTAACTTTTTATCATTTATATAAATCCATAATTACTAAAAATGTATATAAACTATGAGAACGTCACACATCACACATTTATTATTAGTATTAAGTAGAAGATATTAAGGTAATTTCATTAACCACGTTTATTAATAGAATAAGTCACATACAAAATAAATAAAAATAGTAAACACTAAAATAATATTAATGGACAAAACTTATGGAAATTAATATCTTAATGGTTTTAAAAATATATTCATATATGTTTATATGCTATATATTAACTCTTACTCAAAGGATTCACTTCTCCTAAAGTGTCCTTATGTACAAGGCAAAGTACTCTACAAGTCAAACGGTTCTCTGAGGACTATCAGTCAAAGGGTTGCTTTCAAGATGTACATAGCTGTCTAAGTATTACAGGTCTCTTAAGGACTCAAGGACTTGCTCCACTTTAAATTCTTTTAGCATTAAATATACGATATTTTAATTGCCAAAATTAGTTTACAATAGTTTTCGGAATATTTTTACAATAATATATTTAGATGCATTTGAAACGTTCTAAATAAACATAACAAACTAATTAATTGTGAATAATGAATATTCAGCAGATAAAAATATAAATAAACTGTTTTCTAAAGATTATACATTAACTTGTTTAGTTTTAATTGAACATATGTATAGAAACTAGGGGACGCACCTGCACGCTTCACGTGCCAACCCCTTTATTGGAAATATATTATCTCCTAATTCTAAAGGGAGAATATTTTTATAATCATACAAGCGGAACCAAACAAATTTATGAGGTAGTGACTAAATGATATTACAATGACATTGTAGATGATTTATTCAGTATATATAAACTATACGAATATTAAATTGTATACAACAGAAATTTAGGGAATCCTCTGCATGAAACATATAATAAAAAATGATTAATAAAATATTATAGTCCAATTTGGATATTCGAGTTCCTTCCTCTAAATATTGTAATGCAGACGTCGTAATTAGTTTTATAGTAAAATTAGCATGATCTGAAAAACTTTTACCATCAAAACTAGTCAATATATCATGTAATTTTTATGATTACCTTTCTTTGAAAGTTATTTATTAGCATTGTATATGTAAGTTCATGATATGTATTAAATATCTGGAGATTTACAATGTTTTGAGTATTTAAGAAACAAACACAACGTTTCGACAGGTATAACAAACTCCTGCCGTCTTCAGGTATTTGTTTAGATTGTAGACTAACTTAGCCTACATCTAAAACTTTATTTTTATTGTATCCTTAACCCATACTAAATCAGAAAATATTTGATACTACATGCTAGATACTAAATATTACTGTTGTAAGTCAAAAGTTCTTAAAACACTATCACACATAACATAATTATACAAAATATAATCCACAAATACACAATATGAAATATAAAAGAAATGCAAGCTATGAAATCAGTCAACATAACACAGAGCAATTTATTATTTGGTCTATTTAATAACTTGCTCTGTGTTTTGTTGACTGATTTCATAGTTTGCATTTCTTTTATATTTCATATTGTATACTTGTGTATAATATATTGTATAATTATGTTATGTGTGAAAGTGTTTTAAAGAACTTTTGACTATCTACAGTAATCTTTAGTATCTAGCATATAGTACTAAATCTTTCCTTATTTCGAATGGATTAAGGATAACATAAAAAAATGTTTTAGATGTAGGCTAAGTTAGTAAGTACACGGCAGGAGTTTTTTATGCCTGTCGAAACGTTGTGTTTGTTTCTTAAATACTCAAAGCAATGAAAATCTCCAAATATTATTTTTTATGATGAAGCTATATTTTTATAAATTGCAAAAATAATTGCGTCAGCCTATTTACTCCATATACAAAGTAGTTTACTTTTATTAGTTGTAAAGGAGGCCAATACTTCACAATATTGCACACTATTTCCTTTCCTGGAATACGCCCTTTGCGCACATAATTCACCACCCCATGAACAAGAAGGAGTCTAAAATTGTACGGTTCGTAGCGTATTTAACTTAATTCCGCTGTAATTTCGATTCTTTTTAAATATGGACCATTACTGACCCCAAAATAACTATATTTATAATTTACTTGATCTGTAGATACCTTCGCACGATCATCATTGGTCTTGGATACGTGTAATGGAGAAGATCCGTAATATTTTCGTATGAGAATGCTGTTAAGTAAATGTTTTTAGCTTTAAGTTAATCTGGCAAATAAAATTGTCTTAACGTCATTTTTTTAATAAAAATTTAGTAATTAAAAACTGTGATCTCTGATACGATGTTTTTTCAAAGTAATTGAGTGAAAATATAAGAAAATCTTAGATCTAAAAGTCTCAATGCAGAAGTACATTATTTTACCCTGAAAACAAACAAGGCCAATTCAGGATACGTTCTATATTGTGAGGTCAGAAGCAACATATTGGGTTTGTTGGTAGGTAAATTGAAATGGACAAAGTTGTGAGTTGTGTCGTCTGCGCTGTAGAACCTTTGACATTAACTGTTGTCATTAACTATATCATATCAACTATATCACCTTCCGATACCTGTCTTTCTGTATCAAGAGCACGAAATATATGTTTCCAAGTAATATTAATTTTAATACAGACAATATATAATACAGTACAAGTAAACGTCACGCAACACAAATCTATTACAATATAAGCGCAGAATGCACAAATATATAACAATACAAGCTCAAAATGCACAAATATTATGGTGATCGATTTCGGTGAACCACGCCCACCTTCCTCAGTCCAGAGGGATTCACAAAAGGCGTGGTTCACGGAAATCGATCACCATAATATTTGTGCATTTTGAGCTTGTATTGTTATATATTTGTGCATTCTGCGCTTATATTGTAATAGATTTGTGTTGCGTGACGTTTACTTGTACTGTATATGTACCAACACGTATTATGCTAATTAAAAAACTATTTAATATATAATACTAACAGTAGATGATTCAATAGATGAATCTAGTAAAATTGCAGTATATTTTAAATTTAATATCACTATAGATCAATAGATGAATTTAGTGTCCATCACAATGACAATAGATGAATTTAGTAAAATTGTAGTATATTTTAAATTTAATATCACTATAATAAACTTAAATTGGAAATGTGAGTGTACATAATACAATTTTAAAAGTCTAGTCCAACGTATTCCATTTAACTTATTTTTTTTGTTTTTTTAATTACTATGCTTACTTTAATGTACATCTAACCTAAAAAAAATACAAGGAGTACCAAATAATTTACCAATTTATTAAATATTATTGATTTTATCATCATAAAATAGTTCATTTTAATATGTGCAAATCACTTGTAATGAATTAAGACCACGCTATTTTTTTTTCAAACTCCACTCACCAGTTTACATAGGCCGTCAGCGAATGAAGTACTGACCGTCACCTCAGTTTGGGATTCGAACCTTGGAAATTTCCCTCCGCAGATCAAAATCTTAAGTCAACAAATATAGAAATGTTATTTTAATATTCACCACTAAAAAACATTTGTTCAATATTTACCAATATCGGTGGATGTATGTGTTTATGAAACAAAAATTACTCTTCCATTTCATATTTTACAAAGTTAAAATAAAATTAATTAATAACGACCTTTATAATTGTTCAATTATTCAAAGTACTATACATTTAATAACTAAACATGAAATTGATTTATTATAAATTACAATACCTTACCTTTTACTAAACCATAACGTTTATAAAAGGCCAGACTTTTATAAAAGGTGTGTTGGTGAATGAGATATATTGACTTTTGAGTGATGTAAGCTGAACGTGTTTTGATGTAGAAACACCTGAGGAAATTTTCTGTATGAGATGTTGTATTTAATTTCTGTATCAGCTCTCTCGTTGAGTTAGTCTGGATCATGAGTTGGCAGTAACTGAAGGGAGAAATATATTTATTTTTGACGTTTTATTTGCAGTTAAGTTGCTAAAGCGGTGAACATGGATTGTGAATGAGACTGTTGATACATTTAAAATCGTAGTCCTCGTTACTATCTAAGAGTAAATGACCTTTAAAAGTAGGACTTATTCATAGCCCTACAATTAGGACAATTAAGTAGGTACCACCCACTACTGATAATATTTTCGGTTAATTGACGATAAAAAATCTGATCTTTCTTTAAAACAAAATCATTTATTTAATATTGAAAACACGCCTATGATTATTTGATACTCATGGCCTATACGTACAAATTGGTGAGTATCACATGTCCACATTCTGGAGTGTAAGCCACGAAAAACAACTTCATCCTTACTATGTACGAGTTCACTCACTATTACCTCATAGTTATCATATTTGAATCTAGCTTTTGTCATTGATTTATAAAAAAACACATATGAATCCAAATTTCGTGTATATCATCATTTTTACCAATGAAGCCAAATTTACAAGAATGCTGATTCTTAAATTCCACAAAACCCACATTTCGTTCATTCAGTATCCACAAACAATTATTACACATTATTACCTCCAAAATCAGTTTTGTATGAATGTATACTGGCAACATTGGTGATAACGTTTTATAGTTTGATATCTTTTCTAAGATAAAATGTGATAAAATATGTCTACCCTCTATTGACATACCTCTATTTCTATTAAACAGTACAATATTATTTTTTAGGATTTTTTAACAATATTTGATTACCAAAGTTTGCTACAAGACGTGTTTTAAAACACTAAAACTATGTAGAATTCAATCTAGTGTAATACAGCTCTTCGGTTACGAGGGGAATAACCTTAATATTGATGCAACTTCTATTGCTTTAAAGTTGAAATACGTTTGAGTTTATATAGTTTCTTAGTGTAAGTTTATTTTTTGGTTTTCATGTAGTAAGGAGTGATTAAAACTAGTAAATCATTTTTAATATGCCGGGTTTAATTTTTCTGTTAATACATATTTTTAAAACAGTTTTAGAAACGTAAACCATTATCTGATTTAAATTATTGATTGTTTATTTAAAACTTATTTACTTTAAAAAGTGCATTTAACTTTTCGTTTGCTTACAAATTTTACAATTAAAATCAGATCACTCTTATTATTCTTGATAACAGCCAAAAAACTGTATTTCAATATTAAAAGATGAGATTAGTCTTGAGAAGAATAAAATAATAACAAGTATTATACATTGTACGTCCTGGTTTGGGAGCTTAGCACAAGGAACTTAGTTATATCGTATATTTTACTCAAGAATAAACGTCTAAAACAAATGTAACAGTATGAGAGATCAATAAACACAATTAGTTTTTTAATTAGCATAATACGTGTTGGTAAATATACAGTACAAGTAAACGTCACACAACACAAATATATTACAATACAAGTACAAAATGCAGATATATTATGGTGATCGATTTTGGTGAACCACGCTCACCTTCCTCAGACCAGAGGGATTCACAAAAGATTTAGGGATCACAAAATGATTCTTTTGTGAATCCCTCTGGTCTGAGGAAGGTGAGCGTGGTTCCATGGGATTTTCATAAACATGTATAATCAAAATAGCTATTGCTTGGACTTATATAAACGTGATTATTAATTAAATTATACGTAATACGTACAGTAATTAAGTTATTTCCATTCGACATCCATGATAAAAAAAAAAAAAAAAAAAAAAACACACTATACAGCTCCGCTCTGCATTATTGCTATTTAACGCATATAGTGGAGCATACAACAAACTGCGTTAAATCCTCTCTTTACGCTTGAACGTGGATTTAAGGAGGCAACGGGGTGAAACGACTCGGTTCAGGAAAAGATGTCAGGTAGCATAGGGTTTGACGATGATGAAACGCCTGGAAGGGTGAATTGTTCATCTAGGCACCTACTGAGTCCAATTCGTTCGAAGTAAATCTGTCATTCGTAAACTCAATTACCGAATCCTGGAATTGCCTACCTAAGGTATCAAGCTAATATAATCGTTAGGTGTATAGTTAAGGATAAATCAACGGCGATCCTACATAAAATAACCGACCCTGACGAAACTACCTCACATTGTCATGGTTAACATGTCAAACCAAGTCGGCTTTAAGAGCTGAGTATTTTTGGCAACATTTCTCAGATCCAATTGAAGATGGCCGATAACAGTATGGACAAAATGTCTGGTGATTGTTTACATAGTGTAAATGATGAAAATTTGTACAAATTTGTTGGGTGTGTCTTTTTACTTTTATTTTAGTTATTTAATTCTACATATGACCTTCAAATAAATACATTTCCTGAACTTTTTAATTAAAATATAAAACACAGTTATGGTATCGTTAATTGAATCAAATAAATTACTATATAACCATTCATAATAAACAACACTAACCACTCAGTATTATTTGCTATTTGCTTACGAGTTTAGAAGTTCACATAAAAATTAGTGAATAAAGTTATGTCGAATCATTACAATCAAAAGGCTAGCGGAAATTCTCCCTGAGACCTTTCAAGACATTTTACTAACGTTGAAATATCTCTGAGGGAATATGAAATGAAATGTTTACAATATTACGGAGAAATGTTATTGAGTTTTGAAATAAGATTCGTTCTAAATGAAAGGAGGCGGGGGGTTTAATGTGACTGGAATATTAATAGTTTGATCAAAACATGTTGTAAGGTAAATTTTATCATGTAATACTTTAATTATTTTATAAATAATAACTACAGTCAAACTGACTCAACGAACTTAACTTTAGCAAACGAAAAATCCATAGTGTTAAAATGTTCGTGATGTTTAGGAAAAAATTTAATAATTAAAATTTAATTATTGTCTTATTCAAAATAGAGATATATAGGCCTACTACAATTTTATATGTGTTATAGTTATTTTGAATACTGTAAATAGCATGATTTCATAACAATATTACATACCAGTTTCATTGATTTTTTTATAAGGACAGTTTTAAACACTCTGTAAGACTTTGTTGTCCCTCAAAATATGGGCCTATATCCAAATCTTTTGGGTGTTTTAGGGTCAATGCAAATAAATAATATAGTTTGTATTATTAATGTAACTGTTCAGGAATACATATATTCAATAACAAACCATCACTAAAGTTACGATACAATACAATTTACAATACTATCCTAAGTAGTATTGATGGATCACTTTAGTTAGGCTGAGTGTTTATCCATGTTTATACTGGCTTGACTAAGCCTCCAATCCCTTTCACTTGAAGAACTTTCCCCCAAGTTATATCTAATCTAGCACCCCTCTCTCCAACAGCCAATCCATCTATTTCACGCCTGATTCCACATTTTGTTTCTAAGCAAAATATATTTTCTGAATAGTTATAATTCATAACTATATTATTTAACATTAATGAAATATTATTATTCTTTCTATGATATTAAAAATAATCGCATGATATTCACAAATTTGGTTTAAAATAAATAGTTATTTTTTCCACGACTTTGATAGAGAACAAATATTTTAACTTTTTTATAGCACTAAATATACGAGACCATTTATAACTATATTGTGTAGATACTATATTGGGTGGTCATTCTGGTCAGAAGATATATTTATCTTAAGTAAGTTAATATTCATACACAACACGTAGTGCACAATTTGAGTTAATTTACTTGAAATGTACCAAAGAACCTAACCACCCATCAATAACACTGTACGTGTATGGGTGGGTGGATGGGTCAATCCCACTGTATGTGTATGGGTGGGTGGGGGGGGGCTTAATACTACCTTACGTGTATGAGTGGGTGGGTGGGTCAATATCACCGTACGTGTATGAGTGGGTGGGTGGGTCAATACCACCGTACGTGTACGAGTGGGTGGGTGGGTCAATACCACCGTGCGTGAATGGGTGGATGGGTGGGTCAATATTACCGTACGTGTATGGCTAAAACCATGAATTTTAATGAAGTTTGAAGTTGGGAGTAGTACTCGTAGAAGTATAAAGACGTCTGCAGTTAATTCTAACGTTGAAACATAACTTGGCAAGGCCAGACTGTTTTGGAGTGATAGTGTCCCATTTAATTCACAAGAGTTCATTGTGTTTAGTAAATTGTGAAGTGTTGAGGTAAATCTTACTATTCTCATTTTTCTTGTGGTAATGATCCTCTCTTCCAGTTCAGGTAGCCTTCTTGACTTTATTTATCAGGATATTTTATTTTACCTTGTTTTAAAGCAACTTTCTATAAGAATGTGCACAAATTATACCGAGAGAAATGTCTACTTTCTGTGAACGTTGATAGTCAACACTATTAAAATAATGTTTTCCCTTACACGTATATTATTAAGAAATCTAATGGCAAAATAATAATAATAGAGTCAAAGGTCATTTGTACCTAGTAAGATTAAAATAATGTATTTCTTTACACTTTCTTTCTTACGGTAACCATCATTAAAAAAATATTATATTTAACAGTACATATCAATTATAGTACAAGAGAAAAAAAGAGTCCTCCAGTGAATTTTGGGGTTGGTGATTTATATTTTTAATAGTTTATTTAAAAGCAGACACTAATCATGAAAATAATTTAAAAGAACACATTTTATGTTTTTTCAATGAGTTTAGTTGGCAACAAGACTAATCAATACGAGCAAAATGTTTATATAAATGACACCTAATGTTGTTTTTATTCAAAGTCTATTAATAGAAACTCAACGTTTACTTATTTATTACTTATATTAGATACAATATAAATTTCATCAAGTTAATGCCATTTAACAACATTCAAGAAGACCAAACTTTTACCAAATAGAAATAAAGTTGGTACATTTAAATATGATTTTTTTCAATTCAAAATCATTTATTATTTCTTAAATTGATATTACATTTCAGTACTTTTTTTTAATCTCTAGCATATAGCTATTTGAAAGATCAACTAATTTTATCATTATGAAATATCTTTAATATATGAGTAATCTTAAAGTAACTAACAAACAAAACAAAAATAAATAAACAAACCAAGAAACACCAAGGAAACATAGTTAAAGGAAACCAAACAACATTTGTTATTCATTATATCAGTCAAATTTTTAAAAAATTTAATTTTTATATCAGTATTCCTAATTTTTATTTCATTTTGGAGTTTATCTCAATTAATTGCTTGATTGTTTAAAAATTGCTTCTGGATCACGACTGTTATTCCTAACTCCACATGAGCCTAAAAGCAATAAATATTAACGCAATGGAAATAAACAAATAAATAATATACATAACTATATAAAACAAATATACTATAAATCAGCAATAAATAAATAATCAATTTAAGGAAAGCAGCTAAAACGTAACCTTATGTTCGGTTGAACAGAATCAGTCCTCAATAAAATTCCATATGTTTACCCAACCAATAGTAAACGATGTGAAAAGAGAAATCCCCACCCCAGTGACAAAACTTCACTTTTTGTCCCTTGTTGAAATTAAGCACAAAATTCCGTTTTAAATGTATGTTACAAAAATCTATTATTTCAACATTTGTAATAAATTTAACGTTCATAAAATAATAAAATGTAAAATCAAGCTCAATAACAAGTATTACTTTATAACAATTTATTTTATGGGTTGTTCTAAATATTTATAATATCAAGTTGTTCAATTTATTTCCAACAATAATCCATAAGTTTCAACTAATATTAATGACCTTCACTAAAAACTGTTTTAATTTAGTTTAATCATCTGGTCTTTAGATGTAACTAAATGATTAGGAATAATGCGTAATGATTAATAAAATATGATTTTGATAATATTTTTAAGGTGAGTATTATAATAAAAGTGCTTAACAAGGTCTAAAAATTATGATCCTAATAGCCTTATTTAAATCACAATAGTAAACGACGGGGCACTGGTGGCGCAGTGCTGTAATCCAGCTACTTAGGGACAAGGTGTTTGGGGGATTGTAGGCGATAGGTTGGAAGCTCGGTCCTTTTAATACCGATATGGCGTTCACTCAATGGTTGCTATCAGCGTGGACACAACTAGAGAAGTCTGGGGTGTCCATGTTGGGTGGTAATCATTATACGGATGTTGTGTAGGGGAGATAATTATGTATCAGGCTTGTCAATTACCTGAACATCAGTTCAACACTACGTGGTTCAGATCCCACGTAAAGCTGTAGGTCCATTATTTGCCCCGGCTGCTGGGCTATTGATAAATTGCCCTTTCTGAAGAACAGTTGAACTCAGTTAATAACCAGACTACACTCATTCTACACTCATATCATCATTCATATTAGCCTTAAAATACGCACCACGTTGTGTCGGCGTCTCATATGTAAGAAATAAGAAAAATAGAAAAGTATTGACCACCACTTAGACAAAATTCTTGAATTTGATATTTATTTTATATGTATCATTGTAATAGTAAATTAGTTTGCAATATACAAAGCAAATAGCAATACAGATTTTTTTTTAACGTAAATCAAAATAAATACAATTTTTGGTGTTTTTAAAATAACATAAATATGAACAAGATTTATTATGAATATAGAAATGTATATGTATATTTATATTGGTAGTTAATTATATTTATAACAAAAATAACTATAAAACCTTCAACATTATCAGAAGACACAACTCACAACCTAGTCCATCCATTCCAACTTACCTAGCAACAAACTTAATACTTTGCTTCTAACCTCACAATTTATATCGTTTTGGTCTTAATTGTTCTGAAGGCTAGGAACAACATATTTTTGGATTGCAATTTCAAGATCTTAACTTAACTTTCCTTATACAAATTGACCGACTTAAACATCTTACATTTGGATCATAACTTAAATTTTTCTGTACAAAGTAATTAAATTGAACAATTTACATTTTGATTGCAATTTCATAATCATAATTTTACCTTTTTTTTATAAAACGTAATCACCATCTTTGAACATTACAGTTCTTGATTTTAAAAAACTACACAAATACATGCCGTTAAATAAGTTCTTATACCGGAACCGTTGTATATAATCTATGTTTAAAAACCTGTCTCAATTACAGTGATTGGCTAAACCGTAATCCTCATATAATCCGTCAGATTTTCGTACTATGGAAATGACATGGCTGCATGGAAATGTATGTTGCAGTATAATAAATAAGCTACCACTTAATATGCATGCAACAAAACTTGTTAGAAAACGTACAGTTCTTCGAAAGATACAACTATTTTTTCGCTGTTTTCAACCTAAAGAGAAGCCATTTAATATATATAAGAACCTTTATATTTAAATAATTTTTCTAAGTTTGAAAAAAAACACATAAACTATGAAAAGAGCTTAAAAAACATATTTTTAAGCAGCATATTAGATAAGCAGACAAAACAGACTCGGTGGCTTTGGATTACGGAATGAAGATCTTAGGTTTGAATCCATAAAAAAACTGATAATCACTAGTTCACCATTGAATAAAGTTCGCGCACAGGCCAGTGGCCCTTTAACTATAAAAATTAACCATAACTGTGAACCCAGAAATAAACAGCTGACCTCATATATCCCTCAATATTGAAAGAGAGAGTTTTAGGGTTTAGTACATATCCTGAATATAGAATAAAATATGTACATATTTAAGGAAGGTTTACACTTGAAGTCATTTCCTGCTTGTTTTAAAAAATATTCTACATTCATGTGCTTAGTAACATAGATAATTAAAATGTTTGCAACCACTTTATAATTAAATAAATATATTCCGTTATCCTGGATTAAATCACTTACCTATTTACTAATGAGACATTACAACATACAATTTTTTAACATAATGATTCATACATTTTACTTTATCATGAAGTGATAAAACACATTTTACTGCCAAAAGAACTTAAATAGCAGTGAGCCTTGAGTCCTCAAGAGACCTGGAACGGTAATACTTAGACAGTTACGTACATCTTGAAAGCAACCCTTTGACTGATAGTCCTCAGAGAACCGTTTGACTTGTAGAGTGCTTTGCCTTGTATATAAGGGCACTTTGCGAGAAGTGAATTTGTTCACTCAGAGTTTATATGGAACATTATCGTATATTATATGTTCTATACAATTATTTTTAAAATTATCTAATCCAATAACTGATCCATCTTAACTACTCTTCTCTATTAAAAACTTCACTTAAATCTATTAATTAAAATTATTTTGTCACGAAATCCCTGTATTTGCACCAAATTTAAAGTAAACTTATACTATCACCATTGTTAGTCTTTTGTATATTTAAATAGTATCTGGAATAGCATCACTCTTGACTATATAATCATATAAATTATGTATTTAGTTAAAAATCACGGACTCCTGCGGGTCCCAAATTCACGCATTACGGATTATTTTTGTAAATGAGATAAGGGGCTTAATGGTGCTAAAAACTAATTGGTTTGTTTAATACTCACTTAATTTTTATTTAAATATGGTTTAGTGTTTAAATGGGTTTAAAGTTAAACAATTAAATTGCACAGTTTAATATGCAAGTTCATGCTTGAGTATTGCGTTTTCCTAATATTCTATTTAAAATAGTATTTCAATTCAACTATTTGCATTGATTCTGTTTTCCTAAACATGTGTAATTTATTTCGAGCTGTTTTCTTTTCAGCTGACTTCATGCTTGATTTTTTAATATTATTTATGTTTAAGTTGATGATTAGTTTATATTTACGTATATAGTGTTAACATTATCTTATCCTACCATGACATTTAACTTATATGATAAGGAAATATGCCTCCAATGATCATTGAAACTGGAAGGGATTTGATTTGTAAAATTATGGGATGTATGAATACTTAGGTAATATTTCGTAAATATAACTTTTTGTTTGAATAAATAATTATATTTTACTCGACGTAATTAATATTTACATTTAATTTGTTTCTTTCTAATAAGGAAAACAAAGAGCTCAGCCAAAGCACAACAATTAATTAGCTATAAAATATCCGTGAGAAAACCTCCTCATAAAAGAAGTTGGCTTTAAGGATCATAACATAACATTTTAGCAACCCATGAAATAATTATTTAGATTTCTGAACTCATAATTTATCCATATTGAATTCGTGAAAATAATCTTCTGTCATGTTATTTCATTAGACGTATCTTACAATTAAATTTTTGATATCTAAAATTTAATTCAACGACTAATCATGTAATTTATTTTTAGTGTTAAAAGGAATGATATCTAAAATAATAAAACTTAATAGTGTTCAGGATATTCACTCGTGTTAGTTGTAGATAAATTTAAATTTGTGTACAAGAATATAAATCAGCTGATATGTTTAAGTGGTGCTATTATTCGTATATTCAAAGTTTAGCATTTTCATGTGGTTCTTGTTTTTGACTTTAAATAAGTACATAAG
Organism: Stictocephala bisonia; assembly: GCA_035578905.1. NCBI lineage: Eukaryota > Metazoa > Arthropoda > Insecta > Hemiptera > Membracidae > Stictocephala > Stictocephala bisonia. Next base: position 18,137 of record JAQJVL010000664.1, on the reverse strand, counting down.
AGTTTGGGAATGGGCTTGCTCAATAATATTATTTTATTAATAATTGTAAAGACAAAATATTTACGTAATGTTGAGACGTACAAAATTTGTTAAATGATTATAATTAAGAGTTGTAGATCAATTAAATTGTTTTGTCTTTTTTTTACGTAAATATTGATTAGTATAGTCGTTAGGATGCCGACAATATTTTAATGAATGTTAATATGACAGTTTTATAACACAATATAACTCGTTAACTCTACCTGTTTATTTCTACATTCTTCTAAGTTATGTATAACCTCTATTCAATTATTTATTAATATAATAAATAGATGAGTTAAAAGCTACAAATTACTACTAATATAATCCAAGACGTGTGTATGTATTTATGTGTAACTATGTGTTTTATCTAGTTATTTAGTTACGAATTAGTAGTTACTAACTAAAATTTATCGCTTTTGATAATTGACTCTTAATACAGTAATACTAAACTGTTTAATCTAGTGTTTTTTTTTTTTTTTTTTAATTAGCAAAAGAGCATACAAAGCAAAAACAACAAAAAATATAACATTTAAAATAAAATTTATTGTTGTTTTAGTGACTCTCCTTAAATGAGATATTGATAAACCTCTGACCGCATTTTATATAGTAGTGAATTAATATAAATGTTACACCTAGTGCTACGAAATAAAATGAAAATTTAAGGATCGACTTTTTCACTCTGCTTGACAAAGTGTAAAAGTTTGAGACAAAGTGTAAAACTTTTGTCGCCGAGACATTTCTCCTTCCACACCATTTAACGTTGTTCGGGTGAACTTATTGCAGTTTTCAAGACGTAATTCTGTTTGTCTGAACAGAAGGTTTTGTTCCAGCTGCTTTCTTAAGAACTGACCCTACGTTTAGATATCAGTTTTTTTTTTTTTTTTGTTTTTTTTTTTTTTTTTTATTTAATAAGTAAAGTATTTAATTTATTACTAATCTAATTGTTTAACCCTTTTATAAAAATGTGAACTAAAAAATTATAATTTTTGGGGTAGACATACTAGTATTAGCTTAGATATTATTATAAATAACACTTTTCTTTAGAAAGGCTTAGAAAGAATACACGTGACAGAGGGAGATTCACTATCCTACCCATCTACCTTACAGAGAATCTTATCATGCCCCTACCCACCCTTGATTAAGAGGGCTAGATACCCCATGCAACCGGTCTTCACAAATACATTTCTAAATTTCTCATGTTCCCTTTATAAACAAGCCTTGTTCAGTTACCATTATACTTTTATAAATGGATGTAGGCGTTATTATCTTCATACATATATAGGGGTGTCTCTAACACACTCTCCAATAAAAATTTTCTCGTACAGTGGTAAAGACAACCCCATACATTTCGTTCTGAAACGTTCAACTTGAACTTATTTGAAACTCAATTACTCCTCAACGTAATATGGAAAGTAAAATATTTTGTATTCTCTCATCAATATTTCATCTTAGTACAATACTTCCAGCTCTGTCTCCTGACGTTGTTATTGTAACAGAGCCAAATTTCCCATGAATTTAAAACCATATTTTAAAATCTTTATCGGTACATTGACATGAAATCTTTAACAATATATTTATTAACATTATATTATTATCATAACCTGGGTCATATTTTTACAATCCAGCAACTTGGTGAAAACATATTGTAGATATTGCAGCCGATAGACTCTATACTCAATCCTATTATTACTGACACAGGGTCCGGTAAATGGTTGCCATCTACGTGTACAATACTAGATAAATGTCTGGGTATCCGTATGGGTGGTATTGAAGTACTGGATGTTATGTAGGCAAGAGAACTGAGCATCAGGCTTGTAAGTTAGCTGAAAATCAGACCAACACTAAGTAGTACGGATTAAACGTAAAGCTGTAGGTCCTTAAATGCCCTGGCTCCTGAAATAGACACTTCATTATTTTAATGAAATGTTTAAAGAAAACCTTGCATAGTACTGGTTTATCAGCTGTTTGTATAAATATCAGCTGTTGCATTGTTGTTACACTCACATTTATTACGATTGCCCTAACCTACAATTGCTTGCCAATGGTAATAACTGCACATTACAATAGTTTCGTATTTTGTACCAGGAATTGAGTACCTGTTATCGATGTTATTATTCAATTAGTTATATTGTCTTAGTTTTTAATAATCTATGAATTATTCATTACCATTGGCACACAATCATAGGTTAGGGTAGTTGTAAAAAAATATAATTTTGTCAAAAATGATGTTATATCAACAACTGACAGACAAGTATTAGGTAAAGGTTTCTATAAACATTTAATTTCAATAGTGTAGTATCTATTTCTGGAGCCAGGGCATTAAATATTCAAAATTATACAATTTGGTTATTACATACATATCATAATAATTTACTTATGGTGTAAAAAGCACTACTTCATTATACTTAATGTACTTAACTGTAAAACTACGTTGACAAACACAAACAAAAGTTTTAAAGTTATTAGTAGAAATTGGGTTATTGAAAATAATCTTATTTATTTATTTTGTCAAAAATATTTTACCTTTACGATAGTTAACATTTTTTTATTTATTCCTGCATCCTTATATTACAGACAAAACAAGGCAATTTTAATTTTTCCAATGCCAAAAGTTTCCGTTTTCAACTATTTGAATGTCCATAGATAAAAAATGGCAAATATTACACGAAATATGCTAGCATAAAAAGTCATAAAATATATAGTTTCACACAAAAATTTTATTTGTCTGCCTTTTTGGAAAATGGAATTTTTTGTATGACTAAATGCATATTTTTATAGATCAGGAAAAATTGGATTAAGTTCTCCATTTCTATTTTGTTGTATCTCTGCAGGTTTAAAATATTCCAATGGTTGCACACATAAAAAAAAATCCTTTATATGACACATATCGAAGGGTTGGTAGTAATTAGCTATAAATAAATAAGTATCAAATTGTCTTAATTATTTTATAAATTTGTTTAGTAAATGCCTGTCAAATATCCTGTCAATTTAGCCATTTAATCAAATTAGTAAGAACTAGATCGTAAAATCACAAAACTTACGTCTTAGTTATTGGCATAAATTTAAACATTTAGTTCTACGCTAATATATAGAATGGGGATTCAATATTATAGGTCCTAGTTTAACCAGGTATCCGAATTCTACATATCTTGAATATACATCAACCTATACACTTTCTACGATATTTCTCACTTAACAGTTTTTGTATTTTGTATTGTTTATGTGATATATTATCTGTGACTAATACCATCACTAAAGTTTAACATAGATTACCCATTGTGAATTGTAAGTACTGTTATGTATTTTACTCCCTTTTACATAAATATTTAGTCCCTTTTGTTATGGTATTTTTACATTTATATAATTATTTTTGAAACAAAACAAAGTAACCAAGTAAATACAGTTGTCGTTAAAGTAAACTAGGATTACATATGTGTATATACTTTTCTTGTAACCACACAAACATCAAATTGTAAAAAAAATAAAGTACAAGAAAAATAACGAAATAGAAAAGATCTAGGATCAAAATATCTGTATAAAATAGTTGTGTCTTTATGTAAAATAGTTTTTTTTCTGTCACAGATTGAAGACTCTAAGTCCAAGTCAGAAGACTGCAAAAAGGGACTCAGGTAAAAAAAGGAACAAAGCAATATATCATGTATGTTACATTATGTTGTATGTTACATTTTATTTGTACAGCGACCACATTTAACCAAACATTTCCTTATTGACATATCCCGTTGACGTGGTGAAAACTGTGTTATTATCAAACCGGAAAACGAGCTCTGTGTTTGACAGGCAAATCACTCGAGGTATTACCCTAAAAACTCCATTTATTTTATATTTCACCAGAACATTTATTTTTAAAAACGAAAACTAGAAACGAGAAGGACTCAAATGTATTAAGAGACAAATTATCTGTCTTTTTTATTTTAATTTAACTGCAAAACAATTAAAATTACTGAAAATAAAGAAATATCTATACTCTATTGTTTTTGTTACATAAATGAAATAGGTACATTTACTACCAACATAAAAAAGTCAATTACAAACATCCTTTTTTTATTGGTATGACACTGATCGTCAAGATATCAGGGAATAACAATGGCGAATGAACGAGTGTGGTCACTGTCACAAACTAAAATTTACATTTTAATAGTAAAAAGAATATTAATAGCCCATTAATCCGAATAACTGAGGGACATACAGTTTATTGTGGGATCCAAGGCACATGGTGTCTGTTAAGTAATGCATCCCCTGCACAACACGAGCAACTGTCAATATTTACGATCCATTTAAAATCCTTCCGTATCACTTATAATTAAAAAAAATAGTATGATAATACTACTATTAATAATATCACTAATTTTAAATTTAAACATATATTTCTCTTGGGGTTTATGAAGTCTTGCACCTTCACCTTTTTCCTTGCACAATCAAGGTATTCATGATTAGTTTTACACACAAACGTTATATTGAATATTTGGGTTAGAATTATTAAAGATTACGTTCGATCTTTATGAACAAATCAACAGTTTAGATCTGACTCTATACCTTCTTGTAAGGTCCCGTTACTTTACACAATGAAGTAATTATTCACGACAACAAGATACATAAATGATAGCACTAAATCAGATTGCGTTGACATCAACATTTTTATTTTCCCATGTATCTGCTGACGAGTTGTTTCACATTCTCATTGCGTATACCAGTCGATTCCCAAACTGAGTTGACATCAGCAGTTGTAATCTGTTGACCAGTGTTTCTGTTGACGAGTATTGTTTCACATTATAATTATGTATTCCAGTCGAGACCTACACTGAGTTCACTTCAAAACTTTTAATTTTCAGTGTATATGTTGATGACTATTTTTTTCATATTCTCATTACGTATACCAGTTAAGACCTACACTGAGTTCACTTCAAAAAGATTTAATCTCCAGTGTATATGTTGACGAGTATTGTTTCATATTATCATTACGTATACGTTGAGACCTACACTGAGTTCACTTCAAAAATATGAATACCCAGTGTATATGTTGACGAGTATTGTTTCACATTATAATTACGTATACCAGTCGAGACCCACACTGAGTTGACATCAGCAGCTTTAATCTCCAGTGTATCTGTTGACGAGTCACATTCTAATTACGTATACCAGTTGAGACCCAAACTGAGCTCACTTCAAAAAAGTTTGAATCTCCCGTGTATCTGTTGACAAGTATTGTATCACATTATATGATACTGCTTTACATCATGACTTCCGAGATAGGAGTTTTTAATCATCTACCTTCAACCTTACAAAGCATGATGGAAGTCAATAGTCTGATATAAATTGTACTATCACTTTGAGATTGCTCTGACTTTTACAATGGGTTATCAGGCCTTTGTTAACTTAATTTTTTTTTTTTTTTTTAGAGCTACCAGTTTCATTTTTAATTAATATAGGAAACAATGATGCAAACTATATACAGGGTGAGTATTTTAGTGTGCTATTATTGGGATCTTTTAAACCTGCAGAGATACAACAAACTTTACATAAATGGCGAACTTCAACTACTTTTTCCTCATTAATAAAATTTGCATTTAACGATTTTTAAAAAGCCACCATTTTCCAAAATGGCGGACAACTTTGTTTTGCTCCTGGAACCCTAATCACAGTATCTAACGGTTTTTCCTAACAGAAAATTAAAATTTAAGACTTGTTTATTCTTTGTATTTTTCCCGTAATATTAGCCATTTTTAATCCATGGACACTCATATAGTTAAAAACGCCAACTTTTGGTTTTGCAAAATTGATAAAACAACTGTGTTTTACTCTGTTATATTAGGATAAAGTCTTGAATTCATACATTTTAGTTATCCTAAGGGTTGAATATCTTAGACAAAATAAAATCTTAGCCCAAGACTATTTTTTTGTCGCACAGAAGAACTACATTAGTAATTTTTAAGACTATTGTTATTTCTTTTTTCAACGTAATTTCATAGTCAAATACGTTTGTATGATAAACTAATACTTTTTGCACTATAAGTAAATTATTATGATAGGTGTGTAATCGCAACATATTTTTGAATATTTAATGCCCTGGATTCAAAAATTACACTACCTAGAAAAAGCTTCGCATATAACTGATCCGTTATCTGTTGATATAAATATCAGCTGTTGCATTGTTGTCAAACTTATATTTATTACAATTGCCTTAATCTACAATTGTGTTCCAGTGATAATGACTAGTTAATAAATGATTAAACACAAATAAAACAAAAATAACTGAATAATAATAATAATGAAAAAAAGATAACTGATATTCAATAATACTAAAAAAAACTAAAGTTTTGTAAATTAATAAGTAATTATTAATCAAGGGAGAAATGCAAATAGTAAACAAATTTTAAAATTACGTTTTCTATCAGGAAAAATAATTAAATATGTAGTGTTCCTGATAGATAATATTATTGACAGACCCATTCTACTTGTCCTCTATATCTAATCAACTGGTGAGAATTTTCATACATCCAACTTGTGCACCATAATGTGGGCTCGTACCAATCATACCCAGTACATACGAGTAGTTACTCTTACCAGTTGGATTTAGCTGTAAATCCAAATAAAACAAACCAACTTTCATTTGGAAGGAGAAAGGAACTCATACCAAGGATACCAGATGTCGCTCAGACAGAGAAAGCAAAATTTTTAGGCATAAAATTTGACAGTGACCTTTCATGGAACTGGCATGTCGACTCCTTACTAAGAAAACTAAGCTCTGCTATTTTTGTTATTAAAAGAATATATAATAACATCAATGCAGAAATTGCCCACCACTCCCTCTTTGTATCACACATACGGTATGGCCTGGCAGTCTGGGGAGGAACTTCTGCAACGAATCTGCAGAGGATCTTTGTACTCCAAAAACGTACGATAGAACCTTAGCAAAACTAAACATCAGGGAGAGCTGTAGGGAGGCATTCCGATCACTGAAAGTTCTGACCATCATTGGATTATACATCGTAGAAGTTGTAATGCTTGTTGATGTGTCTAACTCACAAAGGAACTCTGATATTCACTGCTACAACACCAGACATGCATCAAGGTTTTGCTTTCCACCTCACCATCTAACAATGTTTGAGCAAAAGCAAAATGTAGACGGGATCTTACTCGATTTAAAAAAGGATAACTGGCGCATGGACAGGCAGGTGCAGTGACTCACCCGCCCACCCATACACGTATATTGACAGTGACCCACCCACCCACCCATATACATATATTGGCAGTGACCCACCTGCCCACCCTTCACATACATTAGCAGTGACCCACCCACCCACCCATACACATACATTGGAAGTGACCCACCCGCCCACCTATACAAATAACATTGGCAGTGACCCACCTGCCCACCCATTCACATACATTGGCAGTGACCCACCCGCCCACCCATTCACATACATTGGCAGTGACCCACCTGCCCACCCATACACATACATTGGCAGTGACCCACCCGCCCACCCATTCACATACATTGGCCATATATGTACGGTGGTACAACCAAAGAAAATTTTCTGTACAATGGTACTAGCCCACCCTCCCAACCATACATGTACAATGGTACTAACCCTCCCGCCCAACCATTCACGTACATTGGTACTATTTGGGTGGCAATATACAGTCAATCTGTCAATATACAGGGTGGCAGAACACATAGTATGCATAAGGGAGAATGTAGGCCTTGTACAGGCCTTGTACCCACCCATACACGTACAGTGGTATTGACCCACCCGCCCACCCATACATGTACAGTGGTATTGACCCACCCACCCACCCATACACTACAGTGGTATTGACCCACCCGCCCACCCATACACATACTGAGGTATTGATGCACGTACGGTGGCATTTAAATAACACGTCCGGTGGCAAATTGTCGTCACTACGTACAGAAGTGATGACCCACCCACCTACTCATACACGTACAGAAGTGATGACCCACCCACCCGCCCATATACGTACAGTGGCACTGACCCACCCGCCCACCCATACACGTACATTAGTGACGACCCACCTAACTACCCATACATGTACAGTAGTGTTCATTACTAACTCCTACTGACCTACCCACCCACCCATACTCGTACAGTGGTATTGACCCACCCACCCACCCATACTCGTACAGTGGTATTGAACTTTGGCTGATAGTAAACAACAAGGTGTTACCTTGCCAGCAATAACCAACAAGGTGTTACCTGGCTGATAGTTACCAACAAGGTGTAACCTGACCGATAGTAACCAACAAGGTGTTGCCTGGCCGATAGTAAACAACAAGGTGTTACCTTGCCAGCAATAACCAACAAGGTGTTACCATTTATACACGTACAGTGGTACTTTGACCACCCCTACGCAAACAGTAGTTAGGCCAACTCATACACGCACTGTGGTATTGACCCACCCGCCCACCCATACATTCACTGAACTATTGACCCACCCATACACGCACTGTGGTATTGACCCACCCGCCCACCCGTACACGCACTGAACTATTGACCCACCCGCCCACCCATACACGCACTGAACTATTGACCCACCCGCCCACCCGTACACGCACTGAACAAAAATATTATGCCAAAACCAACAATGTATCAGGTTTTATCATTGAGCCCACCCTCCCAGTGGTATTGGCCCAGCCACCCTCCTATAAACGAACAGAGGTATTGACCCATCCACCCACCCATACACGAACAGTGGTATTGGCCCACCCACCCGCCCATACACGTACAGTGGTATTGACCCACCCGCCCACCCGTACACGTACAGTGGTATTGACCCACTCGCCCACTCATACACGTACAGTGGTATTGACCCACCCGTACACGTACAGTGGTATTGACCCACCCGCCCAGCCGCCCATACACATACAGTGGTATTGACCCACTCGCCCGCCCATACACGTAAATTGGAATTGACCCACCCACCCATACACATTGGCGGTAATAGGGTTAGTATTACTGTCAAAAAGACAATAATAATACCACTGTACGTGTATGGGTGGGCGAGTGGGTCAATACCACTGTATGTGTATGGGCGGGTGGGTCAATACCACTGTATGTGTATGGGTGGGCGGGTGGGTAAATACTGCTGTACGTGTATGGGAGGGCGGGAATGTTACTGATATGTAAGTAAATTTAATTTAGTTTGTGGCGTAAATGTTTTTTATTTCAATTTTTCGTAAAAATTCACAATTTTCAAGGAAACGTTCTGTGTTAGTGAGGTTAAAATTGACTAGTTTAAAAAAAAAACTAAAGAGAATATACAATACCACGGCACGAGTATGGGTGGGTGGGTGGGTCAATACCACGGTACGTGTATGGGTGAGCGGGTGGGTCAATACCACGGCACGTGTATGGATGGGTGGGTGGGTCAATACCATGGTACGTGTATTGTTGGGCGGGTGGGTCAATACCACGGTCCGTGTATAGGTGGGCGGGTGGGTCAATACCACGGTACGTGTATGGCTGGGCGGGTGGGTCAATACCACCGTACGTGACAATTGTACGTATATGGGTGGGTTAGTGGGTCAGTACCACTGTACATCAATACCACCGTACACATATGGGTGAGCGGGTGGGTCAATACCTCCTCCGTACGTGTATGGGTGGGTGGATGGGTCAATACCCGTATGCGTCTTTGTGTGGCTTGTGCTGGGAATGACGGAGAAGAAAGTGAAGATGATCAAGCCTAAGATCTGTGACAGTAGAATCTTTTTATCAAGAATCGTTTTATCTTTTTAGTTACATAACCTTATTTTGTATTTTTTTAGGGTAAGCTATGTTTTTATGTGTATGGGTCTTATAAGTTATAAGTATGATACAGAACCCCATAAGTTCGGGGTTATGGGGGGGGGGGGGGATCAATATCACTGCACGTGTATGGGTGGGCAGGTGGCTCAATACCACTGCACTTGTATGGGTGGGCGGGTAGGTCAATACCACTGCTTTGTATGGGTGGGTCAATACCACTGCACTGTACAGGTGGGCGGTCGGGTCAATACCACTGCACTTGTATGGGTGGGCGGGTGGGTCAACACCACTGTACTTGTACAGGTGGATGGGTGGGTGGGTCAATACCACTGCACGTGTACGGGTGGGCGGGTGGGGAGCTGATATTAGTACTATTTTATGTACTAATATCAGCTCAGATATTAGTTTACTTCAGAATGTTCTGAAAAGATAAGATGTTCTCACAAAAATAAACAGGTCATACCATTTTGGCGGGTTATTTAAAATCACTAAATTCCTATAATTATGAGAAAAGATAATTTGAAATCCCCCATTCAAAGTTTGTTGTATCTCTGCAGGTTTAAACTATCCCAAAGCTGGCACACTTGAAAAAAATCACAATGTATATAATATTAATATATTTTATAACAAGAGCGAAAAAGTGGTATTTTTTATATTCAAAACCACGTGTTTGTGCACTTCAAATGTTCATAATATGCCGAACGCTTTCACTAGTGTATTGAATGATAATTTTTACTACACTACAAATATACATTTCTATAAAGCTAATTATTTGTCTAAGTAATAATATTCATTGGAATATTAACTTGTTAGTAAAATTATGAAAATGTACAAACTGTTTGCATTTTGCAAAGCTAGGCTTTGTATTTATAGTGCAAATGTACAATATTAGTGCAGTTTTAGATGGTACAAACAGGTCATACTTTATTAGGACATTTATTTAAGACATTCAAAACATTGTGCTTGGTTTTATGAGAATACCAGAGTTTCCATACCACAGTGCCAATAGGCCAATAAACTATCATACTTCAGTGGATTACCTAAGTCAACTAGGTAATAAAACAATGAATAAAACAGTCTAAAAGCTTAAAACATACAGGTAATGACGTCATTAAATTCGATGTAATGTAGATATAAGGTAGCAAGACTAGGTTAAAAGTCATCACAAAACATCCTCATAAAAGATCTTTCTAGCCATTAATCTACATTACACGTATTAAAGGGGTCTTCTCACAAAATAAAACGTATAAAGTACTTGTTTTATTCATAAAGATTTAAACTTTGAGTTGTTTTTCATTATTGTAAAAATGATTATATCTATTAATATTAAAGACAAAAAAATGACAAAATATATATAGTTTTGGACCATGAAATTTGGCCAAAACATTCTTTATATACTCTAAATGCACACTTAAAAGTATTTTAAAAGTTCTTCTTTTAAATATATATAATGATGTATGTATTGTTTACAGAAATATACCTGCAGTCTACTATTGTGTCCAAATAGGCCATGTAGAAAACATTATAAAGTCTCCAAGTTGTTTAGTAGTTCTTTCATCATGTGTATAAATATATGATGAGTATAAATCAAGTGTGTACAAATATATGCCCACATCGTGTGCCATCCTCCCCATGGCGAGACTGGGTTGAACTTTTTTTTTTTTTTTTTTTGACATTTTGAAACTTTTATGAAAGATTATTATAAATAAATATTATATTAATTAATGAATAAATATCTTACATTTCTTCCTTAATCTGAAAAACGTTTTAAGCATAAAGATTCTGCTGAATTACCAATTATTGTTTGATAAACCCAAAAAAATGTGTGGCTATATTTTGATTTATTGTATGGAAAAAAAAAGGTTTTCCTTATTTACACAACCCCCTCAACTGTCGTTTTTATTTTCCTGAACTACATCTGATTTCAATGACAAAAGTACTTTTTCTATCATTATTTTTTCTAAAGCTAAATATGTTGTAGATCCAAGATCCCTGATCTTATAAGTAAAGAAAGAAATGTCGGGTTCATTTTACAAGAATTGACCCTTAAAAAACTTGTAAACGATGCTCAATGTCTCAAAATTAAAAATGCCATATGATAAAACAATTGCAATACAAAATCACTCTTTACCAAATTCAGACATTTTGACAAAGATATTAATTCAAAATATTATCGTAGGGTTGTAATTTTATTTTGAAAAAATATAAAATCAAACTAAATAAAAATATCCAAGACAATCGTAAAAAGGTTATGTGCGTTATTTTTTACTTTCAATAATAAAAACTTTGAATTATTCCGAAATTAAGAATTTACTGATATTCATTCTGAAATGAGAAGTCTAAAAATGACGTATGGAAAATTGTATGGAAACTTTAATAACATGAAGTCCACTCGGTTAACCAAACAAATTAGAGGGTTTAAAGAAAATTAAAATAGGGCGAAAATATAAACAATAAATTGGATTCTTAGAATATCTAAAAGAAGCAGGTATAACACAAACTCACGTCTCAACCTGAAACACAACAAGGCAAAAATATAAACAATAAATTGGATTCTTAGAATATCTAAAAGAAGCAGGTATAACACAAACTCACGTCTCAACCTGAAACACAGTAAGGCAAAAATATAAACAATAAATTGGATTCTTAGAATATCTAAGAGAAGCAGGTATAACACAAACTCACGTCTTAACCTGAAACACAATAAGGCAAAAATATAAATATAAACAATAAACTGGATTCTTAGAATATATAAATTGAGCAGGTATAACACAAACTCACGTCTCAAACTGGAACACAGTAAAACTAAATATTTAAATTAAAACATTGGTAAAAAATTTATAAGAAAAAAAATCATAACAACCTTAAAAAATGAATAAAAGGCATTTTGAAAAAAATGAAAGGAGTATCAGCGCAAAGAAAAACCAACTTATCAAAACAATATTGAATGCACACGGTGTGACAGGCAAATATGTTTCCAATATTAGTATTGAATAATATTGTTAAAATGTAGTGTTTAAAAGTTTACAATTATTCAAGCCACTAAAACTTGGAGAACTGCACTTTAAAAGGCAGCTGGCAGTGGATAAAGAACTGAAATGTGGAAGTACTGCAAGGCATTAAGGCGTTGCTATTGCCACGGCTGTGTAATATTGTCACCTCACTGGTGAAATTATTTGTTTCATTTTTCTAACAATATATTTAACTTGTTGATAGATAGGTTATAAGCATTGCTTTAGCAAAACTTTAGTTAGTTAAATTTAAGACACAGAGTCTTACTCTCTGAAGCATTGTTTGTTTAATAATTAGGTTATCACTATTACGTAATTTGTGGTAAATTGTGTTTATGAACATAATTTACATACATAATTCATACAAATATAATTTAGTGTGTATTGATTGAGGAGGTAATTTTCGTTAAGAAAATAGTTTACATAAAAAAGTCATGCAATATTGTTAAATATCTAGATAAAAGAAATATTGCGTAATTATTAGGTGTTTTTTAAAACAGCCCTAACAGTCATTTTGACAAAACTGATAATTACATAATTATATCAAGGGATTGTGTTGAATCTTGGTTGATTTCACCTTTCTATTAAATCCGAATGGATAAGATATTTTTATATATTTTAAGGTCATAAACAGGTTTTCAATGAACATTAAAAGAAAGTTGGCTAAAAAATTATGTAATATAATTTAATGGATTTATAAAGGAATTACATTCTAAATTGTAATCTTTGTAATTATTGGTCACACTGTTATAGGCTAGTGCCTTACTAATAATAAAAGAAGAAGAATAATAAGAAGAACTAAGTTATTCGTATACATGAGATGTCTAGGACATATTGTACACACTCTGAAAATAGTGTTTCCGAAATTATATTTTTAAGTGAATGTCATGAATAGTTTTTAAACAATTAGACAATCCGAAGAGAGATAAATGGTTTTGATTGAGAATGATAATTGCAAGTGATTGAATAGGACTAGAGCTCGAATTGTTAATTTGATTAAAGAAGAGCTGGAATTTTATAAATCAACAAATTTGCTATTAAGATAGTTTGGCGTATTTATACTTTATAAATATAGATTATGATTAAGAAAACTGCAAGGACTGGGCTATATGTTTGTCAGGGTGATATGAAGTAAATGTTTCAACTAACAAGCAATTACATTTTATTGGAGGATGTTATTAACAGTAGACTTTGTATCCACAGAGTACTAATATTGTAGATTTTTTTTTTTTTTTTTTTTTTTTTTTTATTGTTAAGAGTAAATAGAGGTAAAATAAGATACTTTACCGACCTATTTACATTATTTCCTCCAGTTGTTACTTAATTTACAAAATGACCCTAGTTGAGCGACTTTATAATGTATCATAGTGAAAACGTAGATAAATTGTTTAATTAAATAAAATTTTAATAAACTGATTTGACAGAAGAGGCAAACAAAGATATTTATTTCGTAATTAATTACTGTATTTCTCAGAGGTTTTTACTGACTGGGCACAGAACATATGTTGGGGTATTCTTAGATTCAGAGAATACGAGTTTGACGTATAAAAACTATTAGTTGGTACTAACCTGTTGCCCATACACGCATTAATCACTAAACCATTAAATTTTAAAAATTCGTGCCTCTTTTATATTCTTTAATTACCTTATTTAATTTACTATTTCAAATGCTTATTTCGATTAATTTTAGAACCTATTTCGTTGAAAGGATTTTAGGATTTTATGTTTTTCTACAGTGGATTTTTTATTTTATTTATTCGTATATTGACAACTTGTTTTAATAAATTACAATCGACACAGCAAAAAAATACATATTACCTTTGAAGAAGTTGATTGAGAAAAAAATCACAACTGTGATGTAAGCAGTTATTATTATTATTATATATATGTACTTCTTTATTTTTAAGTCCTGGGTATTTATAAATCACGTTGCTCTTAGAATAGTCAAAGTTGTTTCTAATATTAGTCTATATATTTTATTAAATACGGGTATCTTGTAAATGTATTGAATCATAGTTTTGTAATGTGTAAGTTTTGTTGTTTTTATTTCATTATAGTACAATTTATATTCTTTAATGATAATATTTAATTTATAGTCAAGTATTGTGTTTATTATATAGGCATTGAAGTAGAATACAGCGAATGTTTAATACTACGATATAGTTATTTAAGATATCAATGTATTAGAATCAAGTTTTAGGCCATTGATGTGTTAGAAACGTTATAATAATAAAAATAAACAATTTAATTACAATTTGGGCTTGCTGAAATATATTGTTTTTATAATTAGAGTTATATTAATTTAGTTTAGGGTAAGAGTGTTCAACAATCGTAAAGGCAAGTCGAATAATTTCAACGCAACATGATTTTATGACTGACGTATTTGACTGGACGCTGATTTATGAATCAGTACGTTTAAGTCCTGAAATACGTTACAGTGCAACAGCATTACTAATTTAACATAATTTAATGAAAATGAATATAAATTCATGTGAAAATATGCAATTGAGTTCTTACTCAGAATCACAAACTTTATTATAATAATAGTCATTTTTTTTGTAATATCTTACTTAGCACATTACTTATAAACAATTTAACCACAGAAACACCATACGTTTATTGTGTCTCTAGTTGGCAGCTTGAATTCATGGCATATGTTTATCCTACCATGAATTTAATCCATGAATGGCAGTATCAAATTCTTGGAACACCAAAATAAAAAATAAAAAAAAAACAAATAAGCCTGTACATGTAATTTCTAAATCCTGTGACATAAAATGTTCTTTGTATTACATGTTCCTTACTATATTGTTAGTGAAATGTGTTTAAAATTTATTTACTTTTCAGCTATATATTTCTTATGATTGAGGTTTTTGTTCAATTGTTTTAATCAGTTAAGGTTAATTTAGTACTTAATGCTTAGGCGTGGCTTTTGAAACACACATTCATTCAATAAAAATCCTGTAATAATTTTATTTAAATTAGAATAGCACTAAATTATAATCTGTTGTCTTCTTTACTGTTATTCAAATATTTCATTCACCAAGTATTTGTTTTTTAATTTTTTTTTAATTCTCAGAGTACTCTACGCATGTAAGTAGAATAAAGGCCTAAGTATGAGTAACATCAATATAGAGTATACTTTGTTGAAAACAGTGGGAATATTGGTGACTAGTCACATTTTTCAAATAATATTTTTGTTTTCATTGAAAATTTAAAGTTTTACTATAAATTAAATAACAGTAAACAGATTAACTTAATAATTGTAAACAAAGTTCACTTGTTCATTATTCATCTCTAAGACTCCGATCATATGAGGAGTGAATGAGTGTGATGAGTGTAGATGAACGAGTACACTATTATTAAGTTCTTGCCTAACACATAATTCCCTATATATTCATACTTATCCTCAGTTTTGCAGTGTTTGTTATTTCTTTCATGATGTAAATAGACTATTGTCAATGTAATATATATTATTATTTTACATGATTTGTTGATATTGATTATGGTCGGTAAATCGTAAATTTGATATCAATATAACACTGGAATGGGAAGCAGTATAATATGGAGGATAAAGGTGTTTCACTTTTTCATATTTGCCAGTCAGCTGTGAGGTTCTTTATATTCTGTATCCCGAGGATATACTAAAGCTCATATCCCTCAAAGAGCCCTTTATATCAACTTGATACATCTTGGTAAAATCGGTTTCCAATATGCTTCGAATTTCCACCTTCAGGATATGGCCACTTTTGTCACAGGATTAACAAACATAGACAACGTTTAAATTTTTATATTAACTATCATATATTATAAGATTGCTTGGTTTTAAGGTTCTTATAAACTATAAGGGGAAGTTAAAATTTGAAGAAAAACTTATAAAAAAGAAAATTATAGAAATTATCAACTTTTGCTATTTTCGTTGTAAACATATAAAAAGTGATATTCATACAACTGCGTTTTGTTTTAATCTTCAATATAAACCCTATGCCATAATGATAATCAAATAGCAATAGTAAATTTACTTTCCACTTATATACATTGTTTTTCAACTTCATTAGCCGTTTACTTGCAGGCCTGTTCACGAACTGCATTCATCGAGTAGATTACCGACCGTTAGTTCAGTTGGAAATTCGAATCTTGGACTTTGTCCTCCGCAGTCCGAATCATTAGCTACTGAGCTACTACCCCCAATGAGATAGTTGTAATGAGTGTTAAAAACTTGTCCAGATTAAAACACTACGAGGCATTGTTACCCCCATTCTGATGGTATACCCGACCCATTCTTTAATTAATCACTAGGACGATAGCAAAGGTTGAATGTTCACCGTAAGATTGACAAACTTCACTTAAATATTTAATTTGTATTCATTACTAATAGCTAGTGCATAAAAAATATATGTTGACGGTTTGAGGATTGTTAAAGAAATCGTAATTCTTTAGTAATTTTTCATTATTATATATACTATTGAATGCTTTCAAACCTTTTTTTTTTTGTTTTTTTTTTTTTTTTTTTTAAGGAGAGGCCAACCTCCTTCTTAATCTTACTCTGCCCATTCCTCATAGACTATTGATCTGTGCGAGGAACTTAATCAAACAGAGTAAGGGGGCGAACCAGTACAGTAGAAGGTGAATATTACTGATAAATCTTCCGGTCTAGGCCGGATTCGAACCAGCGCTATCTCTAACCAAAGGTCAAAGTCCTGACGCCTTAGACCACTCGGCCACCGGCTCGCCCAATTGAAACACAGGTAAAATTCTCATTTCAGGTATATATAAACTATTAGATAATGTAATTAGATGTATAGATTTGCCTACATTACTAAAAATATAATAAAAAATAAGATGACAATTTATTATTTAATTAAGAGTCTATTTCGAAGATTAACTGTCACGGAATAAAAAAAACATTTTTTTAAATAAAAAATTCCTCAAAATTAGTTAACTTGTTAGGAGTAGTTAAAATATTAACAAATTTTAAAAGAGATTAATAAATTATAAAGCTACATTTTATCCCCCTCTATTGTAGTAACGTGACACAGGGATTTATAGGAGACACGTTGAAGGTTCGTTTACTTCCCTCTATCTCTCTCTCTCTATACCAGTATTCGAAATTCCACCTTTTATCAACCTTTTTTACATCTGTTCTGGCTATAACTCAAGTTGTAATCCAGATACTTAAGGCTTTCTACGTCATTAATTCATATTGAACACGTATCAATTGTTTGAGAACAGTTTATTAGTTACCCATTGAAAACTAACGCACGTGCATGTTATGTTATCTAACCTAATGTATGTTTAAACATTTAGTTAACATTTT